>JASVER010000009.1:8568856-8657854 GCA_030449065.1 Oceanodroma leucorhoa | reverse complement strand
CCGCGCCGCGCCGCGCCCGGCCCCCGCGGGCCCCGAAACGCTTCTCCGCGGGGCCGCTGCTGTGTGTGTCCGGCTTCTGGGCAGCGCTGGCTTTGCTTCCCGGATCTTCGTTCCCGGTGTAAATGGATCAGCTGTACAAGTATCAGCTTAGAAATAAAAATGTRCATTTTTTTCCCCCTTGAAGACAGAAGGCTGTGAGAGGCGCTCAGAGAGCTCGAGGCATAAATCACTGTGCGTGCTCCATGTCCAGCCGGCCTTTGCCAGGARTATAGAGGCCAAATAAGCCCCGGCTGTTGATTGCTACATGCGTTATCTTACTAGCATCATAGACTGTGTTGATGCAGGAGCTTTAGAAAGCTAAAATGAAGATGTTTGCCCCATTTGCTTACAATAAATGACAGCAGATAATGTACAAGGGATGAATATGCCAGTGTCATTTAGGATGATGGGAAGTTGTCTCAGGATACTGCCAGAGCCTGGCTTTTATCAGGGTTTGGGTGTTTGTCCTTTGTTTTACTGGGAAGAAGGAAGTTTGAGACTGATTTTAGCCGCTGGAATTGAGCCGACTATCAATCAGCCACAGAAAGATGTTAGTTTGGACAAGTTACAGGTTTGTAATAAACGCATGAGGCTGTGAATCATCACGAGTAGCTACTGAATGGTAGTGGAACTCGCAGCTATGGATAACGTAACCTGGAGACAAAATGTAGAGGCAAATAAAAAAAAAAAAAAGAATGTAGTCAAAGCCCTGCAAAACTCCCATAAGAATCCTGCAGAAAAATGACAAGGTTCTGCTAAACTTGATGTAGTAGAGATCAAAGCAGTGGGAGGAGGACTAGGAAAGGATGATATCAGAGAAACTGAGAAAAAAAAACGTTCTCAGGAGAAGCTTTGTGCTGGAAGTGATGCATTTGAAATATGAAGTCTGAAGATGGATCCTTGAGATTGGCTAATAAGAGGTTATTAGAAGAGTTAATGATTTTAATGTGAGCATATTGCAAGGAACAAATCTGATTACAGCTGGCCGATCATCTCATTAATGAACTGTACTCMGCTCATATAATACGTTTTCTTTTTATGTTCAAAACTGAGGTTTCAGAGCCTCTAAAGCATCCTCCTGCAGACCACATACTTGATAAACGTGGCAAGGTTAGACAAGGAGATATTTATTCATAAGTGTCAGAGGCAGTTAGGAAACTAGAGAATTCTTAGGATGTTATCGCCAGTCACTGACCCTGGAAAGATTGACATATGATAATRCTGTGAGACAGCCAGGTTGGGAGTTACTCCGGTTTGAGGTCATGCCTCCCTGCTGGTGAGGGAYGACTCTTTCTCTAGCTTTGTCCTCCAGAGTGAGAGTCATTTCTTCCTCTGTGCTTTGATTTTATTCTTTAGGTACAGACACGTATTTCAAGGTGTGAGCCTGCCTAGGAAAGAAGTTTCTGAAAACAGTATTCTGATCCAAAAGTATATTACAGAGAAAAAGCTATGAAGAAGAAACTCTCCAGAAACTATAATTTTATTGTTTTATTTGCTTGCAACTTGAAAATAAAGACAGAATAATACTAAGCATATTATGTCCTTGCACCTGAATAAAAGGAGTATTAACCACGTGCTGGACATCTGTCCCAAAACAATTGTTACCATTTAATAAATTACCATGATATTTAAAATTCTGGATTTCATCAACATATTTATGATCCACATGCATTTCAATATGGGTAAGCTATGGCCATGGAATGATTGTTCAGCTCTGGAAATAATTTCTGTTCTGGTTCATGTAATAAGAGGTGTTTGGCCTTCATTGTGAATCCTCTCTCAACTTGCAATCTAAATTCTCAAATAAGTTGAAAAGCAGGGACTCAGTGTGTCTCAAAAATAAGCCTGTTCCTGGGAAACTGGTGAAGAGCTAGGAGTGAAGAGTTTTATATTTTAATGAGGTTGGTCAGAAACATTTCATTAATAATGATGTCTTGTAAAGCATGTTTTGGATAGGAACTTATCCAAATAATATAGACAGATTTTACTTTGCATTTGAGATATTTTTATCATTGATATCGTGTAAATTTAATGTTATAAACTGGAATCAATAGTCTGCTGATGAATCAATGATTGGTCTTAATAAAGAAATGTGAAGTAACAAATGGCAGGAAGGATAAAATCAGCATCTGTTATCTGTTAGCTAATCTCATGATTTATAAAAACAAACAGCCAGTTAAGTCTTCAACAGAAATTTATGAAAACCCTATTAATTAACAGAGACACATTGTGGTTTGAGGCAAATTTCTATTTAGGAAGATGTAAAATATCATCGATAACACACTGTGTATGAACCTGATAGACCACAGCAGCCCCTCTGTTGGTGGGAAATAATGTATATAGTCAAGATGAGCCTTGGCAGAGAGCTTTAAACCACAAGAAAATAGGAGTCCTAAAAGAGGCGCTAACAGACAGTGTTATCCAGGGGCCACCGGGGTATTATACAGAATATTGAGCATGCTGAGAATTAATGGAAAATGCATGTAGGCCGGCTGAAGTACGAATCATTACCTTGTATGTGTGTTTACATTTCCTTCCCAGTCTGCAGTGCTATGACTCTAAGGTGGCTGAGGACTTTACTGCAGTTCTGAAATAACCATTTTCTTGGTTCACCACAGAGATCTAGCTAGTAAAGATAGGCAATTTAAACCATCGCCATGGAAAAGGCCAATGGATTTTCCTGTACAAGCAGAGCCCCATTGCCACAGTGTAGCCACAGGTCATTGACTCTTCCTTCTTCCATACTGCATCCTTTTTGAGGTTCATGAGTCCATAGCTGCTGGAGAAATGCTTCTCTGCATACCTGCTGCCCTGCATATTTTTAGGTATCTGAGAACTTGTGTGAGGTCTCATACCAGAAAGCAGCAGGTGTCTATGTTTATTTCAAAGGTATTTGCACTTAAGGAGAGACTAAAGGGTTCCTGGTTAGAATAATTGACTTAGTCTGTAAAAAACTAAGGAATCCATTTGTCAGAAAAATAATGATACATAAATTGCAGGATTTCATTGGTCCCAAAGTAAACATCACTGTGTAGCGTAGCATCATGTTCCCACTATAGCTTTGTTTGCCATTTCTTTTCAGAACCTCTGATAAAATGCCTCACAAAAGCAAGGAGAAGCCAAAACACAGACCAAAAAGTTAAATTTTGAATGTGAACTTAACAGTGCTTAATGGGAAGGTTGTTGTCCTAAACTCACCCCATTGGTCTTGACTTTAAATTCATCTTTTTTGATCTCTGTCAAAAATCCTCGGTCAATAAAGCAGGAGGCATTTATCATTTTGCTGTTACTCATATTTTTCTCAATTTTTTTTGTATTAGTCATCAGGCTTGTGGCAATGATTTATGAATGTTGAGGTCTGAATATATTTATTTTTATGTGACATCATACCTATATGTTACTAGTTAGTATGTCCTTAGAAATCAGGCAAGGAGACATGATATGGGTCTTGTTTTGCTGTCAGTGTATTTATTTTGCCCACTCCTGCCTGGGTGCACAGAAGATATAACTAATTCCTGCTGAGAAGGAGCTGACCAGAACTTTTTTCCTCCATCGTAAGACAAAATTGCCCCCTGTGTTCCAAGCTAAGGACTTCAGACATGGGATTTGTTTCATCTGTTTTTTTTGGGGGTGGAGGGAAAGGTTTTGGGGTCATGAAGACTATTACTTTTTGGCACACATAATTTTTATCAATCAGAATCAGTTTGCTACGTTCTACTCCACTGAAGGGTGGGTATCCAGAACATGCCTGTTTGCTTCTCTCAGTACAAGAAATGCATGCTGGAGCAGCCCCACAGCCTGTCCCTCGGTAGCCTGTCTCCAACAGAGTCAAATGCCGATATCTAGGAGAGGGTGTAAAACCAGGACAGACATAGTGGAACTTCCTCAAAATGCTCTCCTCGCTTCCAGCAGTTTGCACTCCAGGAGTTTACCCAGTCATAGATGGTTTTAATTACATTAATAACCTTTGGTAGATTTTCTTCCCATGAATATGTCTAGTCTCTTCTAAACAGATGTAAACTTTTAGCTCTCTCTGTAATCTGTGACAAGTTCTGCAGCCTGCCTGGTGTGTGAAGAAGCATCTCCTCTTTGTTTCAACCATCCCCCTTTAAGCTTGTAGTGGAAGAGCCAGACATCAAAAATCTCTGGTCATCCTCTCTGCCAATCATGTTTTATAGGCTGCTATCATGTGTTTCCTCAGTGGTCTTTTCCAAGTTGGTAATAATGCATGCTAAATTTGATTTCATAACAGTATCCCTAAAATTATGTTCTGTAATATGATTGCTTACAGTTGTTGACTGGGACTTTCCTTTGTTTCTGTCCGAACCRTAGTTTACACAGTGCTGTCGCTAAAGCTCACTGAAGTGTCATGTAATGTCCGGTTTTAGTTTGAAACCAGGCTTGTGTGTGTGTCTTTATTAAATCTGTTACTTTTTGTCTGTAAGGGATATTGTAAAGCACTTTTTAAAATTAAATCATAGCATGAGCCATGCAATCCATATTAAAATAAACATAAGGTGTTTCAATAATAAATATCTATTATAATTAGATCTGGGTGATTATTTGGGAGATGCTTAGGTGCTTTAATGATAGAGTGGGTTTCTGGGGAAATAGGCAGACTTATTAAAAAAGCCAAGTCCCCAGACAGCATCTCACTGAGCATGACTAGTAATTCATGGGCTGAGTTATAATTGACAGTCCAGGATTCTTCATCTGTTGTAAAGTGATTCTCCCCTGCTTGGATATGTGTTTGGGTAACGTTACTAGTAACAATTAGCTCTGAAAGTACATAAGCGAGAAAAAAAACTGGTATAAAATTTGGATGGAAATCAACTGAAACTAGAAGCAGTGATGCAGGCTTTCCAAAGCTAATCTCTAGAATAATTGCAGTTTTTGATTTAGTGGGAATGAGGGATGCAGTTAAAGCATGTACCCCTCAGATCGTATCACAACCGTGTGAAGAGTGAAGCTTCACCAGGGTTCTGTATTATGCTTCAGGACACAGCCTGATGTAAAGACCGAATGCTTACAAATTCYATTGGTTTCTCTGCAGTTTATTACAGCTTTATCAATAGGTACAATATAGTCTTTTCCTTATTTAAAACCTTATTGTAGCATACCTTTCCCAAAGAGCACACTGAACCTGAACAGTCGAACCAGTGCTAAAAATGCACGGGGTGTTTGTGCTAACAGTGTTCCTAATTAAGATCGAATACTCATGCTGATCACCACAATACACACCACAAACTAAGGTTCATATGTTTTGGCGTTTTTTTCCATTTTTAGATATGATAGACCAAAGATAGAAAAACAGTTATAGAACGGTGATATCCCCAAACATGCCTCTGGAAGTGGCAATAARCCTAGCTGTGAGTTTAGTATTCTCTCCCTGCTATGGTGCTGTTGATGATGTTGTAATCCAAGGTTTACCATAATACTCTGGGGGAGTTGGATGTGTTGCATGCCGTACACTCATCTGCTCCTTAGAAACAAAGGGAAGTTTGTAGTGAAAATGAGAAGCTGTCACTGTCAGCAGAAATTCACTGTGTGAGCAGAGCACCTAAGGAACATTTAATGACTTGGCAATTCTAAGCTTTGCATCATTGTCAAGGAGGATGAGAAAATTAATTTAATTGGTACGATCTTTCATTTAGAGTTAGACTTAATAGGCAATTTCTTCTCGCTATAGGCGTATGTTATTTACTGGGTTTGTGTTTCCAGTGTTTTATCAGCCTTGCATCACCTGATCTTACTGAGAAGGAACTAAATTTAAATTCTCTCAACTTAGCTCAGATTTCTCTGTGAAATTTATTAAGAAATAGTTATAGAAGACTGAAGAGTGGAAAGGTTAATTAAAAGCCCACCTTATTTTTTGTAATATTTTTGTTTAATCAGCGACAAATATAATTAATACTAGATAAATTTCTTATATTCATATGCCTTGGTCATAAAAGGAACAATATAGAAAATCTTCTATTTCATAAAGAAAGTGAATGAGCAATGTATCCCGTTATGATAGGCTATGAAGAGCATCAAATGCTGGAGGAAGTTTAGTAACAAATTAGGAAGAAACTGGAATTTTGTAATGGAATAATAAAGGAATAGAAAAGAATGGCTTGGAGACAAAGTGTGGACAAGAATTGTTAAATTTTTCAGAAAATTAAGCATCTTCCTTTTCATTTTTAATTGTCACGGATAAGTAGTGTGTCTGGTTTTATCACAGCTGAATAAAAATCCTGTGGTGACGGAATTTTATTTGTAATGGGTACTTCAGTTCCTAAGCCACAATATCAATTTATGCTTGATTCTGTTTGCATAGTATTTTAGAGTGTCTGATTAATCCTTTATTAAGCCTATTTCATGAGGCTTAATACATCTGCAGTGTTGGTTCTGCCTCTGAATTGAGACTATTGTCACAGCTATCCTCATTTGTCATGAGATTAATTTCATTTGATAAGTAATGTTGGCAAACAAATATATGTATTTTTAAACTGCATAGCTCAATGGTACTAAAACACTCCAAAAAATAAACTTGACAGAAGTTAATACTTCAGCATCATAAATATAGCTCATCATCATAAAAATAGCATCACTTGTTAAAAATGATCCTAGTTCATGTCACGAAAAACTCTCAGATATTACTTAGTCCATCTCCTTATGATAAATGCAATTTAACTCTGGTGAACATGAAGCTAAAAAAAAAAGAAAAAGAAAGTAAAAAAAAAAMCCACCCCCTTCTTCCCCTTTATGCAACTCAAGTAACGGAGAATAATTAAAGGTTTGGTGGTTTTGTTTGTTGTTTTTTTTTGGTTTTGTTTTGTTTTGTTTTGTTTTTCCCTTCTCTGTTTTCCTGTAGGAGCCTGTCTTTGGAATTTTCCCTACAATAGTCACATACTCATTGTCCCCAATATCTTCATAATCACTGCATAAACATGACTGAACCCCAGGCTTTCCTTTTAGTGGGCAAACTGAAGCACCAGAAGCTTACGTGTGTGATAAAAGTCACAGGCAAAATTTGGTGTTGTTTTAATTCCTATGATTTTTGTTGTTAGAGAGATGTCCTAGGAAAATGAAGTATGGCAATCGTGTGCATTTGTTAAAGCCAATGTTATTAAGAGCATATTAACATTAAGTATCTCTTAACACAGGTGTCAATATTAGAGCATTTCTTGGTGTCTTTATAGAAGAATACTGGAATGAATATTCTGAGTCCCAAGTAGAATAGCTGTTCTCTATTAAAAGAAGGATTATCAATTCATAAAATACATTGCTAGCCACATACTTGAAATCTCCAATTTCTAACTACTTGTTTTGTACAAGGTGATATTTAATCTTACTCCAGTTCTCTTTGGACGGAAAGAAGTCAGCTTTAAAGTCTCCCTTTGTTCTCTAAGTCCATAAAAGTTGAATAAACAAAATGCTCAGAAAACTTCAAACCTGATTTTTCAACAGAGTTGCTTCAGAGCCAGAGCTTCACGCTTGCGATGATAATCTGACCACAGACTAAAGTCACCAGTTTACACCTTTGGGAAAACTGATTGTTCAGAGAGAAGCTTTTCATTATGTTCTTGACTTGTACTGATAGAAAAATAAAAGTAAACTAGACAGTAAAATTATGGAAGCAGAGGTGCTCTCTGTTACAGTGACTATGCTTGTAGTACAGGTGCTTACCCTAGTCTTCCTTACTTGATCACATAGCCTAAAGGCTGAACAATATCATCCTTAGTAGTATCCTGTCAAGGGCAGGGTTTGAAACAAGGGAGCCTGCTGTTCTGCTGTTAGCTGGTCCTGTAGTTGGATCATTCGTGGTAATTTTTTTTAAGGCATAAAAATAAAATACAGGAAGAAAAGCTTAGCTTGCTTACCTCTTAACTAAGTCCTCCACCATAAGGTTTGTTACCTAGATATTTATAAAATGAAAGGGATACATGGAACTCACCTGTAGAACAAAGCATCTTCCTTACCAACAGAATATTGCCATTTTCTCTACTGTCCAATGTTACTGGGACATGATTATACAAAAGAATAATTTTATCATAAAACTTGCTGTTAAAGCAACAATTCTATTTACTTTTTCCAAAGCTGGCATAATGCCAAGGAAGCCAGCTATATATAAAAAAGGAAAACATGCATGGGAAAGCTCTACAGAGGATAAAATGCGTTTATGTTGAAAGTCACATCATCTCCATGCTTCTTGAGTTCTGGAACAATGTTATTAATTATCTTGGCTAATTCCATCTCCTAGTATCTTAATTTGGTATTTTGTGCATCATAAGCCATGCCACATTTTCCTGTACTACTTACACACGGTCTAGCTTAATTTCAGGTTCCTAATTATTCTCCTATGCATGCATTGCCAAGGTCTGGATTTGAGTAGATGACTAATTAAAATATTTGTGTGTCAAGCCATCTGCATGCATGTCACGTCTTTTCTGCTTCTGTGTCCCCTACCCTGGTCTAGCTTGTATGAAAAATACAGGAATGTGGAAGTCAACAGAGTATTGAACACACGAGATTTTGGCATCAGTTGTGGCACTTGAAAATGGGGTAGTAGATGCTCATAGGCAAATCAGAAGCTATTTCTGTCAGGGCTTGATGCACCATGCTACTGAGGAAGAAAAGATATTCCTACGTAGGATTTAACCTGGAGTACTGGAGGATAATGGCATTACCCTTATCTGAAATAAATGGTATTGAATAAAATTGCCATTGCGATAAAATTGGAAGTTTTGGTTTTTTCCTAAAGCTGTACCATTTTCATTTAGCCATCAGATGAAGAGCTGTTGTAAAAATCCAAATGATTTTGGCTCTACTAACTAAATACTTAAGAACGCTTATTGATTTTATATAAACGAGCTATGGATTTGAAAATGATTTGTAAAATTTATTCTAGCTTTCTTTACACATGTATTCTTCCTCTATTTTTAAAACTGTTTACGTTAACATCATTCTTTGCAGAAAGAGGAAGGTTCAAAACAAAAAAGTATGAAAACCTGAAAATTGCTTGCACTGTGTTTTCCATTGCTTTACTTTGTTTCTGTTTTAAGGTGGGAAGCACCAATATTTATTAGGACTAGTGACTTACCTGAAAGTTGGACTGAGGGAAGGATTCATTGGCTCTGATGTTATACAGGCTTCAGTATTTATGTAAATTTGACAAATGTTACTATTTTTTCATCGGTTTTGTACGACACATATTTAAGATAGAAATTCAATGTCTGACGTATGGAGAGAAAGAAATACCTTTGCCTATTAAATATTATTCAACTTTGATCATACTCAAAGTTATTTAGATATTTAAAGTTGTATTAGTCACATATATCTTGTATTTTCTTAGAAACATAGAATAATTTAGGGTAGAAGGGAATGCAGGGGGGTATCTGGTCCAGACTTCTCCTCTCCTAACCCAGAGGTTATGAATATGAGATAAAAATATGGAAGAATAATTTAACTTTTTTTTTCAAATGATAACCCTATTTGAGCATTGTTCTGTCAATCAGATCCCTAGTCCATCATCAGGTGATAATGGATTAAGGAAGAAGGTGTTAATCTCATAACACTTGGATAAATTCATTTAATTCCCAGTGAGCCACAGGTCTACGTTCAGATCTGTAGTTTGATATGAGATGTAACCGAGGCAGTGACTTGTGGAAATAGGAAAAGTTCTAAATCTTTATCCTCCTGTGTATTTCTGCCTAATTATTGTATCAAGTTAGAAAATTTGGCATGGAATATTCTGATCAAAATATAATTACAACCCTTAGTCAAAGTATTTTAAGGTTTCTTTCAACTTTGTGCAGAATTTTTTGTTTAAAAAAAAATTAGTTACTATTCCCTATTGTTGGGAGAACTGCTGCACAAAGATCTAAAATTACTAGCAATTAAGAAAATCAACAAGGCTTTGAACTCAATTTTGTTTTTCCCTTTTTTTAATATCAGTTGCTTTTCTGATTGTGATATAATGAGACATATTATGGATGGTTGTATTTTGAAAATGAAATGATTAAATAATGAGATCATATATTAATAACTTTTAGAGTTACTAGGGAAATCTCATTGCTTAAATAATGCATCAGAACATCAAATCCAAGGGCAATGTTGTGAAGTTGCACATTTTGAAGTTAATATAGTAAGAAAGAGGTTATTTTATTATGTTTTATAATTCATTTGTTACTCCATCCCAATCCGTATGTAGACATACATATTTAAAAATAGCTGTATTGCTAACATTTTTATGTATTAGTGTACCTGTACTATGTTTACTTCATTAACAATCAGTTTGTTTTCTTCTTCAGTATCAATATCTCCATGTCTAAGAACAGACAATCAGAGTGAAAGAAATTAGGGTTATATTAAAGATGTGATAGAATCTTGGTACATTCCAGGTTAAAGTCACAGTTTACACCTGGCACTGCTTCAATGAAACAGAAAGAAGCTTCCAGAAGTGAATAATCAGATCATGCCTATTGCTTGCTTTCCTTTATTAGTTCATCTACAGTTGTCTACAACAGAAGCGTGTGGCTTATCAGTTTGGCATGAAACTTGTGATTTTCTATGCCTATCTCAGTGTATACTATGGAAGAAAATTCAGTAGAACAAAAAATCTGCTCTCTATAATAAAGGTATAAATAATATTATATATATAAAACCCCGATATTAACTATATATAAAATATATATGTATATAAATAAAAAATAGCTATATTGTTCCCAATAATTTCATTAAATATTACTGAAGAATAAAGGAAATTTTGGCATTTTACTGTATCAGATACTGTATCAGATGTATTGGACCTGCTAACCAACACAAGAGAATTCTACATGCAAAACAGATCTGAATGATTTGTGGTCAGTACGGTACAAACCCATATATTAAACACTGAAACTGAAATGAAATATTAGTTCTACCTATCCTGTCTAATTGGTCTGGTGAGAGACTTTTGAAACTATGAGCATTTAATTATAGACTGCGTATGGTCCCAAGAGAGATGAAGTTACATTAAATGGGCAGCCTCAGTTCTGCTGTTACCCGATTTTTGCAGGCTTAGCTTTGCAACAGTTTTTTATGTATATATGGCGAAAGGCAGAGGCACATACACACTCACATCTGGTTACATTTGTGAGTGACTTGTCACAAGGTACAGAGTCTGTGTTGTTTACTAGCTGACTGTTTATTGTTCTTGGTAATGTTTTCATGAAGAATCTGCTTTTCATATTAAATTGTCTAACTTTGGTTGCTCTTTGGCTTTGTATAATTTCTTAAAATATATTTTAACAAGCTTTAGATTTCTGTCTTCGACCTTTAGTTTGTTTAGGGCCGTGATTCATAGAAGTTAAGCAAACTCAATTTATTTGTTGAGTATGGTTACTGAATTATTCATTTCAAATATGTAAATAAGTATTTCTATTCATAAGTATGTTGAAGAACAAACACCCCTGAGAATGCATTTACTAAATATATGCATAAAGACATGTATTTTGGTATGTGAGTAGTTTGGAAACCAGCAGGTAGGAGAACTCCTTTTGTGAATGACAACTTAAGTCACATAATGCTTCTTGTCCCTCCTAATTGGATAAGTGACATTTTCTGTGCAAGAGCATTTTGTATAGCTGGTGATAATTTATTTCCAATATGAGTATTAAAGTAATGGAATTAAATGGAATTTGCAAACACCTATTAGCTAAGGTATCCCTTTCAAATTAAAAAATACAAATGTAAAATAAGCAGATGTAAGTTAAAAAAATATAAATGGAAAAGAAAGAAATTTGCACATGAGGATGCGACTCTGGTTAGTATTTGTGTTAGTTGAGATATTCCTTTAGGGCTCAGTACAGTTTTGATTGTTTAGTGCTAGTCCAGCAAACAGGTTGTTTAAACATATGACTAATGCTAATCATACCAATAGACTAGTCATATTAGAAAATTAAATATGACAAAAAGTTTTTTTCCAGCAGGAGCCAGAGAAGTGAGCTTTGGGTGAGCGATGCTTGTTGAGGCCGGTACGGTAACGGTAACGGTGTCTGTCTCCCAAGTTACCCTCACAGGGTACCTGCATTTTGTAAACACCTTCAATTGAATGACATACTGATGCAACCAGAAAGCTTTTAATTTCTGCTGTGTCCATTAGGAACTCTGAATTTTCAGTTGAATATCTCTGGTGTGGAAGTGGGTCTCGTTTGTCATTGTAAATCTCGGTTAGTTTTGTCATGTTGAGGATACAGAGCAGTAAGTAGAGCAGATGGCCTTGTGGATAAGTAAATCCACAGATAAGTAAATAGTAGTAACATGATGGATAACAAGTTGCTCTGAGATGGAGCCAGTTTCAGATCTATGTGAAATATTGTGTGGAGACCTGGGATCAGGTAGGCCCAGTTTTATGATTCTGTTCCTCCCAAACATAAGACCAAATTAAAACTTCTTCCATATGTTGTAAAAAAGGCAAAAGCAGTTTTAAAACCAGTTAGTTGCTATGAACATTTCCTTAATGCCATATCCTTTGCCTGTTCAGGATTCAGATCATAGATAGGGACTTTCAGACTAAACTGTGACGAAAAGAATGTTCTTTCAAAAGGTCTGTTCATATAGGGGTCCTTTTCTGAAGGAAAGAGATATGAAAATATGAAAGCAGTATCAGTTTAGTGGGGATTTTTCTGCCTGCCCCATTTATAATTAAAGTTGCTTGCAACTGCCTGATGCAAGAATCTTCTGTTACCTACAGCTTTAATCTTTAGTTGCTACAGTATGCTCCCCAAAGAAATCCAAAAGGTTTCTAAAGTTGAAAAAGTCAAACTTCATATGTATAAATAGTAAAATTTTAACGTGTTCCATAGGACTGAAAGGTTTTCGAAGAGCTTTTACCTTGCCTACTGTGCCCCTGTAGGCACGTCCTGCTTCCATGCTTGGTTGTATTTAACTTGACATGTCCTTGGGTTGCAGCACAGATGCTCTGTTAGTCCTTTCTGGTTCCTAAGTTTCTTCTGTCTCAGAGGGATGGCAGACTGCTCCTTGCTCCTCAACCTTTTTCTGGAGCTTTTGCGACCACTGTTTAATGCTGTTTCTCTCTTGCCTCCTTCATTTGGTAGTCTGCCATTGAATAGCGCTTACTTTGAGCATCTCTCCCCTTGAGTCTGCTCAGCCGATCCAAAAGAGAAGTAGTCATCTCCCTCTCTGGCGGTTGCATCTCACCACATCTTGTCAAAGGAGGTTAAGGCACAAAACCAAGAATAGCCAAAACAGTGGAAAGGGGTTATGTTGGAGTGCTTCTGGAGTTTGGTATGTTCAGGCAGCTGGAAAGAAGATTTTATGAGGTATTTGATTTGGGGATGCCAAGGCTTGCTCTGAGGACTACAAAAGCTTTCTCCATTTTTTTTCACATTTTCTTTCCAATGCCTTCTTGAAAATACTCACTTTTTGAACAGCCATATTTTTTGCAAGGCAATGTAAATCTGATTGTGATAAATCAGTGTAAATCATGGGAGTCCTAAGAAGCTGATAGTTTCAACAGTACAGAGCCTGAGTTGGCAAAGTCTAACCCTTATTCTTATGCATACAGGGCAAGATCTGCAGATGATACCAAATGGTTCAGCCCTATTGACTTCAGCGAATGTCAGACTCTATAAACTTCTAAGTGAAATCAATGGAGCCATAGTAGGTTATACACAGGGGATTTCACTCAGTGAATTTAAATGTACTCAATAGCCTTCTACTGCTCAGTGTTTAAACTTCCTGTGTGAATTTGTTATCAGACTTCTGACTCGTGCATTTTTCTAAATTAAGATGCAATGTGGTTATTGCAGAGATGGTTTTATTTTCTGGTGCATGCTAACTGGTATGTGAATATTGGATCTGCAGTATTATATTTCTGTATATACTTGCAGTCATTTTATTGATTGAAATCGGATCAAGAATAATTTTTATTTATTTACTTTGTGTATTTTTCATGGTATTGACTGGGAAATAAATCATTGGCTTTTGCCCCAGATATAAAATTATTAAATACTGAAAATTGCCAGTATTTTATTTGCAAACCTTCCTTCTCCCTTCTTTCAGTTTGGTCACTTAGTTTTTTAAACCTTTGCTGCTTTTTAGTCTGCAGTGTTGAATTATATCTATCTATTCATCCAACCTTCTTGAGCTTTCTCTTGTTACCTCAGTACTTCAATGTTTACTGCTGAAATTTTGTTCTTACTCTCTTTTGCCTAATGAACTTCCTCACTATCATTCACTTCGTTTTTCTTCTCTCTAACAGAAGTGCTTTTGTCAGTTTGAGATCCAAGGAAGTACAAAAATCCTCTCCTCAGTTACTCATAGTTCTGATGACATTTTCTTATCATAGCAGGAATATGGGGGGGAAAGGACTGTCATGACCCCTTAGTCCCTTCTGGATGTGACCATCTGCAGAGCTTAGCTCAAAGGAATACCATGCTGTGAAAGAGTTTCAGAAAATTAGTTCCTTGGTGGAGCAAGCAAGGACTCGAGCCTAAGAGTCACAATTCCTACCTGAGTTTTCCTGAGTTGGTTAGGCACAGGAGTAGTGGTGTTGGCCATAACTTTGAGCTTCAGGTCCTTCAGTGGGACTATTCACAGCATAATGAACCTAAGCAATTTAAGTAAATATAAATGTCTTTAGCTTAGAAAAAACAAGGAAGGTATGGTTTACAGAGTATCTCCACATAGAATATTTCTTTACAGGTTTGTGTTTGACATTCTTAAACCTTGGCAGCTCCTTTAAGAGTATTTTGTACCAACACTTTGTGAGAGTGACTTGGGAAGTTTTGTATGACAGTTTAAAATGGGACATTTGGGGCTAAATTAATTCAGAGTGTTTCAGTAAATCTGTCTGACACTTTTGAAATTGAGGTTGGTAGTAACTGGTAATTATATGATCCTTTTCTGCTTATGAAATACTAAAAGAGATCTTTCGGTGTTTCTATGAATATATCAGATAATGCATTTATGAATTTAAACTCACTCTATGCGAGATGTGTTTTTCTTTTACATTTTACTCTGTCATGTCTGTTTTCAAATAGAGAGTTGCGTGACTTTCCGAGAAGATGAAAACTTTACTGCAACCACTCTAGCAATGTACCCAAAAGGGTTTATTAATTTCAGAATAGAGCATGATGCCTGTTCAAAGTTTTTACAACTTAATATAAGAAACAAACACGAGTATATTACAAGCCCGTAATACTACCAATTCCAAAACTTCGGAAACAGTGAAGACTAAATGTAGACTGTGGATTACTCTATTACAAAGAAGCCTTTTGTTTGAATCTACTAGATTGCTTTCACTGACGATGGGGTAAGGTTAAGCATGCCATCGTCTATATTTTAATTGCAAATAAAATTTGCATTTCAATTTTTCATTCATATGGAGAAAAAGCTTTTAAAATATTATTTGAAATATTTAAAATATTTATTTCAAGATGAGGGGCATATGCTCATAAATAAAGCTGATTTCATGGTACAAACATATACACATATGCAACTTCATAGACATCTGTCATCCTCTGCCGTTTCACTGAAGCTCTCTGTGACACAATGAATTCCACATAGAAACATCTTTCCAGGGAGAAAGACTAAACAGGTTGGAGGAGAGAATGGGAATGATGGCTAACAATGTCAGAGGGAAGTCAGGTTTTGATTGCTCAATATGACTGTCAAGGTAAATAATAAAAGGGATAAAACTCCTACTCATCATGATGAAACCTGTACATCTCAGAATTTTTTAAATCTGGTATCTAGTAGTCAGGTTATAAGCAAAAATTGCATTGTTTTGTCTAAAAGCCAAAGACTGACTTGTTCTGAGAAATCCATAAGTTAAAGACCACCTAAATTAAATTAATAACCAGAATAATAAGAATAAATTAAATTAAATTAAATTAATCCATAAATTAAAGACTAACCCCTATATCAAGAGGTAATATCAGGAAAAAAAAAGTTACCTATRTTGCCCTTCACACTTTTTTGATATTTTGAGTGGAAGAGGTAGATGAATGACCAAAATACTGAGCCTTTAAAGTCACCTATGCATTAGGCTGTTGTCAGTTACACAAAAAAAATGAAAGCATGAATATTTCATATCTCTTTGGCATTCAACCTATTTTGCATAGATGGCATCTGGAGGTTCAAAACAGAGCGTTATTRCTCCACCACTGTCACCATGGTTTAGCAGGTAAATAATGCATGAACTAAGAAGAGCTGACAAGGCAGACAGTAATGATATATTGTCTCAAAAGTCTGTCTCCTCAAAAAGCACCTAGGAATGATTTACATTAGACTTATTATTTATTTCATATGACTGTTTACAGAATATTCATAGATACAGTGTGTAATTAACCTAAAGAATTAACAGCTGAAGGATTTGGAAGGCAAATAGTTTAGCAAGGTTTCAAAAGAACCCTAATATTAGTATATATGAAGAAATACTTTAAAATTTCTAGCTTAAAATTGTGACAAGTATTAGTCCACATTCTTYGGAATGCCGGATCCTGGATTTATCTCTACGAAAACAGAAGTTCCTTCATATCCGATCCCAAATTACCCAGTTCATTCTAGTTGCAGTACCAAAGATCACTCCGGTTTTCTATGATTCACCAATTACAGAAGGTTGGCTGCCTGTTGAGATGTAATGATAATATCCTTTTACACTTATTTTTTTTTTAATTTTGTTTTTGTTTTTGTTTTTAAATTCAGGAGGCATTCTAGGAGCACTGCCTAACAGCAGAGAATATCCTGGCAGATGTGTTATGCCAAGGCAGGGCTGGTAGTCTCTGTTATCAGCATTTTTTGCGTAATGTGACATCTGATTAAAATGCTGACAGACATGAACTAATAACATTGTGTTTGTATGGCACCAAGCACAATAAACTGTTTTACAGTAAGAATGTACAGTCCTCAAATATAGAAATGAGGATAATGGCTGGTATACAGTGGCCGTAGAGCAACTGGGGGTCAGAAACATAATGACATGCTCATGTTCATCTTGTTTGTCAAAAGTACCAAGATCTTTTTATGACTTAATTTAAAAAAAAMCCACGAACATCCTATCCCTGTTCATTGCTCACAGTCTGCTTAACCCATAAAGGTTAATTTGTTGTGCTAGTGCTTTGTTTCCTGTTTTGTTTATGAGATCACTCTCTGTAGTGACATCTGCATACATTAACTAGCCCAACACATTTTGTGTTATCTGGCAGCTTATTTAATTACTGGTCAGGCATCACTTTTTAATATTGCAGCCAAGCAAAAGCGTGTTTGTTCCAGTAGCATTTTTAACATGAGCCTGTAATATCTGAGCTTCCCTAGAGAACCCTTCCAGCCAGGGCTCACCAATAAACTGCAGCCGCTTCGTTGCAGCCTGAGGTATTGACAGATGCTTCGAACTGGATGTGTAATACGTGGTACCTGCTGTGAATAGAAAATCACTAAGGACTGATGGGACATTCTTTAGGCACAAATAAGCTGTGCTGATTTTCTTCCCATCTTGTAATGGGAGACTGGGATGTGATTTTTCCCCATCTATCATCTCAGTTGTGTTTTTGAAACTTCTTCTTTTTTCCTTGAGGTGTGGAAGATACAGCAACGACTTACCAGAATTACAGTATTAAGCATGTGCAGTGCAAGTAATTCATTACACTGCCAACACTTTCCAGCTAAAGAAAAAAATCATGCCCTTAACCCAAAGAAACAGAAAGTATCAATAGTGCCAGTAGGAATGTGGCAGGGCCAAACAAGATGTGAGCAACACAACAGAATGGATTAAACCATTCATGATTATAGTAAATACTGTATGCGGTAGTCAGATGGGATAAAATAAGACAGTAGACTATATCACACAGTCAGTGGACATATGGAATTGTTCTTCATGATTATAAAGCTTTACTGCTGAACCTCCAGGGTATCAGAAGTCCAGCACATGCTATGGGGTCTGTAAATACAGAACAAACATACCTCTCCTTCTCTAAAGAACTGACAATATAGGACTAAAAGTGTTGTACCTCGTCCTGATTTCAAGACCTCTTTCCTAGGAAACATGGGATTATGCTTAAGTGTGTGCTTAGACCCTGTTGACTCCAACTGGASAGTCAGAAACATACACTTCTGCTGAATAGGGAGGGGTTGAAAAGAAAAGAAATAAACCAAAACCTTTCAGTCATGGAGAACTTGGTAAGGGAGCTTCAGAACAAAATTCAGAGGTTATCGGACTGTGTCAGTGTCCTACACCATCATTGTGTGCCAGCCMTGGGGAGCTGGTACCGCTCAGGCTGTTCTGTGTGGGAATTCGGAACATTGCTGAGAATAAGGAAAATGACTTTTCCTCTCCTCCCTCCTCCTCCAATCTATTTTACCATCTTTTTTTATTTATTGCCCAAGTTAGAGTGAGGCTTAGTTCTGTTACATTCCCTATTATTGAGAAGAGCATTCTTCCTGTAAAAGTTGAGGTCCTCAGGCTGGCCTGGCAGAGGTTGGTCCACCTCAGTTGTATGAGTTAGTACCACTGTCTGTTTCAAAKAACTTGTGGCCATGTTGGCAGACTCTGAAAGTCATATGCAGCTGCTTTTTGCTGTGATGGGTATACAATGCCATTGTCAAGACACTGATTTATTATCCAGCCTAATGGCTACTTCTAGTGGGATTTGCAGCTTACTGCCAAAAGTTATGGAATCAATATGTTCCAACAGAATAAACAGGTTAGAATTAAGCTCAGATATATATTCTGTTAAAAACTGAGCATGATCCTTCTGAATATTGGGAAGAATATAATAAATAGAACTGGATCAGTTTCTGTAGTGTGGATTGATTCTGGTTTGTATGTAGAAGCTTGTAGAAACTGCTATGTCTGAGACACCATGGTGGTGATTCATTTCCTGAAATATTTGTTGTATGTATATACATATATGTATGTATATTACATATACGTAAAGAAGATTGAGAACAGGATAAATGCAGGGCCCACATAGTACTTGCTAATTCAGTAGACTATAGTCATATAATGTTTTATTTTCTGTTTCTAATAAATCAACCATCAACTTGTGCTATACTCTTGAAACAGTCTTTTCTTTTCTGACATCCAGATGAGATCCTTATAAATACCATCGGATGAATAAACAATGACAGAATAAGAATAGACCATGCTAAAGAGCCCTACTATGTTGAAGCAAAGATTAGTACGTAAAGGGCACATAAAGGCATTGTTGTTGTTTTTACATTTGAGTACTATTTTATGTGCACAACACTCTGCTGTACCAGATGGACTTGAAAATTAAATTCTTCAGTGAAAAAAACTTGAGGGATGGAAACAGTAAAAAGTGTTGTGTGAAATATTATTATTATAATATTGATAAATATAGCAGCATGTATAGTTATGATAGTTATTCATCTTTGCTTCCAAATGAAGATGAACTCAGCTTCTCTCAACTGGAATTTGTTGCAAGCACTCACAAGTAACAGGTAACTCAGTTCTCTTTTTATTTTCCTCTTTCTCAGTGAGATTATTCTGGGTTGGGTTTTTTTTTTCCTTATAAATAATTACAGGAAAATCAGAGATCCATGCAACTAGGTCTTTTTTGATTACATTACCATTAAGAATGGTAATATTCTTTTCAGCGGCCAAATCTAGTTTTATGCAATCTCTTCTGCTTTGATTCCTAATAGGAAGATTTTTAACACAATGAGTATTTTGCAGGAGTCAGATTGGCTTGGTACCTTTTCTGAGGTTCGAAGGAGCAACAGCTTCCATTATCTGGAGAATTAGTAGTGCAATTAATCAACAGGATTACTAGTGCAAATAGTGATCTTAGTGCAGAGCTGGGATATTCCTCCTATGGAGTGTTTGTGAAGACTTAGAAAGGGGAAGTTTATTTTCTAGATGCATTTCAGCATCAGCTAATTTGCATCATTTGAGAATGCCATGAATGAAAAGGTTTGTGAATACAGCAGTATACACAGATGTCAAGAGTCTTCTCCTGGTCTGCTTTGAATCAAGATCTTTCTATCTTTAAAGGTTGTCGTTCAGTGGATGGCAGCTGACTGTGCCACCGAGGGTCATTTAGGGGATTTAGAAATAGAAAAGCTGAACAGGAGCAGCACACTTCTACATCTGACAGGCTGGTGATTGGGTTACAAGAGCTCTGGCTGATGCACTGGTATTTCTATTTTGCATGTTATTACTGTGGATCAAGGAAGGGATAGAGAAACACAATTAATTAGGGCTCTGACTAGCAGCTTCAGCAGCAGTGCTGCCTGTTAGAGGYACATGAAAATAAAACAAAGCAACAAAAGAAAATACCAAGATTTTTGGGATAAGCAAACAGTTTGGTAGAAGTAAGATTGCATTGACAATGTGTGCAACTCTTAAGGGAAAGAAGAATGGTGTTTCCACCATACACAACATTTCGTTGTTCATCAGGGAAAGGAATATTCCTTTGCTATGATGAATTGGGCCATTTGTCCTAATATAGGAGCTATAGTGGAAATCTTTGAGTGCCAGGCTAAGACATGTCTGAACCATAATGTAGCAGTTGCCAATCTTGAGTGAGGCCAATGGTTGTTCTTTGTAGGATCCTGTCTCTGATAGTGACTAGTACCACCTTTTTCAGAGGAAGGCTCATAGGCGGTTATGGGATATTCAGATGGTAAGGGAGTTTCTTCTAACCATCAATTTGAGGCTGACTCGTACCACGAGTGGGAGAACGTTTAAAAGGCTAAATTCTTAGAAGACTTGCAGATGTCCCTGAAATCCACTGTAAAATGGACAGGTCTCCCTAAAAGCAGATGTTTCTCCAATGTAATATCTTTCTTTAGAAGTTATTTCTTATCATGACTGATGTTTCAAAAGAAGAAGGACTTTGAATCCACAGAGAGAGTAGATCTGCAGGAATGGCTTTCCTCATGTTTTCAAGTGGCATGACACGGCATTGAAAGGCCACCGTATCAGTTCAGCCTGCAAGCAGCATCCAGAAATGAGGATTTGGCTCCTCAGAATGATGCATTTGGCTCTCTGCATGCAGACAATGGCCCCTCACTAGCTGAAGAACCACAGAGCGGAGGTGCCCTGTGTGGCTGTGAGAGCTGCCACATTAAAAGCAGCAATTTCTTCAATCACTTTCCTTTTAAAGTGTCAAATCCTTTAACATATTATTAGTTAAGCACCGATTAGASGCAATAATTGAATGTGCTGGGCAGCTAGGAGTCCCAAGGCAAAGTCAAAAAAATGTTTAACCATACCGTTGAGGTCAATTATTAGGTAAAACTTACTTATGAGCAGTTTACTGTCATTAAATGTTTCAAATAACTCCACAGAGTCTGCTTGAAAGGCTACTGCTGCCAGTCAATAGTGGCACACACAAGGCTAAGAATAGACTGGAAGGGTGAAATAGGCTCATACAGTCAGATGAAGAGGAAGAAGGCTGGATTGCCCAGATAAGACAAACTAGATGAACGAACTCTCACGTAAAGAAAAGCATTTACTTTTCTCCCTTTATAGAATGTTACACAATGTGATAGGGAGAATTTACGTTTTCTTGCAGATGAATATGATGAATATTTTCAGCAACACTTTTTATGAATATGGAAAACTGGCTGTACTTTTACTGCTGTATTCATAAAATATGCATCATCTGTTGAGTTTCTGTTTTCACAGTATGGAATATGGATTGGAATTTGTAATTTCTTCATTTATTTTGTAGAGGTTTTTTTCTTTTAATAAGGTGTTTTAATGTAATGATTTAGAATGTGAATCTTGTCATGATTAGTTATGGAATAAGTTGCCTTTACAAGAAACATTTGCTTCTTTTACTGCTGCTGCCAGTTCTCTTATGACTTGAGAGTGAAATGCTTGCAACTCGCATGCAGGCTGGGGAATTGAGCTACTGAATCCCTCTTTCTTGACATCATGATATTATACCATCTCCCAGAAAACATTCTGCAGACTACTTAATTTTCAAAATCCTAGGTAGATGTAAACCTTGGAACGTGGAAAAGAAGATCCTTTGAGGAAACAATAGGGGAAAGTGGTCGCCTTTGGAAATACCAGGAAGTTTGGGTGCATCAAGAGAGCAGTTTTGCCCCCCAGCTCTCCTCCTGGCGTGCATTTCTTAGTACATTACAAGAAACCTACCTGTAAGACAAGAACAATGATTGCGTTCATTTTCTTACACAAAAAAATGGAGCAGGCAAAAAGATTAGTTAAGTGTCATAGCCAGTATGTTCTGACTAATCTCACACAAAAAAACCAATCGTGTACCTGAAAGGTAATATAAATATTTTTATTGMTTGGTATTTTATTAATATATTTATACATATTGATGTATCCCCACTTATTGTATTACATAAAAGAGCAATTATATTAAATCAGAATAAAATTTGCCAGGAAAGTTTCTTCATTCCCTTTTAAACATCCTTGCTTTGAAAGAAATAAGCTTGTTTAAAGGTGTGTAATTTTTTAAATGCTACAATGCCTGTTTCCCTGTGGTGTGTAGTTGGAGCCAAAGTACTAATGAAAGTACTCATGTATCCAAACTACATGGGGAATACGCATTATGATTTTGAAATTAAATGATGATAAATCTTCACATTCAGTTCCTGCGGAAAGGACTTATGTTGTGTCATTAAATGCCTTTTGTAAGATTTTCTGGTTTGACTCTGCAATGAAGAGGAGATAAAAGAATGAAAATAGATTAATCTCTGTTAGGAAATGATTCTTTAGAAAATTTGCTTTCAGTAAAAATGAATGTGCAATATTTTCCATAGTAGTGATATTTACCATAATTTTACAAATAACTTGCTTGGTTTACTTAGATTACTTTGTACAGTTCCTTTGTCTCGAACTCATATGAATCCACATGGTGGATTTCAGCAAGTGTTGTTTCAGAACCTTATATATTATTTTCAAAATATATATTTAAAAAAAACCCACAAGTAAATTACAAATGCAAATTCTACAAAAATTTCAAGAAACTTGTCCATAAAATTTTAATTGGGATAAACGGCAGATGCATGTCTGTTCCTACAATGGAGAGATGGTCACAGACATACTCTGAAAACCTCTGTCATTGAAAACTTCCCATTTTTCTCCTGATTATTCTATTTTTCACATTTCAAACTTATTTCAGTTTTGTTGAAGTTTTYAAGAGGAACATATTGTCATTGTTGAAACTTAGTAAATCTCATGAAACCTGCATTTGCTATTTCTGCAGTGGTAGTTTTTTGATAGCTTACGTAATTAATTTGTCTTCTTAAAGGGTCCAGAATCAAAGAATCTTAATTCAACAAGATATGTATTTTGAGAATGAGGGTAAGAGGAAGGTGATTTCTTAAAATACTGGAAGGTACCATAGAAGGTACATACACACAAAGTGGCAAGCTTGCTTTCCTTAATGCTTTTTGCTTAATGTGAATTTTTGACAAATTGGGAGTGTTTATTGAAATGCAGATTCTTTCTTTTTCAGCATACTGTTGAAATTTTTCACAGAGAAAGGATAAGAGGCAATGGATAAAACTTGCACCATGAGAAACTGTGATCAGATACTAGGAAAAATAATTTTAAGAAGAAGGATGGTCAACACTGGAACAGGTGCCCAGACATATTTTGGAATCTCCATCCTGGAGATAAATCAAAAATCCAACTGGGTATAACCCTGAGCCACCTGATCTAACTTTGAAGTTGACCCTGTTTTGAGTGGGCACGGGAGCAGATGATGTGTTGATCTGCCTGAGGGTAGGAAGGCTCTGCAGAGGGATCTGGACAGGCTGGATCGATGGGCTGAGGCCAATTGCATGAGGTTCAACAAGGCCAAGTGCCGGGTCCTGCACTTCGGTCACAACAACCCCAGGCAACGCTACAGGCTTGGGGAAGAGTGGCTGGAAAGCTGCCCGGCGGAAAAGGACCTGGGGGTGCTGGTCGACAGCCGGATGAACATGAGCCGGCAGTGTGCCCAGGTGGCCAAGAAGGCCAACGGCATCCTGGCCTGTGTCAGAAATAGTGTGGCCAGCAGGAGTAGGGAGGTGATCGTGCCCCTGTACTCGGCACTGGTGAGGCCGCACCTCGAATACTGTGTTCAGTTTTGGGCCCCTCACTCCAGGAAGGACATTGAGGTGCTGGAGCGTGTCCAGAGAAGGGCGACGAGGCTGGTGAAGGGTCTGGAGAACAAGTCTTATGAGGAGCGGCTGAGGGAGCTGGGGTTGTTTAGCCTGGAGAAGAGGAGGCTGAGTGGAGACCTTATTGCTCTCTACAACTACCTGAAAGGAGGCTGTAGAGAGACGGGTGCTGGTCTCTTCTCCCAAGTAACTAGTGATAGGACGAGAGGAAATGGCCTGAATTTGCGCGAGGGGAGGTTTAGATTGGATATTAGGAAAAATTTCTTCACTGAAAGGGTAGTCAGGCATTGGAAGAGTCTGTCCAGGGAAGTGGTGGAGTCACCATCCCTGGAGGTGTTCAAAAAACGTGTGGATGTGGCGCTTGGGGACATGGTTTAGTGGGCATGGGTACTGGGTTGATGGTTGGACTCGATGATCTTAGAGGTCTTTTCCAACCTTAATGATTCTATGATTCTATGATTCTATGACTACCAGAGGTCCCTTCCAAACAAATTATTTTATGATTCCTGAAATCAGTCTGGAATTGACTGAGTGTAATGTGTCTCTCTGCTTATCAAAAAGATCGTTATATCTAAACAAACAAAATAGCATCTTCGGAAGAAATTCTTCTAACTCCTGACAAGGAACCATTATCCATCATGAGGGAAAAGATGTCTAAACACAAAGACAGGAGTAAGAAAATAAACAAGTGTCATTGTTATCACAACAGCCCTTTGCCTTTCACACTGAGCACAAGATAGAGCATCTGTTTATAACTTCCATAGATGGCAATTAAAGAAAAGAATGAGGAAGGATAAAGTCTATAGATTCCATTAACAGAGAAGGTATGATGTGTTGACAATAAATCAATAGTTATATTAGACCTTAAAAACAACAAAGGAAATGTTCAGAAGATGACTCATTTTAGTGAAAGAAAGTGACAAATGGTGTCACCTTAATGACAAATATCAAATGTTGTTAGGGAAAGTAAATTTTGAAGGCACAGATCGATATTACCTCTTGGATTCACAAGGCAGAAAATATAGAATCAAAGTTAAACTGTTAGAAGACCCAAATCTCTCAAAATACAGAAAATTCACAAGAGAAGACAAAAGTATTGTAATTCCTCCCTAGAGCTATAAACTTAAAAAATCCAAACCAGACCAAACCAAAAACTCATCACCAGAATTCATGTTCTTATTCATTCTAGCTCCATAGCAGCAATCTTTATCATCTGATGTTCATCCCTTTCAAGAACAAAACTAGGGATCTACATATGGAATATAAATGGGATTTAAGTAATCCCCATGCATTCTTGCAGACTGATGTAGGCTTATGTCTCTAGGTTTATATCTAGAATTATTATTGTCACTGGGAGAGATCCAGGTTCAGTTATAGATATCTAAATTCATTCTAGTGAGCCATTCCGCTCACTTTTAGGTGGACACCTTCATTCAGTTGAAGTGCTGTCTCAACACCAATGACTGTGTTGATTATATCTCTACTTACAGTAAGGGAGGATAAATACCTAAAACAAAGTATCTTAACCTGAAGCTACATCATAGCATCTTAGAATGGTTGAGGTTGGAAGGGACCTCTGGAGGACATCTGGTCCAACCCCCCTACTCAAGCAGGGCCACCTATAGCCAGCCACCATTCCAGAAGGTTAAATACTGCCCTTCCAGTTGAATAATATCATATTCTGAAAATACCATCATTTCAAAGGTGAGGGACTTGAAGTAGGGAATTATCAGATATAAAGATGGCAGACTAGGAGTGGCAAAGCTTCCCAATAATTTTCTGTGGCCATTTTCAGCATGTTAAGAAGATGGACTTGTAATGATTTGTTGCAAACACTTTCCTGTAAAACTGAGACAAAAAAGTTTACTCAGGAGATGAGATAGGCTTGGACTCTTCAGCTTGCAAAAGTAGGACTAAGGTGGTTGTGGAGGTTGTGGTGGAAGGCTGACTGAAATATAGAATTTCAGAAATGACATGGAAAAGGTGAATTTGAAATTATTTGATATTTTTTAAAGTATTAAGAACAAGGAAGCACCAAATGAAATTATTGTGTTGGCTTTGCTTTAAACAAGCAAAAGATACTTTGGTATTTCTTCTCAGAACACAATTAGATTGTAGGTTGTCATGAATGTCAAAATATAAATGGACTAAAAAAGCTATTCTATCCAAGACTATTAAATACTGTGATGTAGATACAAATTCTAGATCAGGAGGTTCACTCCTCTCAGAGACAGGCTACTAGGCTACACCAATTTTTGCTCTAACCAGTACAGACCTGCATAATTTCCATTAACTAATTGTTCTTCATTATTTAGTTACGAATGCAACTAATCTGTGTTTAAAAAATAGTGTAAGAATCTTATTACAAGGATATTTATAGAAGAAATGTAAAGATGACTGTGAACATAGTAAATCTACTTAGGATTTATCTGGGTAAATAAAGAAGAAAAAGAGCCCTGTTTTCCTAATTGGGGGCAGGAGGTGGCAGGATGACTATGAAAAGAGAATAACAGATGTAATTCTTTGTGAATGGGAATTTTTCAAATATAAAGTATTTTAACATGCCATAATAGATGGAACTCAGGTGTTTGTGTTAAAATGTCACAAAAGTGTTACTTGGAGAATAAAAAGAGCTATAAAGATGTGCATATTTGTTGCATATTCCTCCTTTTTCAATTTCAATTACCTGTATTCAAGTAGCAATTCAGAATAAGTCTACAGTTGTCATTCTACAGTGAGGCATGCCTGTTCTTAAGTACTGACCATTATTTTCATTATATAAACCTATTTTTGGTTACTTCTATCAGAAATTTTAACCATTTCTCCTGAACTTTTTCCCTAGAGTTGAATCAGGATGCATTTTCTTTTTTAAACGTTTAGACAAAAGTTGTTTAGTCATTTCCAGGAACAAAGGTGGAAAACAGGACAAGGCATTTTTGTCTCCATGTTAAAAACAGTTGAGGTTTTTTTATCCTTGAAGCCTTTTTCTCTCATACTTTTGGAACAGAAACTAGTACTGCCGGGAAGGATGACATTTGAATGTGCCTGTTGTTATCCTTATGTAAATCTAATAGGTGACAAAGAACCAGAAAATATTACTTATTTTTGATCAGTTCTACACATTCCTGCTGGGGTATGTCTTAACTCTTACACCTGATCAGGTCCTTATGTCAGGCTGCCATAAACCAGAAATGGCTTCAGTCTCAAGTCTCCTTCCCCTGGTTTGGGCTCAGTTTGAACCGGGTACCAGTACTTTAATCCAGGTTTCTTCCTAGTTCTCTTGCCTCCCTTGCTAACATCAACACACATGAAAAAGAGAGTCTTTTGTGTGTGGTGGTATATACGATGCCAGAACGAATTAAAGTTAATGAATACCTCATCTGAGTAGATTCACATTTTTGTCATTTTGCTTGTTGGATTCTTGTTCTTGCCTGTGACCATGTGGTCACAGCGTCGACATCTTTTTCACATAAAAATACTATTAGCTCATATGATGTTATAGAATTTTTGACTTCCCTCATATTTATGCAGCCGTTGCTATTAGAAACATGCCTTTTTATAAAGGATCCTTTTAAGCTCATCTGCTTTAAAATTTCCTTTCTTCCTTTTCTGGCAGGAACATTGTACCGTATGTCAGGCATATGCATCTTTCTATTGCCATTTCCTGACTTACATTCCGACCTGCAACTGCTTACACGTATATATGCTTGAATGCAAGCTCGCCATTCATCAATTGAAATTCAGTTGGAGGTGGCTGCTTCACTTACATTTCAAAAATATAAATAATTAATAACTCAGATTTGTAGAACTAACTACAAAATAATATAAAACTATGCTTGCTTTTATATTTCATATACAACATTGTTTAACATTTATCACTCTTACATTGCTAAAACCAAATGATATATAGAAATGTCACCTTCAGAATGATAGAAAGCTTGTATTTATAGACTAGATAAATCAAGAAAAATATCTTAAATCTGCTATTGGTATAGAAAATAATATGCTGTCCTTTTTTAAGCAGTCTGTTCCACAGTTCCGTGGTCAAACCTTTGGTTGTTAGTTTAGTTTTACTTAGGTAGTTGTTTATGTGAAACCAAATAACATCTAATTGACATTTCCGAAAATTTTGGAATATCATTTTAATTTTTGGAGAATTGAATTACTGCGAAGAGAGAAAGTAAATGGTCAGAGACATTTGAAACTAGTTTGATCAAATACTTGGTCAGCCTAGAGAATGAATTTCAAACTTAAATGCAATAGTATTTAATGCAGTACTGAAGGAGGGGAATTTATGGGTGAAAATACATTTATCAGGTATTTTTTCTGCTTGACTACCTATATACACATAAATAACTAGTTTTCTCAGTATAAGGGGAAAAATATATTTTTATGGTCTTTTCCTGATTTTTTAGTACTTGACTTGACAACATAAACATTGATGTTATTCTAGCATTGTCAGTCAAGATCAATGAATATTCTGAGCTGGGACTTCGTAACTATGATATGTCTTTAGAAGAACATCAGCTAAATTAACAAAGAGCAGAGAAAGAGGTGGGAAGGGAGAGAAAGTGAGTGATGTCTAGGAGTACATCTAATGTTTTCCAACCTCTGATACACTCACTGAGACGTGTAGTGGAGATGCAGGATCTCAGCAGCAACTGCTTCACTCTACAGATGGAGTTTCTTTCCCTGCTCCACTGTAAAATGCTATATGCTAATACAGATATAACAATAAAGAGGTAGAAATCTTGATAAATATAAACATTTGGGGGGAGGGACGTTGTCCACAAAATAATAGCCGTATAAACCAAGCAAAAAATTCTGTTCCTTGGTCCCTGTAGTAAAAACAGCTCAACATTCAACTATTCATTATATTCATTCATATTTGAGTTTTAAAACTGCACTGTAATTGTACTTATAAACAATAAGAATTCAATAAGAAAAGCAAAAAGACCCAATGAAAATGTACTTTTCTCTTTTCAGTAAGGCAAAGCTTTATTGAATTTTTCATGATCTCTGAAAACTAGGGTTTTGCAAGTATGCAGTCAAAGGGGGAAACTTGGAGTCTTAAATTAATCCCAGGGAGAAAAAGATGTCAAGGTATAATTTACATGACTGACTTTTTAAGCACTGGACATGGTGCTTAATTACGCATGAATACTCAGGATGGGTTAGAGTTTTTATGCCTTAAATTGAGAGTTGTGAGTGGTTGAAAAGTTGAAAACAATGTGTGTGTCTGTGAATATAAGCTGGTTCTTCAGTGCTGGGACTATGCTACAGGCTGAAGTAGGAGGGACTGGAAGCTGTGGAGACTACTGAACTGGATCTTC
Source organism: Oceanodroma leucorhoa (assembly GCA_030449065.1). NCBI lineage: Eukaryota > Metazoa > Chordata > Aves > Procellariiformes > Oceanodroma > Oceanodroma leucorhoa. The sequence goes on along the minus strand of JASVER010000009.1, from coordinate 8,628,386 downwards.
AGGCAAGAAGCGGATTGAGGAGGCAGACTCTGATATAACACTGATGTATAGGAATATTTGAAGGCAAGGTAGCTGCAGAAGCCACAGCTGGGACATGTTTTACCAGTTTTTATTGATACTGAATTATGTTTAATTTGCAGTAACTTGGAAGACAGGAGTAACACACAGACGCACCTAACTGATTAGTTGATCTACACAAGAGTGGGAAAAACAAGGCATTTTGAGAATCCACTCCAAGACTAGACTAGGCCAGACTAGACTAGACTATACTATATACTAACACGAGGTTATTTTTTTATATGCACTTGCTATATCTGTAGATGTGTCATTAATACCAAAGATTAAATCAGTGAAATACATATGTGAATGAAGCGGGTTGACAGGGATAGAACAGCAGATGGATCCTGCAAACCCTTGTACATAGTATTTGCAATGTTTTCTTTATTCCTGTCTTTGTTTAAATTTCCATTTAACTTCTTTTTTTGCCAGGTGCTAACTTCATTTGCTTAGTCCTGTTTGGAGGAATAGTTTAAGGTCAATGGTATTTCTAGATTTATAGGTTTGTGTTAGTAAAACAAGTAGTAAATCAAAGCATATGTTATGTAAATTTGCTTTGATTTAAAATGCTGTTTGTTACTGAAACAGTTCTCATAAGTATGTTGGGAGTGGAAAAAGGCAGAAATAAACTACATTATCCCTAGCAAAAGAAAATGCCACGCTTGGCCTTATTAATCCATAGCTGGAACATTTACAGGGTATTTCTCATTGACTCGGAGCTGTAACAGCCACTGTAGAAGTGCGGTGGCACACAGTGCGGATGTGTTCATTAGCTCCAGCATCTATTTTCTTTGACCTGTTAGGAACGAGGAAACAAGCGCCAGTCTGTTTGTTTGCTATTTCATATTCATGCACTTTCTCCTTTTTAATGGCTTGACTGACAGCCTGGGTGTACATTGTCCGATGTCTTCACATCAAGCCTGTGACCTCAATTCACCCATCATTCACTTCCATCAAGTCAGCTGAGCCTTTTGTGGGTGTCCATTATTCACACACCATATTGTGTTATGATGAATTGCCCTCTTGGAAATTTTAGGACATCTTAATCCCAGTCTGACAGAACTCTCTGCGATAAATAATCGCCCAGCTCCTATACTAAATGCAAGTACATCAGAGGATGTGGATTTTTGACAGCTTTTACTGAATAAAAAGAAGCAAGAGAGCATGCCTTCAGCATTGTTGAGCAGCGTCCATCTCTCATTTTCATTTTCATTTTCATTGGATGCTTTTCTGCCAAGAAATTGTATGCAGCAGGGAATGGAGATTCATCATKATTTTTATCCTTAGTTGCTTTCCTGATAAACAAAATATTTCATTAAAGAAACKATTATGGTGAATTTATTATAATTTAATCTCACATTAAATCTGGCCTCTTTCTCCATCCATGCATGTTCAGAAAAGAGAACTTTGTTGTGAGAAAACCCAGTAGCATTTGAATGTGTATTTCCAGTGACAGCCACGTGTGTCTGTGTGCTGTCTGGCATTTAAAGCAAGGCTCATCAAGCTGCGCAGGGGTGGAGAGTAAGGAAGATGGACTCTCTGCTTTCTTGTACTGATAGCTTAGGACTGGCCAGAATTGCAGAGCTGACAACTCGCTACCGATTATTTTCTTGTGGAAGGGACTGGAATAAGCAGAGTCAAGGCCTCATTCGCTATGTCTGTGCTATGCCAGGCAGTATTAGTGGTGTGATAAAATGTAGTCCTGGCGATATTTCCACCTTTCACACTCCACTGGAGTTTGCCAGGTGTTTTAGCACTTGGTATGGCCCTAAGATTGACTCTGAGACTTGACGGGGACCACAGGTCCGTTCCTGTGGGACTCTGAGTTATGGGGGTGGCAGACACCCCAGATGATTTGGCTGCAGCAATATTTCCAGTTGTTGTTCCTGGAAAACAAAACAGCATGCTTTGTGCTTGCCGGAGTATCARGAGTCATCCCTGAACAGCCAGCAAGCTCAAAGTGAGCACAAGCTTAATCTAGAAAATCACAGAGTTCAGAAAAGAAAAATGGTAAAACTTCAAAACTACTTTGAGAACAGACATAACAGAAAAACTCCTTTTTTTTCCTCTCCTTTTTTTTCCCTTTCCTTTTTTTTTTTTTTCCTCCAGTGTTGCAGTGTGTCAACTAGCTGGAGAAGAAGAGAAAAGGAATAAAATTAATTGCGTTCTGTAGGATAGCTCCTTCATATCATCCTTTTTAGTCAATTGGAAGTAAATGACACTATTTCTGCCAGAGTGTATCTTTAAGATACTCTTAGCCACACCTGGAAGGGCTAAAATTTTAAACACACATGTTCTTTGTATGGAAACTGGTGAAGAATGTCTCTTCTCATTTCATATAAACTGGGGTGAATGGAAGTTCATATGTATTTCTGTAGTACCTGCCAGAGGGAAGAAACTGCTGCTTTTAACTGCATTACACTGAAGGGTGTGATAAAAGAATCCATGTAAAATACACTATATTGCTTAATTTGACCAAGACAACTTTCAGATATAGGTGAGTCTTACTGTCAGATGAATACTTGCCACTTTTTCTCTATTCTGAATCTAGCAGAAATTTGTCTTTCACAGTTGGCCCTTTCAGTGAGGTTTTAAGATACGTGATGTGAGTTCTTGTTTTCTTTGATCTGGAGGATAGGTTTGACCCACAGAGAACTTAATCTTAAATTAAGATTACTTTCCTTTTTCTCTTTCTCCCTTTTTTTTTAATTTTCTCCCTTTTCCTTTGTGTAGTTTTTTTTTCCCTTCTTCCCCCCCCGCCCTCCTTTTTCCTTTTCCTTTTTGTTKCTGTAATGCCTATTTGGACCAATAATTCTACTATGGATGTGAGGAACTATTTCTTGACAACACTTTTGCCCTTTCAATAAAAGTTCTTCATTCAGAAAAATGGCTTTTTTTTAATTAAAAAACCCAAAACAAACAAAAAAATAACCACAAAAACTGTTGAAAAATTCTCGAGCCACATGGATTATAGCTGAATTACTACTGTGTTGATAATTGTAAATGTGTACAGACTCCCTAAAATAGGTCTAAAGTACAGTAGGTTACTATATGAAAATAATTCTCTTGGTGCTAATAATTATAAAGCTCATTGCAGGCATTTTTTTAAAGTATATTGAAATTTCAATTAAAAGATCCCAGATACATATACTTACTAAGTTGGCAGTCATGTATTTCTATTAAATAAATTAGTGGAAATAAAAGAAAGATAAGGCTATTAAAGTCTGAATTCTGTAAAGCTGGGAGCTAAGGTTTAATGTCACGTTTCACTATTTCTTGCATAAGTTGCATTATCACATTTTAGCTGAGGATGCTGTCAGACCTTGCAGGAGAAGCAAATTCTCATCTTCTGAACTGTCAGATGCTGCTTTAATTAAGCTACAAAGGAACTCCTTTCTAAATAAAAAATGGTAGGTGTCTCTTCTCACATTTGAGATCTGAGGCCCAAACTGACAATATAAAGTCAGAGTGTTGCCAGGTTCTGTATGATTTGGCTTTATAGGTTAGACAATTGCAGGCACCAATTTATGTGTGTATGTGTGAGAGACAGAGTCACAGAACAGTTTGGATAATAGATGATAATGGGTTCAAGAACAGCTTTGTCTCCAGGATGCTCTTACTAATGAGAAAGCTAAGTAACAATAGTGATATTTGCAATAATGTTACTTAAGCATTTCTTTATTTCTTGGAAACAATAATCACAGTTTTATTTTATCAGAAACTGTGACTCTTCTTTCATATTTCAAAAAAGATTTTCATTAATAGATTTTACAATTGAACAGTTAAAGAGTAGGAATAGAACTGAAAAATTTTGGAACTGTGTACTGACTATTTGCAGATCTCTATACACGGCACTGAGCAAGAATGTGAACATGTCTTAATGTGCATTTGAAAACAGATCTTTTGAGGAATAAAAACACTGCTTGAAAAATTACAAGAAAAAGTAAGAAGAAAAAAAAAAGGAGGATGATATGGTTTCAGTCAGAGTAACAGAAGATCATAAATCTTTTTGGGACAATTCTTATAATTTTGAAACTAGATAATAGAGATGAATGGAAAATAGTAATTAGATGTTACTTACATTTATTATGTTCTCAGGAAGATCTTTACATGAAAACTGTTGAAGACCAAGAAAAGCTTCACCTTTTAATGTACGAATATCTGTTGTAAGATCTATTTGGCACAAAAATTAAGTATACAACAGTGCAATTCATGAATTGCAGGAAATGATTTTTTACTTTTAATTATTGCCTTCTACATGTCTGAGGCACATGGATCCACTCACGGAATGTGCTGCTGCATTAATGCACCCTCTTTCTGCTGCCCCCTCCACCCCCCAATGACACATCTGCCAGCAAAGTCCGACCTTGGTAATATCTTGTAAGGTGGCATTTAAGTGCTCAAGTTATAATTAGAGTGATTAATAATCATGATGACATTTATTTTAATTTGAAATTAYGGAAAATCACATTGCATGGTTAAAAGTACAACATTTAGGTTTTATTCATTTAATTACAATTTCAACAGCATTAAAAAAACCACAAACCCTTATTGGTAGCAGAAAATCAAAGCAACTGAAACCTAAGGGCTTCTTTGTAAGCACTTTTTACTCTGGAAAAAAAATACTACAAAACCTCGTTGTCTCTCCAAAAGAAAACAAAAGACAGCTTCAAAACAGAAAAAAATAAAATAAAATTAAAAAGATGTCTTAAAAAAGAGGTGTTTATAATGCGTTTGGGTTTCGAGTTTTAGCTTTTAATTAGCTTTTATGTTTTTTCACACTAAATTATTTAGAGGTTGTTTTATATTTCATACCAATTTAAATGGAGAGGGAATTAAATAGGGCATATATAATGAGATTTAAATAACTGAAGAAAATCAATTCAGCTTGGTCTGCGCTATTAGCTAAGCTACACTTCAAGATGTGCTCTAATATTGTGTTTGAACACTTATTCTTTGGGGATTCCTATTCTGTTCTAGTATACAAAGGCTTCAGCTGCATAAAAAGTTCGCTTTGTATTGCTACTTTCCAATTCTGCAGTGACTTCTGTAGTGCCTGCACCGAAACGGGCTCCCTGGCTGATAACGAGCCTGAGCACACGTGCTGCAGTAACAAATAATAGGTTTCTTTACAGTGCAGAACGGTTTGGTTAACACACACTGGTAAGGAGTATTTTTAATATGCATAAAAGTACTTACTTGTTTGTAAGGTGGCCATAATACTAAACTTCATGAAGCCGTTTAACTACCGATTCTGGGTACTTTGGAGAGCTGTTAAGCTCTGAAACCCAGATACATTAGCATACATATATTTTCTGAGATAGAAATGGCATTGTATACGCATGAACACATATGGTTTATTGAATCTTTGTGACAAACATTAAATCCATATATGCCTAGGGATGATAGAATTCTAAATGCAGAATATGAAATTACAGTTGACAAGGGAGTAAAACTGAATAATAGTAGTGTAGATGAGATTGTACTGCAATCTCCATACACCTTGTCTTTTACAGCAAGTTTCTAGATGATGTGGAGTTAGCCCTAAAAGACTAATCCAGTATTTTGTATTGAAGGTCAGTAGAATTACTCTATTTGAGAATCTGGTCTTTATTTTTTGGCCGTAAGTTGGACTGCTTTGTCTCAGGCAAGAGAGAAGGCGGTGTTGCAAGGCTATAATGTAGAACAATTAATTGTGATCATAATTATACAGATAGAGGAATAGGTCTGTAGGGGATAACTTTCTGGCTTCTCTTCTGCCACAGGCTTCCTCAGATCAGGCTCATAAATAAAAGATTAAGGTTTCAGTGAACAGTGGGTCTGGGCTCACCTCATCTATTTTAAGGTAGTAGGAAATGTTTACATCCCTGGCTAAAAACATGGAGATTCTGCTTAGGCCAAATTTTTTGGAAAAAATATGTTTGGACCAGAATTAAATTGTTTATAGATGCAGTATAGTTCTAATCAATCCCACTGATTTTTGGAAGTTACCTGGATCTCTAGGGGCAAGTATGGCATGGCTATCTTGTGCTGCAGCTTCCCTCTCCAGACTATCTACCTAGGTTTTCCACCAGTAACATAATTTGCTTAGCATTCATGGTATCATCTGATCAGTGCTATTTCCATAAACTGAAAAACAAAACAAACCAAAACAACCAACAACAACGCAACAATAGCAAACCCCAATCAGACCGAAATCTGTTTAATAAGCTACTTCTGACTGAGCAGGTTTTGGTACAATGTTGTGGATTCCATTTAAAACAACTCTGACAACTTGATTGTTTAAAAACAAGAAGGAACTGTATTCCTACGACATTGTCAAATGTGCTATACCTAGAAACAGCATCTTTGAAAAATGGAAATTTCAAGTATTATTAGCAAACATAACCTCCTATTCCAAATTGGAACATTTTTTCTTTCCGAGACTTTTGACTAGGTTTATGCTAAGATGGGGCTGGGGTGGGGGTGGGGGTGCTAATACTAAAATATATATTGAAGATTCAGCTCTTAAACCCCTGCAAATGTTATTGCTCAAGAAAAGCATATATAGTTTTTTGTATTTAAAACCAAGTGCATAAATAACTATCCAATGTAAATTCCTTTCTGGATGCACATGAAATACATGAAATGATTAACCAGGAGAGATGTCCACCCACTGAAATAAGTTATTATGAAACTGTTATATCAACCTGGGAAAACATTAAGTTTAGCAAGACTTTCATTTTATTTAAATGCTGTGAAGCAAAATCCTTGTTTGGAAATATTCACTATTCTAGATCGTCTGGAACTGATAGGAAGCCTTCTCCTGCTAACATTGCAAGGTATTGCCCAAAGTGGGAGGAAAGTGTTTCTTTCCTTTACCTTCTACTTAAAAAAAAAAAAAAAGACTGAACTAGCTTTCCTCATATTTGACAAAAATATTCAGATGTAGGCACAACTATATCTGGGAAGCATTGATACAAATCATAGAAGAGGAAAGGAGAGCCTTAAGAAATTTGTATGCAACACTAAATCCCCATTTTCTCAGCTTTCTCATACAATGTCTCATATTTGACATTGCTCAAAATGTGAAGGAATTTCTAAATCCAGGTGTCAGAAGGTGTTTTGTTTTTTTTTTTCTCAGCATGTAAGGAGTCAAAAAGTAACTATAATAAGTGATTATACAATTTTGACAACCTTAGCTATAATGACTGCAGTCAGCTCACCTTAGAATACTCCAACCATCACTCTATGTGCATATAGAGATATATATAACTCCGTATGTGGTAATAGTAGGCTACAGACTATGCACAAAATTACCTATGCAATAAAATCACGAAAGAGAATGACTAATGATTCAGGGAATAAAAAGATATCACTCTTAGAATATCATGATCTTTTAAAGGTAGGAAGGGATCTAAAATCAGAAGGATCAATTAAAACAGTCTAATAATTTCCTTACTTTAGGTAAGATGGGCATTTTTTGTGGTTTTTTTTTGTTGTGTTTTTTTTTTTAATTTATCAGGTTTATATTTAAAAATTTTATTGTCCTTTTTTTCCCTTTCCTTTATGTTTTCTTGAGGCTAAATGCTCAAATTAAAATGCTGCAAACTAATAAACTCATTAGCTGAACAATTCACCAGCAAAAAAACCCCAAACACCAAACCCCATTATGCTACTGTAAGGAAGGCATCTGTCTGGATTACATGCTCTCACCCAAAATGATGATATGTCAAAACTATATATATTATAAATGTTGGATTTTCTTTTTCATTAACTAGTGTATATTTTTTTACTTGAGGAAACGCTCGGAATGTGAGATGTGTCCTTTGGATATAAATTTCAGAAAATGAGCATATGTTTTATGATACAGTKCTTGCTTTATTATGTAAATAAAGTATAAGGATGTTTTCTACAAACTCAATTGGACACATGTAGTATATAATACAGCTCTACATTCTGCAGTTTACTGAGCTTACAGTACCTGTAAAACTCAGGCAGGGAGCGTGTAAGTAAATCTCCCTTCCGCAGCATTTTTATGAAGATGCCACAGAACATCAGTGACATTTTTGCCTTTGTTTCCAGTTAAATTGGTAATCAAAGCTGTGATTTTTCCAGCAACGGAATGCTTATGTGAGCAACCTCTTTGGTTTTTGTTGGATAGCAACAGTGCACTTGATGGATTGAGATCCGCAGTAGCTTTGCATTTAAGTAGCTTCTCTTTCAATTGTAGTTATAAGAAACTATGAGCTGGCAGAAGTTGCCACTTTCTTCTTTGTTTTTTTTCACCTTTGTGGGCACTTGGGAGGTTGGCTACCAGTTATCCCATGGGAAGCCTGTGTCAGGGTACCGGCAGGCTTTGCTGGTACAGCCCCAAGCTAACATGAAGGGATGGGTTTGTATCCAGAGCCAGGTGGAGTGGTTGCTCCATTGTCACATAGTTTCTTAATTGTCATCTTATTTAATCATTTATGTCTGTGCCTGCTAATATTTCCAGTTCCAAAGGGATTTTTGTTTTATTTTATTTTATTTAAAGAAAAGGCCAGATCCCTCAAAATCATGGTATGATCTTGGTAAGTTTGAGATTTTAATAAATCTGAAGTTTTGTGGTGTTTTTTTTTGTTTGTGGTTTTGTTGTTTTTGTTTGGTTTNCTTCCCCCAAGTAGTATTATCTGGGTTATATATCTGAGGGTTTTTTTGTTTTTGTTTTTGTTTTTTTTTTTTTCTGTGGAGGATGAAGATGAGGTATACATGAAATTAAACAGATAAGAATAACATGCCTAAGTCCAAGATCTAGGCTTTGGAGAAAGGTATTGTGAGACTTGTGATAAAAGTCTGTCTTGGCAAGTGGCTAATAATAATAATACTACAAAAAAAAMCCTTGAAAATGCAGTTTACAGTTTTAATTTATTAAATAAAGTTAATTTTCCTTATTTTTCATCTCCTCTTTAACCTAACACAACTGAACCATGTAATTGCTCAGCTGTCAAGGAATGTCAAGCTGTCTGGTTCTGTAAACCAGACCTCCAAATAGTGATGTTGTCRTAAGGTAGTATGGTGGAAGGGATCCCTGTTGTCGCTTCTCACCTGGGTCTTCATGTTGCTGCACTATAGGTGATTTTCTCAGTTCACAATTCCTTATACCCTAGGTTTAAGTTTGCTAAAACCACCTGACCACAGGACATAGGTGAAGAGTTCAGTATATGATTAAATTCAGCTGTAATTTAATTTAATAAGGCTTTAAGGTTGGGGTTTATTTGCTTGAAGCTTCTGTTCTGTATGCAAGTGAGCATGTTTTATTGTCATTTATGGGAATACTAACCTATGATGAATCAAAAGTCACTGTGTGATGCAACGTGAAGATGAAGCTGCATTTTCAATCCACACTATTGCAGTATACACATCTAAATCTAGATGTTGATTTCATGCAGGAGAATAAGATGCTTTTGTCCTTAGCATTAAGAGTCACTGTCTAGCTCCGGTAGTAGAGGTTCAACATTTCAGTGCTGCTGATGACCTAAATGAGAGCACAAAGTGTCTGACTTCTCAAATCTTAATGTTTCATATGACAGGGAAGAGCCCAGAAGAATCTGCCTTTCCACRTACATAAATTATCTGTTTTCCAGTATTCCTTAAGAATATAGCCCAAACACAATTCCATGAAATCCTACAGGAATATTCTGTAGAGTTTAAAAAAAATTCTAAACCTTTAACAATCATCTGCCAGAGTCCTTCAAGTTTCAGCTCAGGTCAGATTTATTTAAGATTTAAGATTCAGATTGATTTCTGAAAATCATCTCTGCCATCTAACATCCCAGTTTAACAGGACTGCAGAAGAAATTCTTCCCTGTGGGCAGGATCTATGAGGTTTTAAGTGCAACTCAGGTCAACTGCAGCCAACTGCACCATACTGAGTTAGCTGCATCAAACATCCAGTCTGGCAAGGTACTGCCATATTTTGCTTTAAGATATGCTTGTACTGTATCATTCTTGACATGTCTATCTAGTTTCTCTTTTTTATAATTATGTTTTAGGTTTTTCGTATTTCTTTTTGCTATTCACATTTGATTCTGACAATGATTTTCAGTAAGTAGCTCTAGCTGGAATAAAAGAAAGCACACTTTTTGGAGGGTGCTAAATTTGTTGGTATGGTTCAATATATTTCCTTTATAGAAAAGAAGCATACAAGACTGAAAAAAAAAATGAAGTAACACCAGACGTGGAAATGACACGAGGAAGATGCTTAGGCAATTTTGAGATGGGGTAATGCTTCTTGATTGTGTTCTTTGAGCTAGAAGGTGGCAATTAGATTTTCATACACAGAAAAGTGTGAGACATCCTAATTAAACACCTTTTGGTGGAAGTCATCATGGATAAACCCAAACCACTTGTAGTAGTGTCACCTGTGAGGGTAACACTAGAAAAATCTCTTAATTTTTTTTATCTTTTTTTGGGGGGGGTAAAAATTGGAAGGAAATTATAATTTTAATGTTGATTCAAATGTGTACATTACTCACTAGGACAGTCAATCAAATACATTTTAAGCATAACTATAGGTCATGTATAGAATCATAAAAAGGGGGAAAATAACTGAAAGGAAACTACAATGTATTCACCCAGAGGATAAATCTTATGGACTTAGGTGTTACTAACACGGTGTGACTTTGGTCAAATCATTTCATCTTTCTGCTTTACTTTCCTTTATATGTTAAATTCCATTAACAATATTTACTTCACAGTGGTTGTGAAACAATATTAAATACTTCTGTAGCCAATATGCAGCATTAGTTTTTAAACTTTAAGTTTTAAGATGAAAAATAATATTTTTTCACATATAAGTCMATTTTTAAGATCTTATAGTGCAGAAATGTGAACCAACTTCCTTACTTAAGATGTTAATGGTATATCTGAACCAGGTTAGTTTTTCTTTATAATCACAAGAATGCCCAGAAATGCACTCTACTGCCTAGAAGAAAAAGGTGATGTATTGTCCGATATATGACATAGGCATGACAAGAGATGCTGAAGAGAAATAATGTCCAAAACAATGCATGGCTATTGGTGGCTACTGAATCTAGAAGAAGAATATCTCTGGTTATGTATTTCTTGATCTCCCACACACAGGGCTTGAGACAGCAGGAGTGAAATCTCAATGAAGGCAGTGGAAGTCCTCACATGAACTTTAGTAGGGTCAGGATTTCATCCTAAGAGAACTGTTCTTATGGAACTTGGTGATCTTCAGAGATATTTAAGCATTTGCAAAACGTTTAATATATTAATATGGATCTTTTAATAGCTATCCCTATGGGTATATACTTAGTACTTATATACCTTTGGTGGACCTGTGCCTGGATGAGAAATGATCACATTGACTAAAAGTGTTTTATGTTATAGGTTCAGCAACTGTTGCTTTACAAACGTGCAGCTATATTAGGATAAAACTTGCATTTGAGAGCAAGGAAGTGAAGGTGTATCTGAGTATAAACTGGAAGCAGAAAAGTGCTGAGTTTCTTCTAAGTTCAAAGGTCATGGGAAGATACTACAGAAGCTAAATGGACTGAGCATTCAACATTCAACTCTTACATTTTTGTCTACTTTTAATTTGAAAGTGTTTTTACATTACAATCTGAAAGAGTTTTCTGTTGGAGGATAAGAAAATAGTAAATCCCATGTAGTCCTTTATAGAAGAGGAATTACTGACGAAGGATGTGAATCATTCCTAAAAACATCACATGGCTATGCTTGAAAGTTAAAACTTGAACCTGTCCAGTAGAGAGGGAAGGTTGGGAGTGCAACACCTCTTTTAAAAGAGATTTGGGAAAGTTTAGAAGCAGCATGTTATTACGCTTCATTTAATAAGAAAGGAATGAAGGAGATTTGGGTATCTTGTTACCCCAGTGCAAAGCCAGGTGAAGGAGTGGTTGAGGCTTTGGTGTGTTTCCAGCACGGCCACCATGATTGACATATTATCAATGGGAAAACAAGAAATGCTGTTACGATTTGCCAGTAGAAGGTCATTCTCCTTTGCACTCAGTTCTCTCCAGGATTCTCAGTTAAACACTTTTTATTTCTTTTGACTAGAACTACTTCCATTAGGGGAATGTTGCCTGAAAATAGCATGCAGTATTAATGTATCATTTGTTTCTGCTGTTGCCAACAGTAACATGTTTCCTTGGCTCTCACCCACTGGCTGTTGATGAGATCAAGTTGATTATACAGCAGCTATAGCCTACCACCTGCTCCATTTTTTTCCTTGACATGCAAAGCTGTTAATACACTATCCTGCCTTGTTAAACCCATGTTTGTTATTCAGCTGTGGGGTTTTTTTTTTTTTTTTAAATATATATTTTTAAGAAGTGGATTCATTTTTTTAAGAGACTTCTAATCAGTCAAATTCATATTGATTTCAGTTTACACATCTGAGAACCTAGGAAAAGATGCTGATTTCTTTTGGTTTTTTAAGTTCACGTTATGGTTCTACCATTCAAGTTCTGAATTTTATTATGAATAAATTTGCATGTTTCATAGGCCCATTTCTGGAAATGCTACTGCAGACTTCAGTGCTATCTCAGTTTTATTATAAATCATTAACTACTTTATCATGCTGGTTTAGTTTATGAATGTGTCTTAATGAAATAAAACAATTTAGTCTTATTCTACAGAGGAAGAGGTGGTAATGAGCTTTGTTCATTCTTGTTATTTCTTGAAATTCTGGGTTTTATTCTTCTTTATATAAATACCTATGCAATTCTAAGAGAGCTTAAAGCAGTTTCTGCTGATGTGGCCAAAAGAGACAGCTGACTATCTCTTCTGCAGAGATTTTAAATTGCCAGGTTTCTGCTCGTCTTTGGGGATTATAACAGCATTTAACCTAAATGTCTTTTGTAGCACACAAAGTGTGAGTAAATCCAGAACTCACTACACTTCTTTAAATGTAGTGTTTCATATCTGGTTATACTCCACTTKTGTGAATTGCATTAACTAGCAGAATGCTATAATTTTAAACAAAAAAAAATATTGCAAACAGTAATTTGAATATTTGATATATTCAATATATATCATATGTTATAGAGTTATATCGAATGTATATTGATATAACTTGATATATTGTTATTGAACTCATATAAAACTAGAACATTCTGTTAAATGCATTGTTCAGTTTGATTATATGATGAGGCAAAATGCAATGTTGCATCCCCTATTTGTTTATAAAGATAATTGACTTCATATTAGTTTTTTTCTTGCATAAGTGCTGCAAGCCTGTATCAATGTTTTCTTCTCCCTGTCCTTAGTAAGGAGGTGTTTACTTTATTCTTTTTCCTACTTTTTCCTTTGAGATTAGACAGCTACATCTGTATTTCAGTTGTGTCTGTTCCCGTTTGGATCCTAGTCAGATTTTAATGGAACTGCTAGCATGTATAAATTTGGAGCAGCTCAGGGTGTTTTGTTTGTTTGTTTTTACTGGATACTTAATGAGTAGATATTAAAGGAGCTGTGAAGCAAGCTGAACTGCATCTAAGTTTTTTTTTTTAATGTTAAAGCAAAATTACATTGTTGACATTTTAGAACACTTGTTTTGGAGCAGGTTAATTTTGATATTTCTAAAATAAATTTATGTAGCTCTGATTTCTCCCTAAAACTACACATATACTACAGTTGCTAAAAACTACACATATACTACAGTTGAAAAAGCAGGGCAACAAGGCATGCCTACTCAATATACGTGTCATGTTCTAATCATGCCTGTGAAGTTACTAGCTCAGCTGTGAAGCTTAAAAGAGTTTCCTAAGGCAGGCAGTGAACTGGAGCTGGTGGTGTTATGCAATTTGTGATTTGTCGGGGCAGTTGGCAATTTCGGTCTAATGGTTTCAGCGTGTGTCCTTCACTTTGAGCTTGTTTAAAAATATAACACTAATGTCACTTGCATTTAAGGCATATGAATTATTAGAATGAAAATGTAATAAGCTCTAAGGGTTTGAAACCTATGCAAATAAGAAGGATAAATTATATGTTAAAAGAATTGGTCTTTTGCTGATTCTATACACCACTCCAGCAAAATTTCACTGCTAGATGTCAAGATGCATTTGACAGACTATTCCTTACTCTTCTTTTCTGATCGTTTTTCTTCATGCCTTTATCTACAGTCTTACTCTTTTGTCTACTGAAACATTTTTGGCAGTATCAAGCTGTCATAATATTGCCCAGCTTCTCAAATCTCCTGATTGCGCGCATCCTAGAAAAATACTCAGACTTGGGAACTGAACCCCCGTCCTCTCTCCCTCTCTCCATGAATGTGGAAAATGTAGAATTTAACAAAATGCTGCTTCTTTACCTTCTGATGAGAATTTCCTACATTCCTTGTTGCTGTTTAATAATAGTTGAACAGAATTATTTTGTACACTTATCCTGCAGCAAATTCAGTTTGTAGGATATTTCATACAAACCATATTTCATACCTCATGGACTGGACTCAGTGCTCCAGTCATGGAAGACAATTTTGTGCTTCTTCTGTTCTTCATTGTGGCTGTATTTGGGTTGCCCTATTCTCTGGTACTCAGAAAGGTGCCCTCCAGCAATGTTTTTGCACCTGCAGTTCATTTAACCCACTGACTGCTCATATATGGTTTCATCTAGTACCAATGGTCTTACTAGTTAGGATTATGAACATTAGAGACCAAGCTGAGGTGGCAACCAGTAAGTTTCCAGACAGCTACCAACTGGTACTTGACAGCATCCCCCTTTGCAACTTCCATACCATCGTGCAGTCACCTACGTGCATACCCAGCTATACTGCTTTTCCAGAAGTTTAAATAAGTGTTTGTTAGCATACTTTATTTATTCATTCATTCATTCATTCATTTATTTATTTATTCTTCAGTGATGATTTTCAGTGATGGACAGTTCCAGCTGTTCTGAGATTTGTCTTCAGGACAGAATCAAAGATTGTTTTACCTTAACTGTACATTTGACTACTTTTAGATTCTTACTAAATCTTAACTAAGAATCCTACTTTAGTATAATATATTTTAAAAAACACTTTCAACACTCTTTTAGGAGTAGAAGTAGTACTAGCACTATGTCACTTTTGTCTTCTCTGTTTGATAATTTGCTACCATTAGCTAAGTTCTTAAATCCACACAATAAGTGAGAAGAAGAAATAGGAGAGAAGAGCTCTTTCTAGTTCATGTTTTAGAGAAGGGCTGCTTTTATGTAACGGAGAAGTGTTACTGTGCCGAATGGTCTTTTGGTTTTATCCTTTTTGACTTTTCTTATATGACAGTTTTGTCAGAGAGGTGATTGCACACGACATCTTAGATGTCAAAAGCCACGTGTGATGTAGTCATTTAGGGTCTCCCTATTTTAGTTTCAGCTTTTAAAATCAATATGATTATTCATGTTAGAAATCGTTAACTTCACCTGCAATATAGTAATCTCAAGTACTCTAGGTTAAATTTGGCTTCCCATTGATTTCTGACTTTTTTAAGCCAGTGGTTTAATTTATTTTAAGTTTTCTGTTTTGGATTTGGAAATCCACTACAATGGTAAAATTTCTCTGTGGAGAATCATCTTGATTCTTCCTCCACTCATTTAATTAAACAATAGGAATAAAGATTGTCTTGAATCATAATGATTTTCATTACAGTTTTTAACAGATACAGAAATCCTCTAAAGCCCTGTCTTCTAAATATATGGAAGGTGATAATAAAATTTTTCCATTAGATTTCTTTTTAGCCAACATAGCAGCCTTGTGTTGGAKATGAGGTCACCTTGTTAGAAAAACTGATTAAGAAGGTCTGAAATAGAATTACTGTTTGTGTGAATAAAACAGAAATGGCATGAAATGCATTAGACAAGCACATAAAATATGTAAAGTAATTTTCTGTTTATTGTTTAATTAAAGTTGAGTTTTGTAATCTACAGCTGTATTAGAAAAAAAAATAAATCCATCAATTTACCTTGTTGGCAATGGTTAATATTGGAAGACAAAGTTTGAGGCATTATTTTGAATTCTGGTCCAGAGTATAATAACGTCAGCTTTTTAAAAAATTTTGCTAATTGCTGATTGTATTAGATTACGTATAAATTTAGACCAGTAATTTATATGAAGAGTGTTTTGGTCAGGCTCACAATGTCAGCAGACCTCTAACACATGCTTTTTCCTTATGAATATGACTCATCTGCTGCTTCAGATGACAAAAGTGAAACTGGCTCCAGACAGTAGCTGGGGAATATATAATACGAGGTCTATGTTGAATATAGGAGACCAATTATAAACATAGTCTTTGTCTGTAACCTTATATGCTTCAGATATCCTCATTAACAGACCACAGATCAGATTGCCATCATGTGGCACAGCAGATGCTAGAGCAGGAGAAAGGCYGTGACTKCAGTGTAAATACATGAAATAAAACCATGCTGCAGATCAGCACAAAAAAAAMMAAACTACTGTTGGTCACCATAAAAAAAATCTTAAAAAATCTGTCTAAGTGTTGAAATTCTGGTTACACTTATCCTGAGGATTATGGTATTTACATAATGGAATACAGCAATGCATAGTTCTTATCTGAGGTAGGGGGATATGAATGATCATGGAAACTTATGTGCTACAGTGTTAGCGATCAAAATATTTTTAAAAGCAAAAAAAAATATTTGGAAGGGAGATCAAACCTTGCAGTTACAATCTAAATCATCAAAATTAGGTATATGCTTAGTTCAGTCTAAGACATTGTTTTATGGTTGGGACCATCTTACCAAAACGAATGTGCCACAGCTTCATCAAATCTAGATCAGCTTTTGTGCTGATAATTATTATGAATACCCACTTGTGAGAAAGGTCATATAGCAAATACCTTCATAAGAGTTACATGTAAAAAGGTAATCAGTCCCTATTAACCCCTCCCATGCCCCACTGGGAGTATGGAAATAAAGACAAAGAAAAGTAAATCCACGTGTATTTATATGGGGGTTACGATCTTGCTATCATTAGCATTCCCACGCTCACTTTTTGGCTACTGACTTTCCAATTTGCAAATTGGAAATCACATACCCTTGGGCCAAACTGAGTGATCTTTTTATACAATAGGGTAATAGGGTAATTCATGGGTATTTGACTAATTCAATACCAAGAGTTACTACAAAATGAAAACAGCCCATGCAAGTAAAGACAGTAGAATCAAGGCAAAAGAAAACAGTTCTAGTTTGGTTTAATACAGATTATAACAGTTTACTGAGGTGAAAACGCAATTCTTTAAAATTCTGCCAGCCTGCGTTAAAGCTACAGTGAAATAACAGGATCAGTCTTCCATTGACGCTTCAGACACCTTATCCCAGTCTTACAAAATTTTTCCCTCGTATTTCTCTCTTGTAAAAGTGATTTGCAATTCATAATCATCTACAGAAAAACACTATTTGTATTTCAGGTACATATATGAAAAGCATGTTTGAAACTGCTGTTACACATATTCCTTGCGGCTTTTACATTGTTCATGCATGAAGAGGATTGAATATTTGGATCATATTTTAAAATCAGGATTTGAAATTCATTGTATGTTTATACATTGTTTTATTTAAGCTTGATATTGATATATTATCTCTGGGTATTTATTTTCTTAAAATAACCTAAAAATTCCGTGGATTTTGTATTTTAGAAAGCTTTGTGAGCCTATTGATGTCTAATAACTCTAAGCTTACACACTTTATAATAGCTTAATATATCAAGGGGTAGTCAAATATTATTTTCAAGATAAAATACTTAAAAGAGAGTGAGAAGCATAAAAAAAAAGATTTATTTCATTGTACTGAATATAATTGTAATTGGGCCATTAACTGACAGAATTCTGTGCTGGGTAGGAGGAGATAAAGATATGACATACGCGCACAAAAATGAAGGCTGGAAGATGAATAGGCCTTCTAGAGAGTTGATCTTTACAGATCAGATAAGGATTCTTCAGGTCTCTTTCTTGCGGTCTGTGCTACATCAAAGGCTGTCTTTCAGAGATAGTAACGTGCACTTGGAATCTGGGGACAAGACCTTTGAAAATAGACAGTTTTGAGGATGACAGGCAGCTGGGATTTGGGTTTTTAGTTGTTGGTTTGCTTTTGTGTGTGTGTGTGTAATCTTTTGTAATCCTTTTAAAAGTTGAAGTAAAGTTCATAGGCTGATGGAGTAAATAACACTTGCATCTTATCTGTCTTTCCCAACAGCTGTTTTGCTATAAAGGTAACCGTACTCTTTGAAAGATTTAAGGAAATCTAGTGGAATGTAACTCTTGACTTCTTTCAAAGTTTGATTAAAAATACTTATTTGTGGGCCGTGGCTATCTCTCAAGGGATAATTGTTCCTTTATTGATGAGCTAAGTATTCTGAAAATTCCTGAAAATAATGCACCCTGCACAATATTTAGAAAATAGCAAGGGAGAGAGCAGTTCTCATTAATTTAAAAAAAAAATAGAAATAAAAAAAAAAAAGAGATAGAAATAATTGTTTCATCTAGGAACAGTTATTAAACAAATGCTTGTTTAATCACAGTGTTTTTAAGCACCTGAAATTTGACATCAACTACAGTGTCAATCGCTCTGGCTAATTCTAGCATCAACCCTTTTGATCTCTTACTTAGAAGCACCATCTCACAGCTGTTGGGCATCCTCCGAAAGCATAGGAGTAGATGCTACAGCATTTTGTTAGCTTTTGCAGCCCTCTCTTCCTGATCATGGTTTGTCAATTTATGTGCTACTTCAGAGTAATTTGAATATCATTGCCATAATCTGAGAATCCTTCTTCTCCAGCAGACTGTAGAAAGTAAGGTCTTTCTGAATACCTTGAAGTAAGCCAGAAGTAAGACCCTGTTTGGTTTTTCATCCTCTCTATCTAAAAAGATGATGTTAAATAGAGCTTCATTCAAGGCCTGAAAATATCACACAACTTTAACATCTTCACAGCACGCATACAGAGGCATGGAGTAAGAAATTATTAAAACCTAATATGCAGAAATATTGTTTTGCATGTTTGTTTTAGAACCATTTCTACTTATTTTCTTACATATAAAAATATGAATCTCAACATTTTAGTATTTGCTAGAGAAACCTGTAGGGAACTGCAGTGGGTCATGGTGTTAAAGAAGGTGTTACCTTATTAAACTTTCATTGTAATGAGAGGGAAAATGGGAAGTGTCAGGTGTCAGCCTGCTGTTGTGCTACTCCTCTGTTGGCATTCTCCAGAGACTCCTCCAACAAAAACAGGACCTGACATTTGCATACCTCAAAAGGAAGCAGGCATGATTTCTTTGAGAGAGATGAAAAATTAGTCTCTCCTTGTGTCACAGTAAAGGGCGTAGGTAACCTGAGTTTGCTTCACAGTCTAGCTATTTTTGTCCCAAGAGTCTTGACTTCTTACTCTTGCTCTTAACAAAGCACTCGCTGTGGAAGGGCGGATGTCTTACTCATTAGACTCCATGTTGCTGTAGCAGTAGGATTTCTCCTTGCATAGAAATAAGGTACTTCTCAGAACAGCTTCATAAAATACTTCTGAATTTTTTTGTAATTTATTTTGAATACTCTTCCCTTATCTTTCATAAAAATATCAAAGGTATTACACAGGAGAGAATAATTCTGGTTTTTGCATGCACAGACTTCCTATCAGTCAACTCATATCTTTTSAAAAAACACCTTCTTAAAAATGAAGTCCTTGCATGATCTGTGTTCTTACGATAGCCTGCACATAAACGTTGATAAAGTCTTCTCCTGGAGATAAGCTGGGTAATCAGAGGCCTGGCTTGTGGTCATTTGTGGGTTTTGGTTTAGTTGAGTCAAGGAACACAGCCGTTTTCTCATTGTTCATCATTGTACCTGGTTCCTTGTGCTTTCATCTGAGCTTGACTACCTTTAATAACCTTTAATCTTATGCTCTGTATGCATACCTCAAATGACAACTTCTCATTTTGGAAGCTATTTTAAGATCTAAAGAGTTGTTGGAATTGTGCGTAGTGTTATTTAGCAGGTTATTTAGGTAGTTAGGATGGGTGCTAACTGAAACCTGACTAAAAAATTCTTCAAGGAGAAGAGTTTGGTGGGGAATATTCTTTTTTCCTCCATTTGAGAGCACATCCCCCCCCCCAAAAAAAAAATAAAACAAACAACCGGACTGTCGTGGTTTAAGCCCAGCCGGCAACTAAGCACCACACAGCCGCTCGCTCACTCTCCCCTGGGTGGGATGGGGGAGAGAATCGGAAGGGTAAAAGTGAGAAAACTCGTGGGTTGAGATAAAGACAGTTTAATAGGGAAAGCAAAAGCCGCGCACGCAAGCAAAGCAAAACAAGGAATTCCTTCACTGCTTCCCATGGGCAGGCAGGTGTTGAGCCATCTCCAGGAAAGCAGGGCTCCATCACGCGTAACGGTTACTTGGGAAGACAAGCGCCATCACCCCGAACGTCCCCCACTTCCTTCTTCTTCCCCCAGCCTTATATGCTGAGCATGACATCATATGGTATGGAATACCCCATTGGCCAGCTGGCCTAGCTGTCCCGGCTATGCTCCCTCCCAGCTTCTTGTGCACCTCACAGAGCATGTGAGCTGAAAAGTCCTTGAGAAAGTAGACTACCTAGCAACAACTAAAAACATCAGCGTGTCATCAACATTCTTCTTACACTAAACCCAAAACATAGCACTATACCAACTACTAGAAAGAAAATTAATTCCACCCCAGCCAAAACCAGGACACTAACCAAACAAAACCTTTTACTTTTTTAATTTGCTTTTTGCATATTTACTTTATAGTACAAATTAGCTGAAGGATCTACCAACTTTTCATGAAGCTGAGGAATTTCAAGTGTGGCTGCAGTTCTTTCCATGCTAAATTCATAGTAATGTTAATGCGCATTATATATTTCTCTTCATAATCCATTTATTAGTTTGTGCATTTGGGTTCTACTGTATGTTGTAGGAAACAAGTGCAGTTCACTGGGTACCTTAACGTAATGAAGCAGACTGAGGGAAATCTGAGGGCAGTGTTAACTGCAGCTATTTACATGTATAGTAAGTGTCATATCTTGCTTTGCTAGAGTCTAGTGAAACATGACTTAACGAGCTTGAACTCATCAGAGGATAGGCCAAATTTAGATGCAGAACTGGATATAGTGAGTGAAGAAATTAGATGGACAAAATTGTTCTAGGACATTACCAGAAAACTGAATTTTTTCTAGTATATTACCTGAAAATACTGCAGGTATCTGAGGCGTTTGTCCAGTGAGGTCAAGGGAGAGTTGTACTGTGTTTTTTCCCAGTGTAATGCATCAAATTATATCATAGTTTTTCTTTTTTAAATGTGGTACTTAGCTATTCTAGAGGGTACCTCCAGTTGGCAATGCCTTTAAGATGCTAGTAGCTTTCTATTAGCTAAGAATCATTTGAACTGACAATAAAACGAGTGAGTGGGGACACTTATTTTCTGGCAGCAGAGCACACAGGTTTGTTGGTGGTTTTTTTGTTTATATAGGATGATTGCAAATGTAAAAGAAAGCAAAAGATCCTAAATTTTGCTTTGTGAAATTTATCATCCTGATAGTTGTTACTATTGTGCAGTTGTGCGACTGCCCGCACGGGATCAGATAACATAGCGGTTGCTATCCCGGACTGGGGCTGAGGTGAGATTCTGACAGCACCATCTCTGTGATTCCAGCTTATGTGAACTTTCTGGTCATATTCCTTTTGGTTGTTAGCAAGAAATGACAGTTGAATCAACTGAAAATGTGACTTAGACCACCAGTTCATTTTGTGTAGGAATTGGTYTGAATATTGAAATGATCATCAGGCCTATTGTGCACATATTGTTACACACTAAAGTGTTTTCATCCCTGGTTATCTTATGGATATAACCAGGCTATTTCTGTTAGAAAAGGACCATGACTCCCCAGAAAGAGTTGCTAAAATTTTTATTGGGCTATACAATAATTCATAGTTCCCAAAGTAAGTCACTCAACAATTAGGACATGGCTGAGTCCACATGAACTACGTTCACATCAGGTAGCTGCTTCTTCAGAGTGAGCTTGCTTGCTTTCAGGATGGGTGCTTGCCTCCAGGGCTGCCGGCACTGGGGATGCTGTGTGCAGCTCAGCTGGAGAACACACATTACACTTGGCAATTTTTATATGCAAAATTGTAGTAAACTTCTCATAAGCGTGTATAAACAGCTTTTTTTTCAAAGACTTATAATTTTGTATGAGGAGGGTCATGTCACCAAGCCAGTGGATGTGTCTGTACAGGAGACTGATGTGCAAGAGGATCATCTGATCGTTCCTGTGCACTGTGCTTTGCTTCCTGTGGGGCTAAAAGTGGACAAACTGGATTTATTTCAAATTAATTTAAATGGGAGAAATGCCCTCTAGGATCATGCCTGTTACTCTCCAACTGCTAATATGTATTCAGTCCATGGGACCAGACTGCAGCTAGTCCAAATTACTGAGTTTTTATGGGTCCCTAATAATCACAGGGGATGTCAGTACTTCCTGTAATTGAAGCTAAATAATTTAATGGAGAAATAAATGTCCATAATACAGTGTTTTAAGATTCTAATAAATACTTGTCATTGGATGGTAGATTAAATGAATACATATAGGGCAAAGCAGCGTGTGTAAGGAGAAAGTAGTTTCAGAAGGGTATTGATGAATTTTGAACTTAACTAGAACTTTTTAAATGACATTGGAATGAGGGTTAAGTTTTCGAATGCATGATTACAGTACTTAAATAAGCAAATAATACAGAAAATAACATTTTTGAAATGAGATGGTACATCTTTACTCAAATATACGTAATTTTCAAGTAAATGCATAAAAGCATAGGTACATAGAAAATTATACAGAGAAAACATGCATACGAAGAAACTAAAAAAGAAGCAGTTTGCTATACGAAGAACCAGTAAAGACTAAAATGTATGTCCTCTCTCTTTGTGGTCTTCAGCGCCTCGCTAAAGAAGCAGAGAAGTACCAAGCATCACATCAGTGGAGGGATGAGTTTGGGGTAAGTTTCAGTTTTTTTCCTTTTAACATTCTCGGATTTTTCCTCTTTGAAATGTTAACTATATTCTTACAAACATGTTGTTTATATATCCACCATAGAAGGAGTCATTGACTATGAATGGGCATTTTATTTTATTCAGTAAACAGAGTCTCAGTCTGGGTGCCTAGAAAACAAAGTGGACTTTTCACTTCAGAAGCTCATAGGGAGCTTCACAGACCCAGGGATGTAGCTCTGAGGTGTACACAGGACATCTGTTTGTTTTGACATACAAGGAATTATTACAGACAAGACATCTGAGTGATGGTTACTACAGTTAAAAGTGTGCTACTCCAAGCATTGAAACACAGAATCATAGAAAAGATTTTTACAAGTTGTTTTTTGCTTATGTGGTGGAAAAAAGCAGGAAAAAGCTTAATACAGAAGGATTTGGATACCTACATGACTGTCTATATTGGGAGTCATAGACTATTTTTTTAGAATCCTTTTCCATACTTTAATAACTGCATCTCTTCTCCTCAATGTTCTAGTACTACTGAAAGAGGCCCTAACCTGTTCAACACTAAACTACCATCTTCTTCAATCATTTCAGACTTTACTGAAAAACAAGTTATATGATTGTACAATGTACAACAAGAATTCTTTATTACTGATCAAGCCAAATTAATATTATGTTGCATGATTATAAGCCTGTTAATTTTAGACTACAGTTGCCTGCTAAGTGTCAAAGTCATTTATTATGCCTTCATTACCTGTTCCTTCAGAAATAAAAGCAGACAGTGCTTTTACGGGATGCTGCAACAAACCTAGACTGTGTTTGCACATGCACTAGAATCATAGTGGCACAGAGTTAAATACACAATGGTTTTTGATAATGTCCTTTCTGATCCAGTGTTCCTCAGGCACTCGGAGATCTGAAAACAAACAGACAAAAAAAAACCCCTAAGGTCAAGCCAAATAATTCAGATAAGAGTGACTGGCTTKTAAGAGTGCAAAGAGGGTCTGGACACAGCCTGAATGCTTTTAAATGTGCTCTGTGCACAGGCACAGCTTCTAATACACGGTAAAACACAGACTGCATATTCCACAGGGATGCAATAATGAGAATGCTACAGCGACCTTTTCTGCTAATCTGTCTCTGTTCTGAATAGAAAACAAAACCTGCAGGTTTGATGGACAGTGCAGAAAAGTGTGAATACAGTCAGATGCTCTTTCTAATCATTTTGCTTCTTACTGTACACACTGGCATCACACGAACAACACCATCTCAGCTTTTGGTTTTCTTTTTGCCCTTTACTTGCAGTAGAAGTCAGTCATACCAGAGAGGTTTCTGGATTTCTCAGAATTCATTGCCAAGGAGAGATCTCAAAGTAATTTTGAAATGTGATTTTATATTAATGTTGTGGCTCAGGCAAAGACTGTGGTCAGAATAAAATAAAAAAAAAATGCAGTTGGATTTATAATAAAGTAACTGCAAACCGAGCTTGTGCTTTACTGTTTTGGATGAGAACAGTGTGCACGATATAATAACCTTGACATTAGGTTAGGTAATTAAATTTCAAATAAATGTATTAAGCCTCTTATAATTTAATTTGTTCCATTTTTGCCAGAAGTAATCTTTCTTCTCTTCTGGCCTACTTTTTAGAAAATGCTTGCTGAAATTAGCTTGCACACAGATCTTTCCGATAAACTTAATTTTCACTGGAAGATTCATTCTCCTAATGGCTGTGATGGAAAGCAGAAGATATACTGTAAAACTTTCTGTGGATGAGGGTTCTTAAAGTACTTCTGATAGCATTATGAATGGTCTACGTCATGCTGTATGAGGTTTATTTCTTGTCCAGGATTTGGTTTTGAGTGATGAAAGACCTTCCAGCAGCATTGCACATGAGTCACTGTGGAAAGAAACTCTTTGGGACAATCTATTTCTGCTTCTAATGAGCTCACGATCAGCAATGTCCTTGACAGTCAGATTGCAGCTGAATAATAGCCTATGGAGTTCTAAGAAAATATCACAAATATCACTTCCTTCTGGGGAAGTATACATGTGCTGACTTCAAATCCAAAACAGGAAGGGGAAAGAGGGCTGGCCATAATACCAAGGTCTATACAGAGCTACAAGGGATGTATCAATCAAAAGACTGTCAGAGTGCCTGTTCTAACACCTTATCCAAAATATGAATGTTTATTGCACAGTTTGCAGCAAAAGAAGCATGTAAGCATTAAAGATTTTTAATGATTTTATTTGCAGGTTAATGTCACAGTATAGTAAAAATTCAACATCATCAGATATGGTCTTCTGAAATTAGCAAATACAGGGAAAAATCTTTGAAGATCCAGATTTGGTCCCACAGTCTCGTTGTTAATTCAACTAATAATTTCATGTAAAGACTGTCAGAATTGCCTAAAGGAGAGAATTTGCTTGCCTTTCAGAAAAAAAGTTGGGACTAAGCCATTGATAGAAACACCAATCCAAATCTACTAAAATCCATTTTCCCTACTATTTATAATTGAATGAGAGTAGAATTTCTTCCAATATTTCTAGTACCATAGTATATTAAATTCCAGCTACTTCAAGAAGACCAAGCAGAGAAAAACAAAAGTGAAAATATAAATATTGGCCTTTCGATAAATCATAGAATCATAGAATCATAAAATGGTTTGGGTTGGAAGGGACCTTAAAGATCATCTAGCTCCAACCCCCCTGCCATGGGCAGGGACACCTTCCACTAGATCAGGTTGCTCAAAGCCCCATCCAACCTGGCCTTGAACACTTCCCAGGAGGAAGCATCCACAACTTCTCTGGGCATCTTGTTTCAGTGTCTCACCACCTTCACAGTAAAGAATTAATTCCTAATATCTAATCTAAATCTACACTTTTTCAATTTAAAACCATTACCCCTCATCCTACTCTCCCTGATAAGGAGTCCCTCCCCGTCTTTCCTGTAGGCTCCCTTTAAGTACTGGAAGGCTGCTATAAGGTCTGCCCAGAGCCTTCTCTTCTCCAGGCTGAACAACACCAACAACCCCATCTCTCTCAGCCTGTCCTCACAGGGGAGGTGTTCCAGTCCCCGATCATCTTCATGGCCCTCCTCTGGATGTGCTTGAGCAGGCCCATGTCTTTCTTAAGCTGGGGGCCCCAGAGCTGAACACAGTACTTCAGGTGGGGTGTCACGAGAGCCAAGTAGAGGGGGAGAATCACCTCCCTCGACCTGCTGGCCACACTTGATGCAGCCCACGATGCGATTGGCTTTCTGGACTGCTAGCACACATTGCTGGCTCATATTCAGTTTTTGATCCACCAGTATCCCCAAGTCCTTCTCTGCAGGGCTGCTCTCAATCCACTCATTGCCCAGCCTGTATCCATGTTTGGGATTGCCCCGACCCAGGTGCAGGACTTTGCACTTGGCCTTGTTGAACTTCACGAGCTTTGCACGGGCCCACTTCTCGAGCTTCTCCAGGTCCCTCTGGATGGCATCCCTTCCCTCTAGAGTATCAACCACACCACTCAGCTTGGAGTCATCCACAAACTTTTTGAGGGTGCACTCAATTCCACTCTCCATGTCCCCATCAAAGTTGTTAAATAATACTGGTCCCCATACAGACCCCTGATGGACACCACTCATCACTGGTGTCCACCTGGACATTGAGCCATTGACTGCAATGCTTTGAGTGCGACCATCCCCAGCCAATTCCTTATCCGCCCAGTGGTCCACTCGTCAAATCCACATCTCTCCATTTTAGAGGCAAGGATGTTTTGTGGGACAGTATCAAATGCTTTGCACAAGTCCGGGTAGAAGACGTCAGTCACTCTTCCCTTCTCTACTGATGCTAAAACACCRTCGTAGAARGCTACCAAATTTGCCAGGTGCAATTTGCCCTTAGTGAAGCCATGTTGGCTGTCTCAAATCATGTCTGTCCTCCATGTGCCTTAGCACTGTTTCCAGGAGGATCTGCTCCATGATCTTGCCAGGATAAATAGTTAAAGGAATCTTTACCAAAGTTTAAGAATTTTTTTTGTTGTTGTTGTTTTATCTGAAATAATCTATTCATGTTTACCAAAATCAAAAAGAGCCATGAACATAGAAATCTCAGACTGRTATTAATTTGAACCTGGGAAGCTGTGACCCAGCAACTTAGTGAACAGTGAATATTTGGTGTTAGCTAAMGTATTTTCATACTCCTACCCTTCTGTCACCTTGCATAGCTTTCTAAATACACAGATTGACAATGGGGGCTATATATATTCTTTTTATTAATAAATAAACACTTGTCAGGTGTATATTGAATGTCTCAAGAGCAAAAATAAAAATCTAAAATGAGTTAAGAGCATGTATCTTACATATTTACCATTAGTTTTTAGCTAAGTGACAGAAATAAAGATCAGAATGGATTTCAGTATTTTGCGTTGATAATTAAATATCAAAATAATTTTGGTAATTACTAATTAATTTACTGAAAAGTGCAAAATGATTCAAAGGAATATTAATTAAGAATAATAATTAAGAATACTGAATGTCTTCTGAGTAAAAAAGGAAAAAAATAATTAATATTGGATTGCAACATGTTGTTTCCTGGTTAAGCACAAAGTCAATTAAAATATCTTAACTGCAGTTTACATCTACAGCCCTAAAATAATACCTGTTAGAAAAGTATTAAGTCTTTGGAGAATATTTGTGAAGTTTATGGAGGCAAATCAAAAGTGCTTAGCTTCAGGCAAATAAAGAAATGCCATTCTCTGCTTCCTACTCCATCAGTACTGCCCAATTCCCTAGCTGCATGTACAGCTGGAGAAATAAAACCTACTTAAATGTTTTTAGATTAATGCAGTTACAAATCAGAGGTACAAACCAATATTTCTAAATTAAACAGCCTTGTCAGTTTGAATTTTCTTGTACGCTGCAGAGTGAAAGGGGGGTGGTTTKGACATTTGTGATGGTCCAATTATTTTTCTGGCATACAGATGCATGAAAAAATTGTACGTGAATTTGAAGAAGGAGGGGAGAATTCTGTGTGAAATAATTGCTCTTATTCCCCAAATGGATCTTCTACAATTACATTTGATACCACATTTGATTGCTTTGCAATGGTTGGTTAACTAAAGCAATTTTGTTTCCAGTTGGGTTGCAATATTAATTGTACTTACACATGTATAAACATAAGGGATAACACATTTATATTTTAACAAGGGGAGTCTTTATGGATGGCCTATTAGCATCCACTTATTTATATGAATACTGAAACTCAGACTTTTAGGAATTAATTACCACATTAAAATGCCACATGAAAAATCCTTTCAAGATGCCTTTCTTTTAACCAATAGTGTCATTTTATATTCTTCTGTGTAAATAATTATTTTCTGAGTTCTGGTATTTCTGAGACAGGATTTGCTGTGACTGGTGTTTATGTACCAACTGGGCTTAAAAGTAAAAACAAAAGGAAATATTACTTTGAAGTTATGTTTTTTTTTTCTAGTACAAACGTTGTCTGCGTAAAACTGTAGTGAAAAGTTGCTCTGCAAAGAAATGGAAGATAAAAAGGATAACAAATAGAAGCCTCGCATCACAAGAGTTGATCCAGGAGGTGACTTGCAAAAGCAGAGCAGTAGTAGGCATCTCTCTGTGCTTGATGTGTCTTGCAGATTGAAGATTTTCAGGACTGTCTGTAATTGATTGTGGATATTACAACAATGCTAAAACATTGCATCTTAAAAGTCTCAAGTGGAAAACAAACAAAACACCAAACTTTCAGCTTTAATACTGCTTCATTCTAAAGAGACAGTTTAGTAAACAYACTTTGTCTTTTGAAAGAGGGAAAAACTCTGTCAAGAAAACAAACTAGAATACTTTTTATCTCAGATTATCAAAAAGAGGATTCATCTCTCTTATGGCTTGTGCCTCTGATAGTCCTTTTGGGTGCAAAGAGCGTCTGTGGGAAATGAGCGTCTGTGTTTAGATTTGGCCTCAGACCGGTGGGATCATTTCCCAGTAAAGTCATACGTACTTTATAATTTTGTGGAAGTTCTAACAATACTAAACACGGGCAAAATGTCAAAGCTGTGTGTATCTTCACACAATGCTCTGATCCAAAACCCAGTGAAATAAATCTTCCGTTGATTTTGATTCATTTTGGATAAGGCCTCACACTTCTAAAGCCTATGTGATTTGGAAAAAATTATGCCCAATGATTGATTTAAATTGACCGGCAGATGGTCAAGGTTTTAGGGAGGATAATATTTTATTCTCTGAAGGGCTGTGTGCCACCTTCTCTGACATATAGCTTTCATTTGTGTATAATTTAAATTAAATGTGCCATATCTCACTGAAAGGAATGAAATCACCTTTTTTCTGACAGTGATTTTTTGCACTTTGACACCTTTCTACTCAGGGGACAGAGCTCTGTGTGTGCACTGGGAGTGGTAGGAAGGTGAGGTGCAGAGGAAATAAGAATGAATCATATTTACTGAAATTGGGTGGCTTTAGGGTTTGTTCTGATGTTTATTTGATGCTTATCAAATCACTTATTCCTTTTTGACTCATAAAAATGCACTGTGAGTATTGTAGCAACAGCCATTTCTGCAAGTTTTTCAATACTGCTTTCTCAAAATGAGACGGGAGATACAGCAGTTACAGCATTTGAAGCACTCCCACCTTACTTTCCTAGGATCTCTGTAATTAGTAAGAAGAGATTCATCTTAATGTAGAAATTTACTGTGAACATGCCCATGCTGAAGCCTGTTTGGAGACATGTGACATAGGCTTCACCAGATAAGTGCAGAATTTGTCTGGCATTCCCTACCGGGAACAGGACCCCACTGTCCACTTCTCTGTCCCCAGCATCCTGCCTCTAATGTTTGGATTCTTATTTTCACAAACTCTCAGCGATGCCTTCTGGTTTACAAGTTTCTAGGAGGCACTAGTTAGACATAAGAAATATGTCCTAAAGGCAAAAAAAAAATTCCAGGTAATTAAAAAACTTTTTAAGGGTAATGCCTCTTGCTAGCTTGCCTCGAGTTTTATAACTTCCTAGACTCTCTCAGGTGAGTCTTTGAGCCTAGGAATCATTGACTTCCTCTAAAGTCTGGGTTGCCATAGGAGAGTTCTTCCATGCTTTTCTTCCATTTTATGAGATCTAATGTGATCCTGAATAAGGATAACTCCAGTATAASTGTTAGTGTGATTAATCATTTGAATCACATTTGTAATCCTTGGTTTATTTATTTTTTAGCACTTTATGAATTTCAAACCAATTGGGAAGTTGATAAAGAAGATTGCAAACAGTAGCTTTACAATCAGAATTAAGATTATATATAAGCAAGGATTTTAAATGTGTAACTATAATGGAGCTAGCTTTTCTGCTGTATATTTTGGTCTTTAGATTTTGGTTATTTCTCATCTCTTAATATGCTTAAATTGAGTATAGGAGTGCAACTTCATAATATAAATCGTTGCAAGGATATCATCTGGGCAGTGAAGTGCTTCCCTAGTAGGGAACTTGCCAAAAAAGCTTTTAGAGTAAAACGAAGAAACACCTTCAGTCGTTGTTGAATCTTTCAAGCATTCAATTTTATCTGAAAAATCAAATATGTTAAAAGACATCTAATATTCTTTTTACTTATTGACCAGGCAACTCATTTAAAAAAATGTGCAGCTTCTGAAAAAGGGGTGGATGGAAGGAGCTGGGAAAGAAAAAAAGAAAGGAAAGTGTGATTTCTCATTATTAAGACACCATACATATGCATTATCACCTTCATTTTGAATGAGTCTTTAATGGGCTTTCTGAACAAACATCTTATTAAAAGCAAGATGTACTATTGTACTTAATTTATTAACAACCAATAGGTTCTTTAGTTTACGATAGAGAAGTATGATGTGTTAAGAAAAGCTTTCTGCAGGCTGCTGTTGTCCATATTTTCTAAGAGTTCATTGAATCTGTAACACAGATGAAGCTAACTAGTGTTTTGATTTTACCTTTCACCTTCAAATTCAGTTGCTAATGCAAATCTGTGATAAGTAATTCTTAGCATTGCTTTACTACCTTTGGTGAATCAGTAAAAACAATTAGAAATGGACTTCAAGGATGCTGTAAGCTTCTTCAACAATTATTTTCAGTTCAAAACTAACAGTATCTTTCTCCCTGATTCATTCTTGCCAGTATAACTAAGATCTAACTAGTATCCTCTGTTTCCATCATCTCCTAGGCAAACTCATTTCCCCCATTGCCCGTCACATTCATGTTATCCTGACCCTTTTTTACACTGAATTTAGGAAAGGCACCAATATTTTGGAAAAAGGAGTATTAACATACTTAACTCTGCTGGTTTTGAATTACTAATAGGAGGAGAGAAGGTCTTTTGTTTAATTAAAAAACCCCCCTGATATCATAGAATCATAGAATAGTTTGGATATAACTGAATATGCACAAAAAGTTAATCAATGGAGTAAGTAACATTCAAATATGGCTTTTCATAATGGAGGCAGGCTTCTAAAAGATTGAAAAATTCAGAAAATATTGCAACGTTTCGATTCTTATTTCAGAGAAGGAATGCCATTCATAATAGCAAACCTTAGAGATTTTTTTTTAAAAGCAAGTTAGACCCAAAATATTTTTAAAATGTTTGCTGTCAAAAGGAGCAAATATGGGGAATATGTAGATACGGGCTTAGGACAAATACGGGGAACATGTAGATATGGGTTTAGGACTACACATATTATTTCATCTTAAAAATAGAGCCTTTCTAAAATTCTGAGATGAGTGGGTTGGATTTTTTGAGGTAGAGATATTTGTGTTTTTCTTCACTCCTTTTCCTTCTGTTTTTTTCAAATGATAAAACCACAGGAGTCATGCAGGCCTTGATAGCTTATCTTCTTCTTTTGCCATAGGATTCCTGTAAGATACTAGATGAAAATTCAGCTTGTCTTTGTCACAACTCATCATCTTCAGAAAGCAAAAAAAGGAGTTAACATGGAAGTTGGAAGTTTACGTATTTAAAAGTTTGTAGGCCTCAGAGATGTCATGAAATCCCATGCCAAAAAAAAAAAAAAAAGGAGACAAAACCTAAAGGCTTAAGAAAATAAAAAAATATGGCATTTTCCAAACATTATGTACTTAAAGTATACTACCAAGAAGTGATGTTCCAAGAACAGTGGCTTGTGCAGTAGCTGAAAACAGAAAATGTTTGATGTCTGTACTATTTTGCAGTTGAAATGCAATAGAAATTTTAATAGAAGTTTCATTCTTCATAGACTTTAAAATACCCTGGCAGTACTAGACAATCCTATATTAAGAGCTGCATTTTGCTCAAGGGATTTGGGAATTCTTATCCTTCCATCCCCTGATGGAAGTGTAATTCTAATTAGAATTTAAACAATAGGTGGAATTGTGGCTCTTTTATGTTCTGAAAATAATGATGTGTGATTCAAGTAGTGGCAGATATTTCTGTAGGCTTGCCACAAAGCAAGAGATGTGCATAACACAGAGCAGAGAGACTCTTCAAAATAAGCAGCATGCTAACATTCTTCTACATCGTGCAAAGAAACACTAAAAAATTCTGCCTGATTTGACCAGAAATGTGAGCTGTTCAGCATTTGTTTGCTTTTCTCCAGTTCATTTTTGCTGTCAGCTATGAGCAAATCAGAACTGTATAAATAAATATACAAACAACTCTAGGTGTCATTGGAGGGACCTTAGGATTTAGCAAGTCTTCAGAGCTCTAGGCCAACTCTATAACTGCCTGTAATTTATGTGTTTATGGAAACATTATCATTCTATTTTCATTTTCACATTTGGTAGTTCCATATTATACTGTACTGAAGCACTGTGTATTTTAACTGTCTTGAAAATATGAAGAATAAATATAAATATGACTATGCTAATCCAGAACAGATCTTTGCTTTTAAAAATGGATGAATAATCCCTTATAAATAATTAATTCAGGTAGGACTCTCTTCTTAGTCCTTCAGGCATTACCACTTCTCAAGAGAAGAACTTCAGTTTTGCATTTCTTGAGTCACACATGGGAACAGTAAAACTAAGGAGCTTGGCTCTATTGATATTTTTTTGTGCTTGCACAAAATTTTGGTGTTTTCCCCTGATAAAACTTTTTATGCTTTGTGTGTGATTTTTTTCTACCTAAAAAGCGAAAGAAGACTTCCAGCGAAAGTTTTATACCAGACTGAATGATTTCCATATAGGCAAGTTTAATTTCATCTAATTTGCTATGGTTATAGTAGTTTAAATGACTTCTAGACTTCAAATATTCTAAAATACTCATTGAGGAAGTATGTAGTCTTGCCATAGCACTTCCCTACCTTTCAGATAGAGCATTTTAGTTTTATTTTGCTAGTATATGCAGGTATTTTGTGCTAGGGTTGTGTTACTGCGGCAAAGGGTGTTTTTTTTCTTTTGGTGAGGGATACCAGCAGAAAAAAAACACAGGCTGGATTAAGACTGAAGTCTTTTCAAAAATATTGTCAGTACATATGTTAATCACAAGTGATGGTTGTCATTTCTTCTGCTAACAGCTGACTTGGAAAGAGATTCTTTTCCTTTATTATAGGGGAGCACAGGACATAGGAGATTTAATTCTAAACACTTCCAGTCTCTCTCTTGGTCTCTTTTTTTTTCCCCCAATGCAATTCTGCCRCAAAGCTTTCCTTCAACTGGATACCATTCATAAATTTTGATATTGGGGAAGACAGTAAGCCCTGGCACAGCATATGTATGACACTACAAAGCAACACTCTTAAGTACAGCCTACTTTGGGTAAGAT
Source organism: Oceanodroma leucorhoa (assembly GCA_030449065.1). NCBI lineage: Eukaryota > Metazoa > Chordata > Aves > Procellariiformes > Oceanodroma > Oceanodroma leucorhoa. The sequence goes on along the minus strand of JASVER010000009.1, from coordinate 8,594,572 downwards.
ATTTATGAAACATATCTATAAAGATTTCCTGATACTGATTTCCTGATTGCTGCATAAGGCTTTCAGCTGATATAAGTCATGTTTTGAGATTCTGCATTCAAGGTGGAGAGTTGCTCTTTAAATGTATGAATGGTAAAAAGGAAAACTGGTGGGTAATGCAGGAGATGAAGATCACAGATAGTTTTTGAGCAGAGCCTGGGACTTGCCTAAAGCCATAGCTCATTCGGCGCTTTCTAACTCCTGCACAGTGTAGGGTAGGGAGCAAAAGGCAGAGGACCAGCAATGCCAGCCTGAGTACTGTGAAAGGCTTTTGTAGGTGAAGTGACCCTACAGTAGCAGAAGCAATCTCGAATTTCCTGTGCTTAACCCATTCTTATTAGTGCATACTTCACGCACAGAAGGGGATGGAGTCTTAATTCTGGCTCYCTGAGCCATTTCTCTAAGAAATAAGTTCAAGATTGGAACTGGACTATATTTCTAAAGCTTACATCTATAAATTTATACTGTTGAATAAAAAAAATCTACGGATCTGACTGTTGAACCAAGTGGCTGTTACGAGTGAGTGGTTTTGAGGCCACTTAAAGAATCACCGGCAAAGGTATCAGCAAAGGTGATTTTAATAGAAATTTATAAAAGCGCGACTTAACAGAATTCTATGGCAAGGGTCGCTCTATTACTCATTACATGGATTAAATATACACAGGGAAAATCGTGTCAGAATTGTGTTGGAATGATGMGTGCAGAGACTGAGGACAAAAGGGTAAGGGAGACACTTCCATTGAGTCACGAGGTTCAGAGAAGACCTGGTTGGGTCCAATCTTAGTCTCAGACTTGGACACAGGTTTGTGTCTAATACAAAAGGGATAAGGAGACCCTTGCATTGAGTCACGAGGTTCAGAGTAGACCCGCTTATTTCTAAATTCCTTCTCAGACAGGAGTCTGGTTCAGCTGGATCTACCCCTAGTCTCAGACCTGGTCAACCGTTTATGCCTAAGGGATTATATGTGTTTAGCAGCAATTTAAAGTTCATTTACAGTTTTAAGGTAGATCATAAGATTTTGACAGCACTTAATCATTGACTAATTTAGCAGTTACAAAGCAAGCTAATCAAGTTTACTACAATTACTAAAGYGACTTCATTACATATTATGTTTATTGCTGGTTATCTAAATCAATACACACAAACACACACACACAAAAGGTCTAGATGAATTCACACACAAGGTGTAGATCAATTCACACACAAGGGCCCAAAGCCAGATAAATTCATGAAGGATAAAGGCCTAAAGCTCGATAAAGGTACCTGTTAAAAATTCCCCTCAAGTCTCATGAAATACTCACATTAAATGCCTTAGCATTTCTCARTGGGCAAAGGGTTGAGCCCAAGGAGTGTCTCGGCCAAGGATTGTTTCAGCCCAGGTTTCAGGGGTCCTCTAAATATCACAAACTCAAAAGTTTGCGAACTCTGAGAGGCGTCCCACTCAATGGGAGATTCTGGGTGCAGCCCGCTGCGGTCCAGGAGAACTCAAAGGGTCTCGCTTGGGACCGCTGTGTATAGGTTTGCAAGATGATTGGCTTTAGTCATCAGTAAATCTCCATCCTGGCCACTATCCAGGTTGATCCGGGATAGTAATTACGTTATTGTTCCACAGTAACTATGGTATCGTTCCACTTGAGCTACGATCCAGATAGGGAATGCTTCAGGGCTGTCAGGGGTGACGAATTATCCCCCACTCTTGTTCCCTACCTTGATGAGGTAGCTGGTGTCCCTGGTACGATCAGTGCCGCTCCCCGCCTTAGCCATGCAAGAGTGCCAGGTACGGTCAAGGGATGCTCAACCACCCAACTCGTTACACAATGGCTAAGGCCTAACAGGAGTTCCTGAGATCGTAGAGTGGCCCAGGGGAAGGGGGGAAATGCACCACCACAGTGGCATAAATTGTCAGTGTTCAAACTAGACTTGGTCTTGTGACTTCTCTTGGTAATATCTAGAAGGCTCTCAGTCATAATATGTGTGTGCGTGTTTGTGTACTTTTCTGCTCAGTTTCTGAAATAACGTGAAGAAAGTGGTGCAGCTTAGACAATAATATTTTCAAGGCATGAAACTAGGGAGTTTGCAGGCTTCAGGTGCTACATCAGTTACATCAGAGCATGTAAGAGTATTTGAGGGTATAAAACCTGTTGAGATAACATTGGAGGCATGTAGAAAGCGAGACAGGGTATAACCTTGTATAGGCTTGCCTGCACAGTCAGTTGAGAATGGTTCCTGTTGCATGCTATGCCACAGAATGTGTCTGGACATTGCTTAGGTGTCTTGGGGGCAGCTGTAATAAGCACAATATGGATGAGCAGCAGTCTGTGTTCAGGATTGATCTGTGTTTTATTTTGAAATGCAGACATCGTACTCTGCGGAGAATAAAGCATGTTCTATCCTAAAAAGTACTGTGATTACAGATCAGTAAACAGCCTGTGTCAAGAATAAACACCAAGAGGAAATGCTGTTCAAGAGAAAACAAATTTTCTTTAGAGCAATAGATATATAACAGTTATGGATAAATTTAGCTTACAAGTTGGAAGAAGGAACATCGAAGGAAAAATCCATCAGTTTAATGAGTCTTCGGACATTCTACCAACAGCAATAGGGCAAATATCCCACTATTTTAATTAAAAGAATTAGGATATTATGAATTATGCTATGATTATGAATTATGAATACTGCTTTTATGAAAAAGAACTATGACATCAACAGCAAGACTGAATTTCCATTGCAGATTCATATCAGCAGGTTTTGCTGACACAAGAATAGTTCACTGAAGTGGTTATATGTACTAGTAAGAGTAGAGCAGTGCAAATCCATACAGCTATGAGCTTGATGAACAATTGAACAATTGAACTTGGGGTATGTTTGTCAAGAATAGGATGCACTTAAATCAATCCATTCACCTCCTCATGTTATCTATATATTGATAAGGAAATATAAAAGAAATACAACTGAATATGTCAAAAACTTTTATCTGTGTATGAGAGCTCTGCAGTACTATATTTGCAGATCAAATTGTTTTCTTTATTGCTTCAAGATAACAAGAGTTAAAGCTTACACATTTCTGAGATATTAGATATGCTTTTTCCTATTTCTCAGTGTTCGTAAACAAGGTTGAGATGATATTTTGAGAATCAGACAAGGTATAAGCTTAAACTAGTCCTACTTAAATAGGTGGGAGGTATGTATATGCATATATCAATTGTATAAATTTTCCTCTGTGCGTATACTTGTACATATATTTATACATGTATCTACATGTAAATATGCACAAAAGATCAACTAATTGTGTGTATTTATGTCTATAAACAGGTGGACACTTAGGTAAGTCTCTGTTTTGCAGGTCTGCAAGGGACTACAGCTAGTGGATTCAGGTACTTTGAGAACGCAAGCAGTTAAACTAGTATGTGCCTGTGCTTTTGAAATTTTACCTCTGTCATGTTTTAAAGACCAGGAATATTTGAGCAGAAATGAACGTACAAGCAGAGAAAAAAAATAGGTAGTTTCAGTGAGTTCAGTATGAACATCATCTTTGTGGAGCACAACAGGAAAGGAGTCCTGGTCCTTAGGCTCAGTTTGCAGAATTGGCTGATACTTACTCTAAGCCAGCATCCATGGTTTGCTGCTCATGCTGCTGGGAGCATGTGTGCAGGCTTGGGCTGAAACTGGTTTTAAGGAAGAGAGCGTTCTTCCAAGGAGAGATTGCTGTTCTCTCCATCCTACTGACAGCCAGCAGACACCAGTCTGGCTTTCCAAGGTTTTGGTATAGTCAAAGCAGGCTTTGGCTACATTTTACTGCCCTTGCAATCTAATGCACCGTATAGCAGCTTTGCCTGTGCTTAGTCTGGCTCTGAGGGCATGGGGGCATTTTTTGGTAGAAATGAGTACATTTAAATAAATGGGAAATAATATCTGATATTATTACAACTCAATTTTTAAAGTTTCTTATCCAGCGGTGAGTGGAAACAGTCAATGCGGTTGGCCTTTCTTTTATGAATATGGAAATCAGTCTGGGGAAAAATGCTGGCACAGATATTCCAAAGCCTCTTTCSAATTAAAAARAAAAAAGTACAAAATAGGAAAACAAACAAACAAGAAAACAAACAACCTACAGCTTCTGTTCTTCATCAAGAGGATGCAGCTGGAGTCGGGTTAAAGCTGCCATGGACTTAACTGGGTGGTCTGAGTTTACAAAATAACATTGTCAATTTTGTAAGTAAGTAAAATAAAAYGGTAGAGAGCAAATGAGGTATCAAGGTGGTGATACTGGTTTACTTCAGTTCTTTAAGGCAGAAAATGGTTATTTTAAGTATCTTAAACATTTTTATTCTAGTTCATCTGCAAAATTCCCCTGTTACCTAATATTAATCATCTGTTATGTCAGAGAATGTAGTGTGAGTGATGGCTGAACTCTGGGTGAAATGGTAGTAAGCAAAGATAAGCACCATTATTTACTTAAAATCTGGGTTAGGCTCAGAAAAGAATTCTGGGAGGTGGCTACAGCAGGGTTAGAAAAAGCTGGGAAGGAAGGGAAAGGTGCAGTCACTAGCGAGGCCAGCAGCAGCGAGGGCCCGCCGCTGCCAAGGCCGGCCAGCTGGAGCTGGGGGTGGCCCCCCAGGCCGTGCCCTCGCCGAGGGGTGCAGTCCTCTGGGGCTGAGCAGGGCAGGCGGTGCTGGGCGCTGGTGGTGGGGTCCATGGGTGGTTCCAGGCACGGTGAGTGAAGGCCCAAATCCAGGGTCCATCTAGGGCTCACCAGCAGAAGGGAAAGGGGATGGGGCCAGGGAAGGAGATGAGCTGGAGCTGAGCTGCAGGGCACGGCCGAGGGCTCTGTGGTCGGGCGGAGGGCCATCTCCCACGTGGGGCCAGGGGCTGGAGACAGGCCTCCCTAGCCCCTCGCTGAGGCAGGGGCTGGGGCACCCAGGCCGAGCTGAAATGGGGCTCCGGCRCCCATGGCAGGCTGGTAAGGGCCTGCAGTGCCCTGGAGGCTGCTTGTCCATAGGCGGATGTTGGCAAATGTCGGGTCCCAACCGCTCTTACCATTGCAGCATGATACAGGATATCATTAGTTCTTATCCCTATGTTACTGAAAGAGAAAAGATTATTAAAAAAAAAAAAAAAGGATTTCTCCAAAGGGAAAGAAAAAGAAAAGACTACAGCCAGGTTTAAAAAGATACAATCCTTGTTTCTGGTTCTATGCACAATTCCAGGTTAATTGCCAAACAAAAATATGAAATAAGCCATAATGTATTTTATCGACATCAGTTTCTAATCTTGCTTGTTTTTCTTTATATAACCTTGTGTTTGAGCATCTTACTTTTTACTATTACTACTTTTACTATTTATTTCTCAATTTTTACTGCTAGAAATTAATTTATCTAGGTTATATGAAAACACAAGACAATTAAAGAAGAATCTGGTTTTGGTTTTGTTTGGCTTTTTTCCCCCTCTTACTTGTATCCTGGACTGTTCTGTTTTATTTAGTACTGAAATATTGGAGCATCTTCCATAAAAGCATTGGAGGATGTAGCTAGCATCTGGTTTCCTTTATTTTAGTTTGTTCCCTGTTTTTAAAGAATATTTGTTTTGGTAGTTTTTAGCTGTGTTTCATAGTACTCAGGAAAAAAGCAAAACCAAGAAAGAATCTCTCTACTATCTCTAGAAAATGACAGGACTGGGTGGTAAAAAGAAGTCATATCCTTTCACTATTAAAATAAGAATATGAAGTCTTTTTAAATTGCAGAGTTTGCTGTCAAGAGATGTATGAGATTCCCTGAAATAAAGCAGCCTGTGGTTGTGACAGTGCAAATGCTCATCYAAGCGCCTTACCCTGCTGTCATATCTGAACCAGCTTATTCAGAAGTTTGGGTGTCTCTGTATTTCTTTGCAGTTTGTGGCATAAGCATCAAATACATGGCGAGTGAAAACCCCTGTTGTGATCTGTGGAAGAAAACACAACTTTTCATTTAGTGCAGTTGTTAAGATAGAGAATGAGAAACATAATAGCAAGATGTTGATACAGCTCCTAAGTCTTACTGCTCTTCTGCTTAAATACCAGCATACCAGTGTAATTTATCCAATAATTAAAAAGAAAAGTAATTATGTTGTAATTATTTTTATATGGTCCTTTTGCTTGTAGTGATTAACTGGAAAAGTCTTCATCATTTTATGTTAAATAGTAAAATGAATGACATTTTCCAGCTGCTGGCTTGTCTCATGCTACTGAGCTGCTTCCAAAATAAGGTGTACTCATGGAGCTTTGCTTTATTGAAGTGATTGAGTGCAAGACATGCACAAAACAGATGTCAAAGCTGAATAATTAAATTATGATTCCTTCTGTTCTTTATTAATTAGGTGAGCATGGGATATTTCTTAAAGCCTGGTAACTGCAGTTATATGATCCAATGTTTGGATCAGACTTTCATAATTTATATACGAAAATTCATTTTTCCTGTGTTACACAGTATTGTAATACTAAGAAAAAAATAGCGTGTGTTTAATTTCCTTGCAGAAATACAAGTTATAATCTCTTTGAATTTTAGTTTTTACATATGGAAAAAAGAGGAAAGAAAGAGATGTATAAAACCCTCGGCTGCTGCAGATTAAGGAAAACTGTGCAAAATGTAGGCATTTTTTCTATTCCAGTGAGATTCTTAAGACATTAATGTTGTCTGGGTATTTTTGCTTAGAATTTAGTTATAGTGACTTTGTGTAATATATTCCTTGCCATATACTATTTCTTTGGGAAGAGAGAAATAAAGAAGAAAATGAAATAGAGGAGCAAATTTCTGTTTCTGTGGAACTGTTTCAACCATTGGATATATTCTCAAAGCATATGTATGTATGTAAATATAAAAATTAGTCTTACACATTTTCATCTTTCATTTCAAAGCATTTTTTAAAAAGTAAGATGAAGACATACATTTTGTTATAATTGATATTCCATGGAAAGCAATATTTATCAGAATTAAATCTCTAATTTTTCTGTGAAAATTTAAAGAGGAGGGTGAAAGAAGCATTGTTTTGATAATGTTGATTTGGTTTTGTTTAGTATAATTTCTGTAGGGAAAATATTTTTACATTTTGTTAACTTATATATTCTGTACAGATTTCTATATATTATATTCAATAATTTAATAAAACATTCTGAACGGATCAAACCACAAATTCAAATGAATTCATTTCTTTGGAGCCAAACATATACTGAAATAATGTGGTTGCTTTTTTTTTTCTTAATTTCTTGCTGAAATGTACATATTCATAAGCAAATTTTGTCTTTGTTTTTAAATTCTTTGCCTTCATAGTCTTTAGGATCACATGATGGTTCCTGGACTTCTGAAAATTAATCCAATTATCAATCCACCCATTATATTGTCAAGTTTAAGAATAATTAGCAGCTGTGATAATTCAACATTCCTGCAACATTTTGCAAATGTCTACAACTTAATTTTTTCCCTACTATTATTTGTTGTTTTAATGTCATTAACTGTTGTGTAATTCCCAAGGAAGTAGAATCTTAAATGATGGGTTTAAAACACAGTGTGCAGCCTTTGAATAAAAGTTCAAAGAAGGTATTCTAGTCTAAAAAATATGCTTTTTGTATCTGACCTGTTGTGTCAATGGATTTCCACTAGCTGCAGTGCAAGCTTCATGACATTACTTGTGAATAAGTTTGTTAGACTTATATTGGATATATTTAGATTATTTTCATGGTACAAGTGTGGAACTGCAAGGGAGAATAACCTTGCTTACAGAATAATAGTGTCCATTTTGTTTCCAGAAGCAAAAAAATCTCTTTAAGAATATGCTCTGCTCTAATATAGTTGATCATAATTACTTAAATAGAAAAGTTATAATTCAGTTACTTATGGCCATCAATTGTTTAATACATTAGAAAGCCAGCAGGATTAGGATAGTATAAATTTACTTGTGTAATACTGGCAGTCATGGCGTGTGGAGCTCATTTTTGTGTAGTCTGTTCTTTATACATTTTATCTTATTTGGCTATCACGTGATGAAAATGTGAGCGGTAAGCGAATCAAGGCTTCTCCACTGAGAGTCCTTATCTCCCGTCGTGATCTATCAGCATTTTTCATTATTTGTGGCTCTGCTCTGCACTAGTTAGTTTTATCAGCTTCTGATGGACTCCAAGTGTGGGCTAAATGAATACGAATCTGCATGCAAAAAGTTAGAGAAATATCATTTTAAAAATAGACACAAGCATTTATCCTCAGGTTCTAGGTTCTGGAGTTTGAGATGGTGAAGGTCCAGAGAGATATCCTAGGGACTGCTACCTCAGTGTGCAGCTGGGTTTGGATCAGCCTTGGAATGTACCTGGTGTCTTCACTCACCATTATGGATCACCGAGAAGCTAGACTCTTGATTTTTTACTCCACTGTAGTGTTATATGCCTAACGTCTGATTACTTTTAAATATTTTGTAAACACTGATTGCAGCATTCCTAAACATGATCTTATTTGTTGGCTATAATAAATAGAACACAATAGTAATGTAACAAATGTAAACTCATTTTCTTTGGGACAAAATGTGTTATAGGTTTGCCCATTACTTGGTAAAAAATAATTTCCTCAAAAGTTTTTGCAGATTTGTTGGAGTTGGAGAACTGGCRTATTTTCTATATTCAGTTATGAAAGTGCAAGAGATGTAGCCTAGTTCATTACAGCCTAGCACCTACATAAGTATGAATTCAGAATGCCAATTTCCTGTGAATCTGATGTAAACTCATGTCCAAATTGTTTAACTAGGCTCCTGTACTTATACTGGTCCTAGTATTTACAATCTAGATAATATGCAATCAGTTTAGACAATTTTTTCTTTATTATTATTTATTTTATTTTTCTGTTCTTTCATCAACTAAAGAAAGTTATGCTGAATAAATTAAAATAAACATACTTTGCTGCTTTAATTAAGCCGATCGGATAGTGTGATATAGAGGTTAATTAGCTGCTAACAAATTAATTTCATTTTCCCACCTGGAAATCTGCTTTGTAATCGATTGCATTTTGCCTTATAAAAAGAAGCCATTCGCAGTTGCTTATACTTTGAGGAAGTTACTGTGATGAGAAGATTAGCAGTTTCTTGAACCTTTTGGAAGAATGTGTTTACCAAAATTAAAAGAATTTAAAAGATTTTTGTCTCTCAGAGTTGTATCTGGCTACCTTGCTTTTGACTTAGAGGACTGGAGGAGGAATACAGCAGTTGGTTATTTGTATCTCTTTATATATGTAGCCAGTTCTTTTAAACTTGGTAACTCCAGAAGAGTTTCCTTTTCATTTTCTTTCCTGTTCATTGGTGACACATGCAAGTACATAAAATCCTAGATTTTTTTGTCATTCTTTGGGGAGATGGTAAGAATATTGAGGGAGGTTTGGCTGGTAGGAGAAGGAAATAATAACTCTTTGAATCGTTACCTTTCATTATCCACCTACTAGGGTAGGCCAGAGGCACATTATAAATACTTCTTCTACTTGAATGGGAGTGGGTATTGATTTTTGGTGTTTGTATCCATTGGGACTATAGTAATATTATTTATGACTTTCTATTCATAACATGAAACATATGTTCATACTGGGCTTTTTCCAGATCTTTGGTTGACCTCAATGAGTTTTGGCTCAGACTGAAATAAAATGGTTTGAAAAAGTCTTTGGAGCATAGTGTGGCCTGAATTGAGTTGTGCACAAAGTTGATGGTATTTGCTACGCTGCCTCTATATCATATTTTTCTTAAAAAAAAAAAAAAAAAAAAAAAAAAAAAAAAAAAAAAATATAAAAAAAAAAAAAAAAAAAAAAAAAAAAAAAAAAAAAATCTGCAGTGTTTAAAATTGCAAAACAGTAATTTTAAATATTTGGTAAAGGAGATCAAAGCCATTTCAACACCATTTTCAAGTTGCTGCAGGACTAGACAATCAAGTAATCAACTCTTAAAAGAATTGAGATGATATATGAGCAAGAGCTTCTTATCCTGCTCCACTGGTTAGTACTACGGCTTGCATCAGGGATCCTGCCGCTGGTTCTTTGAATCCTCAGCGTAAAGGGATTTGGAGCTGAAGCTTTGTTAACACCTATAGCTTTATTTTTGTCATATAGAGCTGTTTTACTGAATATTTCCTTTCAAAGGTGGAAATAACTGCCTATCCCAAGAGTTTTTCTCCATAGTCTTACCTTAGATGTGGAGTTCCTGGCTGGTAGTTTAGCTACTGGGTACACATAGGATGGAAGCAAGCAAATAATGCATAGTGTTTTTAAAATTAATTGGTGCTTTTTATTTGAGAGAAAACTAGAACCAAAATACACAAATAGATTGCAGACTGACAGAAAAACAGCAGTCTTTCCCAATACAAAGCCTGTTTCTCTGTTTCTCCTCTCCCATTGAAGTCTACAGGGGAAATTCAATTTTCAGAAGTGACAAATTTCTCCATCTGCTCAGCACAGGCAACTTTCTTCACTTTGATCTGCTGAAAATAAATAAATAAGTATAAAATCTAATAGCTTTGAAGCTTAAGTCCTGCTTCCAATGGATGCCCTGATCCTTCTTCCCAAGTTATTGTAGGCTTGTGGTGCTTACCTTAATGAACTTACTTCTTCTTTGAAAAAGTGAACAAAACAATTCTTTATGGAAACGTTTAATTTATTGTCTAAGACATCTAGGTTTAATTAGTGTACTGTTCTGTTCTGTARCCTGTTACTGTTGGTATCTGTTGTGTCAGTGTTTCAATTAAACATGAAATTGAGCAGTAACAGAAGGTAAAAGGTTGCGTAGCCAACTGGGGACAGATAGCTTGATAGTCTTAGGTACAGAGAACCTTATATTAACATGTCCAGTATTTATTAGAAAAATAAATACACTCTGTAACAATTCTGTTCTTAAGAACAGAGTCTTCCATTTGAATTAGTTTCGGTAGGCACTGCCAGCTTAAGAGTTGATCTTTCCATTTTGTAGGTACATACAAGTTCCCAATCACTGAATGTTGTACCAATATGAAGGTGATTGATGAATATAACAAGAAAAAAGTCTTCCATTGCAGGAGCATTGTGGCAGAATTCTGAGAGACTAAAAGTCTAAAATGATGTGCTTTTTGCATCCATGTGTATATGGACTGTTTCCATATACAGTCACTATGATGTGCTGAATTGTAGCTGTAGTGTAGTACATGGTTAATGTTTGCATATACTCTTGTATAGTGATGCTTGTGGTTTTACTGTAGATCAAAATATTGTCCTTGAAGATAAATTTTGAGTTTGACTAACTAAAACGACAGTCATTCTGTGACATAATCAACTATACCAGAGAGTAGTATCAGTGTGGTTTTGCATCATTAAATCTTCAGTCACTAATTCTTCATTCCTGCATGAAGTATTTGACCTTTGATATTTCGCAATAAAAAAAATACTTAATTGGTTGCCACATTTGATTTGCTTAGTCCACCCGTTGCACTAAAAAAAAATTAAAAAAAAAAATAATCTGCAGAGTTAAAAACAATTMATAAAGAAAAAGTCTATCCTTACCAGTAGGCAAATTAACAAAATTCCATTGTTATAGTACTGATTACCTGCATGTCCAACAGAGATTGCCTTCTGATCATAGGCCATTGAGCTATAGGATGTCTTTATGCAGAAATTATTCATGGAGTATGTTGTATTATTTCAGAAGGACAGACAACTCTGTAGATGCTGATTCAGGTGTTTGTTTGTCTGACGTATTTCTCATCACTTTGTGGGCTATATTACATTTAACCTGATACGTTCAACTAATTTTGTCTTTTAATTCTACAGTTAAATTGCAGTTAGTTAGTTAGGACAGTACTCAAAATGCATTCTTAATTATTTCAGGAAATAAAGTATCATTCTGGCAGCTTAAGTAGTCTAATGGCAGTTTCTTATAACAATTCCTATGATGAAAATTATCTGAGAATTGGGGAGTTTTGTTTGATTCTAGWTTTTCCTATTCTTTATAGCTTCTGTGATCAATTCTAGAGATTTGAAGACAGGAGTACTATTTCTAGTATACTTTATGCTTCTTTTTGAGGCTGTGCATGCAACCTTAATAGTCTTCACTACTCTTTTTTCTAAGAAAACATGTAATGTAGCATAATATGGACACTGGGGGGAAAAAAAGAATAAAGCCCCCCTACTTATTGTACCCTGTAAAAAATAGCAGGGTTTTCTCCTGAGCTTTGAACGTGATATAAAAAACTTCTTACTCAGCTTTGCTAATTATAATTTGCACAAGTCAAATTAAATCAAGCATGGTTAAAATCAGCATGTAATTGGATATTGTCACAGTGAGGAAAGGAACACAAGACAATGTGAAGGTCATGTCATTCAGTGGACCAAACGATGATGGGCTGTGGCAGTGCAACCTTTGCACACAYGCTCCCCGTGCACAAAGTTAGCTGAGACCTGCCCCGGTCACAGTGCCAGTGAGTCGGCAGAGCCCAGCCAGGGGTACGTGGGACGCTTGCTCTGGCCAGTCTCAGTTCTGGGCTCTGGGCAGTCGCTTGGCAYGGATGTGGGCTGGTTCCACCTTGATGCTTGGCTTTCCTGTCACGTCAAACATCCACGTGGCAACACTTCCCTACAGTCTCTGTTACTGGGGGTTTTATAGACAGGTGTCCCAGGATGCCAGTCAAGTCAGTCCATCATGGTTTTCCATCATCTCAGGTATTCTCTTGTCAATCACTGATGCACAGCCTGTACCAAGGCTCATTGCGCTCACTCCTTGTTTGCACTGCCATGTGTGCCATAGCTCACCACACTCACCCTTGTGCCCTTGGCCACGGCTCGTTGTACTTGGATGAGTACTTGATCAAGAGATCAAGACAAGGTCATGATGCTCCTGTGAGCTGTAAGTGTTCAGAAGCTGTAATAGAGTAATATATGATCTCCTATTTGTAACACATATTTACTGTTACAAGTATTTTCATGTTGTGCCTGCCTTAAGCCATCAAAAACACCATGATTTGGTAAAATGGCTTACCTCTCAACCAGAGTCCAGTGTATATAGGATATGCATTAAAATAGATTTTGCATTTTTAAAATACATGCTATCTTAATGTATTTCACAAAAATTTCAGGTTTGATTTTTTCAGTTTTATTTTCACTGCATAAGTTTCTGAGTTTTAGCTGGTCCATTCACATTAAATGTATTTCACAAAATATATCATCAGTCAAAGTGAGGAAACAAATGTTGACTTTGCTATATGGTATGCTCTAATGCAGAATTCAGAGTTCAGAATAATGTTCATAATAATTCTAAATAGGAAAGCCCTATAACTATGCTACTCACATGGTCAGAAGAAGGGAAGGAGAGGACAAGAAGAGGTGAGAGCAGAGCAAGTGTCYATTCCATTTGCTAATTGTGACTTAATTGATCTAGTATATTTGGCTGTTGTTGATTATTACATATTGAAAAGAAYGATGTATCCAATGATAGGAAGTACCTCAAGTTACAGGGGTGAGAGGCTTCAGTTTATAGGTCCTGACTCTGTGAAGGTGTGAAGTAGGGTCCAAACTTCTCAGAGATATGAAGCCTAAGGTTCTTCAAAAGTCCTTATAGAAATAGGATATTAAGGTACCTAGAGAATATTAATGTTGAAAACTCAAGTACTTCCAGAGTTTTAGATTCTTCCAAGTTTAGATTTCAATGAACTTTCTCATGATCTCAGTTTTTAACTCAGATGCCTAGATTCTGTCCATCATCAGCACTGCAATCTTTGGATCTAGCCTCAGATCAAAGTCCCTCAGAATTGATGTCAAGTGCTTGAAAGTGCATTTTTCATATAGTGTATTTTTATCTGATATCTGTAGCTGTACATTACACTTATGTGATAAATTATCTGTTTATATGAGGGTTGTCTGTCTAGCATGCAGATGATTAATAAATTACTCATTTCATTTATCACTCTGATGCACCTGTGAATGGACAAGTGACCATCTAAGAAAACTTTCTATAAATTTTAAGGTTTCCGGATTGATAATTTCAGTGAAAGAAAAACCTGTAAATGAATGCTGAATAAATTGATCTTTATCACSTTTTAAAAGAAAGTGTACTCTATGACAAAGAGTATACAGCACCTTTAATCCTCCTTTATGTTATTTCCTGTGATCTTCACCTTCATCTTTTCGTTCCAATTATTAGTCTCAGTAGAATCTTGAGAAAAGCCCTTTACACAAATCCGATGAAAAAGGTTTATCATAAATTATAGTGCAGACCTGGAAGTTTTTAATTAGCGTATGAAATTTAATATTCTGAGAAAGTAGTTCTTTAATCAAATTATGTTTTGGGGAAAAATGTCTAACCCAAGTGACTCATTTGCCCATATTATGGGTAATATGGGGAAATATTTCTAGACTGGGATGTTATTGAACTGTTTGATATTTGTCATTTTTTTATTAAGAATAGTTTTATTTTTAAAAGATCTTGTTTCTAAGTCCTGTTTCAAGATCCTGTTTTAAATGCACTTTCTAACCCGTTTCTTACAGCCCATGTTCAGACATATTAATGGCAAATAATTTACTATATTGCCTGACTTTGTGTTCACTTTAAAGACAGGAGGTAAATCAATATTTCTACTGATGGATACTGAAGGGAAAAAAGAAAGTTATTAGCTGGTAATCTCCTTATTTTACATGTGCCATTTCACCTACTTAAAATTACAAAGCTATAACAAAAGAGGTTGTAGTAAGTGGCATGCTTTCCTTTTTTCCCTATTTGCAGGCTTTTACTCCCAAAAGTTATTCTCTTTAGAAATAGATGTAATTTTTTATTTGTGGTAGGCCATATTTAGCTTTCTTTTCCGAAGAGTCTGATTGTGCCTTAAACTGCATGTCAGACTATATAAGGGATTAAACTAAAACTACCTGGCTTATTTGTCATAGGATTTATTAGGTCGGGTTTAAATCTTAATTACCCTAAAGGTATTAGAGTGAACTTTTTTTAATGCACATCTTTATCCAAGGGGATACAAGAAAATATTTTTTTAACATTAAAACAGATGGATTTTACCAACATTTAATGAATTTTTTTTTAGCAGTTATAGGCATTTACATAATTTCATCTGGCATGTCTATGAAAGATGAAATAAACCAGTCTTATTAGTATTTTTATTGCTGCATGCTGAACAACAGGACTCCCAGTTCTTTCACTGGTGTTCTGTCTTTTCAAAGTGTGTGGGATTAACATGATTTGAAAACGTTCTCCAAATTTGTATCTGTAAATCTAAGAACTTATTTTTAAACTGAACAGTCAAAATCAGACATATATTTGTAATATGGTTTGTTTTTCCTTAGGTTTTGATTTCTTACTTTACCTCATTACCTGCAGAACAAAAGAATCCTCGTAGGTATCACTACTAGTGGGTTAACTGCAATATAAAGGAGCTTTTATACGTTGCCCCTTTAGCACGTTTTGTGTAAAATACTTAGAAGTCATGGGAAGTATGCTGTTTTAAAACAAAATTCAAATAATCATATTTGGCCTTAATTTCAGATTTTAAAACATGCACTGATAATTATGCAGTAATATATATTTGCAATATAATCTACTACAGTAATTTTAGGTTTGCCTCTAGCAGTTCATTGAAGAAAATGTTTGAGGTATGGAGACCTTTAACAAAAACTCTTCTGTTTTCTTTTCTGAGGGAGTTCATTATCTTCTAGCATCTCTGTAGCAAATAAAGTCATGGAAAAGAGTGTTATTTTTTGCTTTCACATTTTATTTGCAATTGTTTTGGAACTGCTACTTTTAGGAAAAAAGGGTAATTGTGATGTCTGCCTAAATTAACATATTACATTAATTTCTTACTATATGAAAAGCTGCAGAAAACTGGTTTCTCTCTCCCCTCCCCCCCCCCCCCCCATCAATTTTTTTGAATTTATTTATTTTCAGGTAGTTCATTATAGTGTCTCACAAGCTTCTAGAATTCATTTCAGGCCTTCAGTCTCCCCTGCATGCCTGAGGGCATAAGTAATCTTAATCACAGCTTCAGTGAAAGCAACATTTCTGAATAGATAGTATTGGATGTTTGTTGAAAATCTTAAGATTTCCAGTATTTATATTTTTTCTTTCCTRAATGAAATGCAAACATCTTTTGTGGAAAAGCTCATACTTCAGAAATCACACATACAATATTTCCACCGAAAAAGAGGTTTAACCAGTTGATGGGGTCCATATTTCATGGACAATTCTTAGAATTCTAGCATATGATTTACAGACCATGTTTTCCTACAGAAACCATTACGYGGCAGCGATGGCAAGGAGCTTTCGTCTTTGGCACTTGGTAGAGTGAAGGAGGATGTACAGCTTTTACCAACAAAATGACATAGATCTATTATCATGATTTATTATACATAATTATCTGTAGAATCAGATATGTCTTGTTGCAATGTAATCTCTTTGTGTTGTTCTTGAAAGAATTTGATTGAAAAAAAGTATTATTTCCTGTGATGACAAGCCAACTTCAGCTCCATTCACATAATCCTGAGTTGAGACTAGGCATTTAACTAGTCGAACCAATAGACAGTGTCTGTAAACTTGCTCCACAGAGAATCAAAATGCTAGTGTAAGTTAGTGTTGGTGTGAATCCAAATTTCATCTGCAGATGTTCTGAAATATTATATTTTCCCATGCTTTTCTTCTATCATCTGATGAATCTGTGTGTTTCTTCAAATCTCTAGACATAAAGATCATAGAGACCAGAAAGTTTGGATTCTGTGTGGTGAAATTTAGAAGTCATTAGTACTACCCAATATGTAGGGTTTCCCACTGGAAATGTTTTGTATCCAAAGCTGGGGAACCAAGTACTATTGAAATGAAAAGCAATATAAAGACAATGGAACARTCTAACTTCAGCAGATAATAATATCAATGAAAGTGTGGAAGAAAAAAGATTGTTAGGATAGAATAGAAGAAAATATTAAGAGTCACAAATAAAACATTCATGACCTGATCCTTAGTGTAATTTTTATATGCCTTGCATATCTTTGTCAGGTACTGAAACTGTTTGCTTTGAAAGGGGAATTAATGACAGTGAAAACTACCCTACACCTTTCCAACTACATAAATTTTGTAAACTTATATACTGATACTATGCTAAAGTTTCTAATTTATGCATATGGTTTCCTAAAGTCATCCTTCCATAAATTCAGCTTCAGGACTGTCTTTCTAAATCCCTGCATTCTTGAACAGAAGTAACAGCATTTACCCCTCTCTGTCATAGCATTACTGGATAAAGAACAAAAATAAATAGCTAGGATATTTACATTGTATCTTAGGCTTGCTGAGTAAGTGTGCAGTATTACCTGGTGGCAGAAGTGTATAATAATGGGAAGATTCAAATTCTTTCTGTCAAGAAGTTAATAAATAACTAAACTACTCGCTTGGGAACCAGCAACAAAGCAATTTGTTCTTGTCAGCTAGAAGTGGTTAAATCATGAAAAATTGTCCTCTAAAGATCTAACTGATCCATGAATCTAATTTGTGAACTGTACAGCATTCAGTGTGTTGTTCCACTGTGTATCTCATATTTCCTATATTTAGAGTACTGAGATATGACCAATGTCAGTGTTAGTTTATGCATTATATAGGTAATACCTCCAGGCAGGGTAATGAACTACAATATATGAATAGCCTAACAAAATATCTAATTCATTTGGGGTGGTGGTGGGTGTTATTTTAATTAACTTGTAAATATATCATGTTTCTGAAACATAATTCTCTAATTGGTGATGTAAAAATACTGTTTAGTCCAGTAGAACTAGATAGCAATGCTATGCCAGCTTCTATCAATTTAAACAGATAAATAAAAATATAAAAGACAGGGAAAGATATAATCATGATCATAAGGAATGATTTTGTTTAAGTAGATAAACAGAATTGTATGCATAGAGGACTGTTAAAAATCCTATGCATTAAATGATTCTATGACAACGTATACTGTTAGGGTAAACTTGAGCAATGGGGAGGGGATGGGGAAAYAAACTGATATCTAGATGAAAGTCAATATAAGAGAAGGCCTAGTAGAATTGTGTTTTATGAAAATATTCCTTTTTAAAATGAAACCACTAAACAAAAAGCATACATACAAAATATCCAGATAAGTATGTCTGTATTGCTTTTCCTGGTCTCATTTTTCCCAAACAAAAGCTTCCAGGGAAGAGATTGCAGGGGAACTGCTCTAACATAACATAGCATAGCATAGCATAGCATAACATAAGGAGGTATGTTGAAAGAAGTACTCTTTTCCCCTCTCTTCTAAAGTGAAACATTTTTTTTTTTAATTAAACAGATCATCTTGTGATGAAAACACCTGTGCTAACATTTCCAGCTAGCACCAGAGTTGGATCCTTTGCAATTTTAAATGTTGTCTGCTAAAGAATCACATGGCTTTTTGAACAGATCAAATTATGTACAGAACAGTTATTTTGTACACAACCATGTACAAAGTAAAGAGGATCCAAAGAAAATTGAATGTTTTGCTTATTCCAGCTTACTTGAAGGCTTCCACAAGCATTACAACAAACAAGTGAATAAGAAATTAGCTTTGGTCTTTAATGGTGAAAGGAATTTYGTCCTGTGTAACACACTGAGATCTGGCTTAGTTACCCAGATACTGATACAAAACCAACTGCCCTTCAGACAGAACAATGTCTTGATGGAAMAGTGGAAAAGTGCATTTTGAGGGAAGAGGAAACAGGATGAGTTCATGCATTTACCTCAAAATGGCATTTAGCTCATCTATAATATATTTCATGTTTGGATCTCAAAGAGGTCACAAAGGAGAATGAATGATGTCATTATTTATRAAGTGAGGAAAATGATGGTTTATAAAGAACTGTGTTACCTTGTAGCACGTCATGGTAAATTTTTAGTGCAAGTAATAGTTGTCGTTGGCTTATCCACTTGAACAATGATTATTGAAATAATTCTCTCCTGTTGGTATTTATAAAAGAAAAAACATTTTTTGTGGTCAACTTTTTATTTAGATACATAAATCCAAAGGTATTACCATAAACAGAACTGAAAATATAAATTAAGGCTATTTTTGGAGGTTAGTAGCAATTGCCTATTTTAAACAAGCTGCTGGATATGAAGAAATGTAACTTCTCCCTTTATTTATTCAAAATCTGTAATGGGACTTAAAAAATGCTGTGTACATATTTGTGCCTATTTCATACAGAAATGCACATAACAATTGCTTWCTTTTGCTCAAAAAAAGTATAAGGCACGTTACAGAAATTCTATTTAGTGAAAAACTACTACAGTGAACCTGAATCTTTAAGGCTTTTAAATGGTTCAGAAATATTTCAAGAGAAAAAAAACCCCACAACTTATTCCATAGGAAATACCCCAATTTTCAAACTGTTGTAGATGTTACACTGAATG
This sequence comes from Oceanodroma leucorhoa, assembly GCA_030449065.1. Taxonomy (NCBI): domain Eukaryota; kingdom Metazoa; phylum Chordata; class Aves; order Procellariiformes; genus Oceanodroma; species Oceanodroma leucorhoa. The sequence continues at coordinate 8,575,134 of JASVER010000009.1, read as the reverse complement.
AAGCTTCTGACTGACTTTGTAATGGAAACCAGTAATCTCCTCTTTCATTACTTTGCTTGAATTATGTGGTACAGCATTTCCACAGAGCTGCCAGGATCCACTCTGTGCTACAACAGACAGACTCTCCTGTGATGTATTTTCCCAGATTTTATTTTCACTGTGGGAGGTGAATAAAACAATAAACATGTGTGCAGCAAATACTTAATCCACTTAGCAATGCCCATGCGTCTTTGTATCTATTGCCTGCTAGATGTCATGGTGCATAAATCACCTAATTGCATAGTGAGAGAGTCATATATCTGTAAAAGAAACAGTTTACGGAAGTCTTTTGTGAGCTCTGGATTTTGTCCAACGTTGTCTGTACTTTTTTAGCAGGCTTTTTGAGTAACTTATGTAGATTACCAGGGAAGAAGCATTAAATGAATGAAGTTAAAACATGATCATGGAAAATATTACATGCAACAGAGAGCAAGCAAAGGTCTAATACATAAAGAAATGCGGGTTTATTTTAAAATGTATTTTAGTACAAAGTATTGCTAGTAAACTTTATTATCTATTTTCAAACTAACAGAATTACTTTTCTTTCTCTTACAGAATAATGATATAATCTATTACAATGCAAAAGATGATCAAAATGATGTAAGTAATATGTTTCTTTTTGTTTCATTGCCTGTAATCTCAGGAAATTAAGGGTTTGAAAATATTAATGAAACTCTAAGACTAGCATTTAAATATTTTGCAGAAGCAAGAAAACAAGAAACTTAGAAATGTCTTCAAAAGTTTCCTCAAGAGCCAGATAATATTTTGTGTTCTAATTCTCAAAGTCTGTCTTCCCTCATACAGCCTGAGTTACTGATCAGGCAGGGAATGTGCTGGGAGAAAAAAGATCCTGACAGCAATATCATTCACTTTTTGAAATGTAATAAAATCATAATTATAGGACTAGAGAGTCAAAATGATAAACATAAATAATTTACTTTACTCTGAATGAGCCATTTTCTGGCCCTGTTTTCCAAGCTCATATCTTGTTCTGGAGTCTTTGTAAGAAATTTTTTACATGAGGGGAAAGCAGATGTAAAATGTTACTGAATCACTATTTTCCTGCACTTTGTGATCACTCATATGACTGTAATAAGTTTTGGGGAAATTGAAAATCCAGTCCCAAGATTTAGACAAAATATATGATATTTCAATTCCTGTTTCTACTAAAACTCTTACTTTAAGTGGTTTGAAGTTTCCTATCTGGCTTTAACTATTAAAAATCTTAATGTCTTCTGGGGAGAAAACAAGTTATCCTCACCTTCACTTGGGATAATACAACTGCTTGTCTTCATTATAGATTTAATTTATAAAACCATAGAAAGAATGTTGTAAATGTATTAATCAGAATTGCCAGCATGCTTCATTTGCACTTTTTAATCAAGTATTCTTTAGAGATTGATGGCATCACTATTGTAATTGATGCTTCTGCTGTAAGGCAATTAAAGAAGGTACATAGATCATGTCAAGCAGAACTACTTGATATGCTTATATGAAGTTACGAGTACTGGAATTCAGATACAACAAAGTCTACTGTCTTGAGTTTTAAAATTTGCATGCTTTAAGTAAAATTCATTAAAAGTAACCTAAATTTGAAAGATATTGGTCTCTTCTGATTAAACTCACTGGGATTGCGGGTGCTAATCCCTTCTGGAAACAGAATTACAAATCTTAAACATTGGATTTTGAATCTAGATRTACCATATAGTGATAGTAGATTGTGGTGTGAAGTAAAAGACCCTGCTGTATCTGTTATAATTAAATAGTATTGAGAAAGGTCTTGAGGTGACTAGTTCTACAACATAGATACAAATCTGTTAGGCAAGGCAGGAAAGGAAATACTGTTCCAGAGTTTACTCTCATTTTCTTTGACCTTCCTCAGGAATTATTTTTTCCCCCAGTGTCGTGGTTTAACCCCAGACAGCAACTAAACACCACGCAGCCGCTCGTTCACTGCCCGCCCTCCAGCAGGATGGCGGAGAGAATCGTGAAGGCACAAGTAGGAAAACTCGTGGGTTGAGATAAAAACAGTTTAATAATGGAAATAAACCAAAGTAGAACAGTAATAATAACAATGATAATAACAACAATAACAGAACATAAAAAGCAGGCGATGCACAATGCAACTGCTCACCCACCGCGCGTCCCAAACGAASTCGCGTGTCCCTAACATGAGAGCCCCCYCCAGTTTTATACTGAGCATGATGTCACACGGTATAGAACACCCCATTGGCCAGCCCCGGCTCTGCTCCCCCCCAGCTCCCCCTGCACCTGACAGAGCATGGGAGGCTGGAAAGTCCTGGTGTAAGCACCACCCAGCAACAACTAAAGCATCAATGGGCCATCAACGTTCGTTTCATTACCAAACCCAAAACACAGCACCCCCTYCAGCTACTGGGAAGAGAGTTAACTCTGTCCCAGCCGGAACCAGGACACCCAGAAAAAAACCCTACAAAAAACGAAACAAAAAATTTTATTCCACCAGGTGTCCTATTTGTATTTCTGTTTCAGTTTTATTTCTTTTTATGTCTTTTTGAACTCTTGGAATGAAGTTTATAATAACCTTTACTGTCAAGTTAAGGATAGTTTCTTGTGAGTCAGGGCCAATCTGTCAAGAAACAAGTAACACTGTAACATGGCATCACCAGCACAGAGTGCAATACCAAAACCCAACACCAGCTTAAATTATTATTTTGAAATGTTTTGAATCACAATGAAAAATTTTAAGTCCTAGGAATTTCAGCTTAGTGGGTTGAAATATTTTGCAGATTTGTGCTATATGGACTGTGTAAAATATAAAAATGCAGCACTGAAACTGTGGTTCTGTTTGAGTTGCCAGTATGTTTATAGACCTATATGTGTTGAAATAAGTATTTTTCTTTCCTTCATAACAGTTCTCAAATCAAAAGGTTAGAGGGTGAGAAGGAAAAAAAAGGAATTTTTTGTTTTGTTTTGCTCTTAATCTCTTTATTTAATTCTAAGTTTAGAAAACAATGTGAAGGGAAAAGATACCAAGAAAGTACAGTATTTACAACTTCTGGTTGTTTGAGAGCATGTGCTTTCTGTCAGCCATTTAAGCTTTTTTGGCTAGCTGATGAGAACAAATGTTTTGGCTTAAGGAGATACCACTAAAAAGTTCCCCATGAGTTCTAATTACACCGCGAAAGGAGAGGCCAGTCTCAGATATCTCAGCCACTGATACCTCATTGGTTCAGCATATCTGCTAGGGGTTGCATTTGTTCGTCCTACAGAAACGTACTTGAATTCTGCTTCTTCGCATCCAGAGAAGGGCAACGAAGCTGGTGAAGGGTCTGGAGAACAAGTCTTATGAGGAGCGGCTGTGGGGGCTGGCGTTGTTTAGCCTGGAGAAGAGGAGGCTGAGGGGAGACCTTATCTCTCTCTACAACTACCTGAAAGGAGGCTGTAGAGAGGTGGGGGTCAGTCTCTTCTCCCAAGTAACAAGTGATAGGACAAGAGGAAACAGCCTCAAGTTGCACCAGGGGAGGTTTAGATTGGACATTAGGAAAAATTTCTTCACCGAAAGGGTTGTCAAGTATTGGAACAGGCTGTCCAGGGAAGTGGTGGAGTCACCATCCCTGGAGGTATTTAAAAGACGTGTGGATGTGGTGCTTAGGGACATGATTTAGTGGTGGACTTGGCAGTGTTAGGTTTACAGTTGGAGTCGATGATCTTAAAGGTCTTTTCCAACCTAAATGATTCTATGATTCTATGATTCCTGCTATTTAGAAAGGGTGAATATTTCATAATGATGCTAAACGCTATCCTCCTTCAGCTGCAACATCAGTATTAATTCTTAATAAACAAAAGAAATCTCATTTATATTACAGAAAAAGAACGATTATTTTAGAGAAGTAATTTATACATGCAGATTTGGATCCTTTTAAAAGCCCCAATATTTCAGGAACCACTAACATGCATCTCCTAAAAAAGTCTCTTCCACGGGAAAAGTCTCTTCCAGTGGGAAATTAGTCTCAAATAATTTAGGATGAGCTTAAGTGCTAGGCTGTAGAAGACGTTGTCTCCTTTTGCAATGGGGCTGCCTAGCAATAGTAGCCAGCTAACTTCCTTATCTAAAGTTGTGCGGTTCTCTTATTCTCTCTGCTTTCATTGTATGACAACTGATATGGTTTGATGTTATAATATCACCGGTAACCGTGCGAAATAGCTGCAGTCGCAATTATTATGTGTCGTGTTTCTTTTGATCTTCTCTTTGTCCTTTACTTCTTTGATGCTAAAAAAATTGTTAAAATGAGCCATAAAGAATTTGCCCCAGCTACTCTCATTTATGATTAGTAACTGGGCTAAGTATATTTCACATAGATTTGAAAGCGTAGTTAGATAACTTGACAATAACTGGGATTTGTACACYGCTGCACTCAAGAAGGCGCCAACAAGTAGCCCTTGTATGTATAGCAGGTCTCTTTAGGGATTATTTTTGTTGTTGCTGTTCTTCATGTGTGTAAGTTGCAGCTATTTTTAGATTAATTTTCTTCTCCTTCTGAACCTACTAGGGTTTTTCAGCAGGACAAGGTATTGCAGATATCTGATTAAATAATATTTACATATATTTACATACCTAGTTCTCATTTTCTGTTTAATGTCACATCTCTTGAAGGTACGTGGTATAATTAGGCATGTGAAAATTTCACTGGAAAACACCATTTAGCACTTGTTTTAGATTATGATTTTGTACATTTTGGAGAATCATGATACTGAAATGGCCTAATGGCTAAGTTTGTAAATAAACTGAAATACTAGTTGACTGATGTTTGACAGAGATTTTTTGGAATTTGAACTCTTTGACAACTTAGACTGCATCTGTGCCAAAATTTTTCTGATTCTTGGCAATATGACATGGATTTTGTTGGGATTTTTTTGTTCTTGTGTTTTTTCGTTATCACTGTAACTGGTATTAGCTATATAGACAAATGGCCTATTCTAGCCTTTTTTTATATAGACAAGGGAGACATTTTTTCAGGGTAGTTTGCTCTTAGACTGACCTAAGCTATAAGAGTGAAAGAACATTTGTGGTAGCATAAATTATATCTTCCATTATGAAAGACTGTCAGAGTAGGACTGTTGATACACCTATATAGTGAACATTTTTAATGCCTTAGAGAAGTTTCATTAGAACAGGAATGTCTAATCTGTAATAAATGTCGCATTTTGCAACTATATTTTCATTTTTATTAAAATATATCTTGAATATTAACCTATATTTTTTGGTACTGGCATGTAGTACTTGGAATTAATAATTAAGTTTATAATACATTTAAAATTTTATGAAATGAAGAGGGTAAAATTTGATAGATTCCCATAGATGTCCTAACTTACTTCCATTCTCAGAAAATACTTCCTGGTTGTTGCACTTTTTGATTCCAGAGAGTATTCCAAACCTCTGTCCTGTGCTTCTCAAATATACAAAATATTCATAGATGTTACTCTTTTAAGTTACATTCTAAATATCCCAGAACATACTTGCTTTGTTACCTACATTGAAAAATTTCCATTTGAATTAATATATTTGAAAATTAACTGACCTAAAAAGGTGGATCCGTATTTTATCTTTTATTATGTAACAAAGTAATTTCATTTTGGGGTGTTTTATCTCTCTCACTGCGGTGTATAACAAAAATAATATTTATGGTTAAAATATACACTTCTTGCTGTAGTGAAGATGTGGAAAAATCCTGTTATAAGATACCACAAAGCATCTTATCTTTAGTATATGGGGAGGAGTAGGAAGCAGGAAAACCATATTTTTATGTTCTTTGGTCTTACATCTGGCATTCATCCTTTGACTTATTGTTCTTATTTCTAGTAATTTCATGGTACCTTGACTTCCAGGTCTTTCAGAAAAATGCATACTCCATTTTTTCTGGTGTGTACTTTCCTCTTTCATGTCTGGAAACCACTGTTATAATTTCTAACAAACAGTGTGATTTGGATGACATTTTTTGGAAAATGAGCATCAGAACTGATAGTGAGGGCATGATTGACATTGGCTGCTTTAGTACCAGGACTTTTTGCATTGTTCACTAAGAAACRTATGCCTTTTACCAAGTATCACAGGGAAACATGTCAGGTCTTTCTATTTCAAGGCATTATAGGTAAGCTTGAGTCCAACTCATAGAGAGAAAAGGCATTCCTTGGAGCTTCCAATGGAAATTATAATGATGTATTGCCACAGGGAGCAGGGGTTCTTGCTTTTTTTTTTT
>JASVER010000009.1:8542761-8562584 GCA_030449065.1 Oceanodroma leucorhoa | reverse complement strand
CTCCTGATGTGCTTCTCTTCTTTGGCAGAATAACCTTCTGAAATTTCCCTCAGTCTCTGTGAACACTGTTCTTCTAATTTACTCCATTGTTAGGATTTCACCATACTAGCATTTTTAAAAAAAAACATATAAACAGTTTTACATAGTGTTATGGAAGTTTATTTAAATTGTTATATGGTATTTAGTCTGCAAGGAAAGTGTATGGTCCATGTGTAACCCAGAGGTCAGTGCATGGTTTAGTGTTACTAACCGCTTTTACCTACCTAGATACAGCTGCATTATATTTATTTGAGCACAAATTAGTGAGTGAYGTTTATATAGTGTTTTGAGCCCCATTAGTGTTAACTCAGAGAATCCCAGAAAAAAATAAATTAGGAGGGCTTCTGGAGGTCATGTAGTCCAACCTCCTACTCAAAGCAGGGCTTTACTGCTATTAATGTTGTTACTGACACAGAAGATGGTACAAATTAAGAAGAAAGAGCAATAACAAATTAGTATGCTGCAAGATGTACAAAATCTGGACCTAACCAGTATGACTGAAGATAAGAAAGTGCTGTGGAACAGGATCAGTTGATGGCTTAGCAAAGCATGGCAAAGTCAACTGCATCAGATGGAAAAATCAAATTAATTAAATGTTCACATTCAGTGGGTGTTACAACTAATTCCCAATGAAGCCTTAAGATGATTTAACAGTTCTTATTCTCCAGGGATATGATCTTTAATCAGATGTGGGGGTGGTGAAAGGTAGGCAGTGTAATTTATTCCAATAACAGTAGAACAATCTCTAGTTTGAAATTTAGTTGGATGATGTATGAAACATCTAAATTATCCACAGTGCATTTTGGTCTTGAAATTGTAGCTGAACAAGTATTCTATGGGACTTTTGTCAACAGTGGATAGTTTTATTTTACTTGATTACATATGTTTGAGTAGTCTAGTGGGATGTGACTACAGTAATTTGAAAGAAACTATGAATTTTAAAGGATTTTCTTTTAATTATTCACTGGGCTTTTCTAAACTGCTCGTAACATTTTAATCAGTTGTAGTAAGAAGTGCTTTTATTCTAATATGACCATATATTCCTAGTGTTGGCTAATGACATCATCTTATCCAGTCARGCCACTATCAAAGTCAGTGTTGGTGTAGGTAGTTCTGTCTGATACATGATACCTTAAGGGCAAGCAGGAAAATCTCTCTTAGTGAGCACCCTGGCCCTAAACTCYTGAGTTTTCCCAGACCATCACCTCATATAGAGGAGAATCAAGTTGAGAKGTTCAGATGGGGCTACACGTCATGACTCCTCAACTCCTGACCAGGATGTACAACCCAGGAGGGATATGGAGATATTGCCTGAACTTTCAAGGGTGGAAGGGATAAAATTAGCAAAGTCAAATTTCAGCTGGGGTTTGTATTTCTGAGGGATGTAAAAGCAACAAACAGTGCTTCTTTAAGTACATTGATATCAAAAGGAAAGCTAAAGAAACTTCTCAATGGGGAGGGGACCTTGTGGCTAAGGACTTAGTGAGGSTGAGGTACTTGGTACCTCTTTGCCTCAGTCGGCAAAGTGCCTTAGCCTGGCAGCAGAGCTGTGGGAGAAATGCTATTCCCACAACAGAGGAAGATAGATTTAGGGACCACTGAAGCACGTCAGACATGCACAAGTCCATGGGTTCAGATGGGATGGATCCAAGGGTRCTGATGTCATGATAAGGCAGCTCTCCATCATCCTTGAAACACTGGTGGGGACTGGGAGAGGTTCCTGATGACTTAGGGGGTGGGGAGGAAGTGTCACACTTGTCTTTAGGAAGATAAATATGTTTTATATGTCTTATCTGTTTAAATATTTAAAATACATATTTCATTTTACCTGACATAGTTAAAGAGAAAATAGGAGAGGACAAAAATGATTTTTTGCTTACTGATGTTACTACAGGAGACTTTATTCAGCTTTGCTGTGAAGATCAGCTGTAATATGTAATCGTGAGAAAAGAACATAACTTTCAATTCTTTTCTGTTTATTAAATAAGAAATCAAGGTTTCAACACATACTAAGTCCAACTCACTAAAATATTGTGTCAGTTTTAGGAAAGACAAGCTGTTTGCATAGGTCTTTAAAATAAATTACATTAATTGCTAATATGCTTAGGTGACTTCAGATTTTCAGCCCCTCATCCTGCCACCCGATCTAACCTCTCTAGCCTTGCCTTGTTGGGACATTTACAGAAGAGAGTTTCTTTGCCTTTTCAAATCAGAGGCACAGAGGCTTGCTTGCTTTGGGCCTGTGGTTGCAAGTAGGTGGTCTCCCTGAGCTCAGAGGGCATTAGCTGCAGAAGCAGACTGACTCAGGCAACTTATACTTTCAGTTTTCAAGTAAACATCAAGGAGATGGAGGAACGGTCTTGGCTTACAAGATGGAATGGCAAGTTCCATTTGGTAAGTCCAGTAAGAATCTGAATTCTTATCTTCAGTTTAAAAGAGTAAATCTGAGCACGTGTGTATTCCAGTTCCTGTGGAAAAAAGTATTAGTTAAACAGATTTTAATTTTTAGCATGATGTATTGCCATGTTCTGTCCCATTTGGACCACTAGTCTATCATGGAATTCCTTCTTTAATACTTGTCTAGCTGTATGCTGACTACCTTTTCTAGCTGGGTAATTGTTCATCATGTCATTGAAAACAGGCTCTCTCTGCCAGTTTCTACCTGCTAAATTTTATAGTTTTATTTAATGGTGTGTAAGGTATAGCTACAAAATGCAAGGACAGGTCCTCTGGATATGATTAAAAATAAAAATTSTATCAGTCCTTTTAGCATTTTTCTTCACAACATGGATGATAAAATGCTGGTATAATCATTAGAAATGCAAAATAATTGCTGTTATAATTTTAATTAATTCTTTTATTGTGATCTTTTCATCTTAAGGTTATTTTTAGCTTATTACCAAATGATGTCTTATATCTTGACAATATTCCTTTTTGTCAGAAATTAAGAAAATAATTGTATTATTTACAAGAAACTATAATTCCCTGAGTTGTGGCATTTAAGACACACTCATAGATGTAATGTCAACTGTTTCAAATAGAACTTGATTTCCAGAACCTTGGTTTTCTGTTTTGAAACTCTCTACACTTGAAGAAATTAGGAAAACCCAGTCCTTTTCATCTATTTCTCTAAAATGTGATTCACTGAAATGCTACAAGAGAGCTAGAATCGTAGAATAGTTTGGGTTGAAAGGGACYTTTAAAGGTCATCTAGTCCAACTCCCCTGCAATAAGCAGGGACATTTTCGACTAGATCAGGTTTCTCAGAGCCCCGTCCAGCCTGACCTTGARTGTTCCCAGGAATGGGCCATCTACCACCTCTCTGTTTCAGCAACCTGTTCCAGCGTTTCACCACCCTCGTTGTAAAAMCTTTCTTCCTTATACCTAGTCTGAATCCACACTCTTTTWAAAACCATTACCCCTTGTCCTATTGCTACAGGCCCTACTAAAAAGTCTGTCCCCAGACTTCCAAGTCCTTACGTTTGATAAATGAATTACATCAAGGATTCATTTATTCGCAAAACCAAGCTCATGGTGCAGCGAGTTTTGTGAATAGGTTGGGACACAAAGAAAAACAAAACACTATTATGTTTGGTTTGGATATATATATAATTTTGTGGGTATCTAAAACTTCTGATCAGAAGCTGTGAACCATGAAGGTCAGATGAATGCATAGAGCGGGTCTTGAACCACCCATGAAAAATAATATAGTTGTGTATACAGTAGACAGGGATAAGCCTGTGAGTARATGTGTAGAAATGAATATCTACAAAAGATAGTTTGCATTCAGAAAAATGGCTTATAAATAAATACAGAGGCAAATAAATGCTTTTTAATTAATTTGACTCTATATTTAATACATACTAAAGTTATTCAGTTGGCAGGATGCTGAAAATAAAATGACTGCTATAAAAGAAATCTTTTTTTTTTAAATGTAAATACTCAGTCCAGAGTTCCATTAATTTTCTTACTGACATCCAGTAACCAATTGATACRTTAGAAGCATACGGAAACACTAAAAGCACTGAAAAAAACTCAYATATATTTTAAATATATGGCCCTTGAGCATGACACACTGACAGTTGCAAATAGAAAACTATTTCCCTACATTTGAAGCTACTCAGACCCTATAGAAATATTTTTATATATATATTCTTATGCTTATATATATGAATATGTATATATTTTGTTATGTTTAACACTTCTCTGTTTTCTAACAGAAAAAGTAAGAATATTTAAGTTCTGAGCCAATTGTTTTCTTATTTTATTTATAACCCTTTTGGTTGAGTTTTGTCCCTAAGAGTAGACAGAAGGATGTCATTTTACTTAAAATCTTAGTGTAGCTGAATGAAGACTGCAGTCCCCCACTGACACACAAACAAAAATGAAGTAAACTGTTTGCAGCTCTGTCACAACCACCTAAACACACTCAGCAGTTTTCCCACAGCTGGAAAGTCACATCTATCGAAAAGGAAATAAAAAAGGTTATCAGAAGGCAATGCACTCATGACATTATCTAAAATGCTATGGAAGTGCTATGGCTATTAGAAATGCATTCTAGCTGCCTCTTCAAAATTAATTTCCCTCTATCTTTTTCTTAGAAGAGCTRTTCCCATCTTTTGCTTGCTGCAGGCATATTGTTGAGCCATGTGCTCCAAGCGACATCTCATTTTAGTYTCCCCATCAGGTCCAGCTATAACATTTAATGGGGCCACAAGCAGTGTTGGAGGGGCTGCATATGTAGTTCTACTGGATTACTTTCCTCAGGGAGGAAAAAAAAAAACCAACAAAACAGCAAAACTGATTTTGAGTAAGGAACTGAGCATAGGAAAAGTTCTATGCTTATTTTGTATATGCTAGCATTTGTTTGTACAGAGTAGGTCTGGGAGTGGACTAAATGAAGCATAGACAGTGAGACTCAATTGTTTAAAATTTTACATTTAGAAATTTTCACAGATATTCAGAAATTAAAAAGGGGYAGAAACCTAGAGATGAAAATATAAAACTTTTGGAAATCTGCAAGGAAAGACAGAAAGGAATGACAGAGCAAGAATTTTGATGTCCSTAAAACCATAACAATTCTAATACCACCTCCAAATTCATTCTCTAAAATGGCATTGCTAGGGACAACGAGGTTTTATGCAAAACACAGTCCCTAGATACTAGGGCAATGGAAAATACTAGCAACCAATTCCTTTCTRTTTTCCATAAGTATGAAAGCAGGCAGGTGCCATTGTTTCTTGCTSGATACTGGTTCAGGAATTAAAAAAAAGAAATCTAACTTTTAKTCTTTTGTCCTGTTGCTAAATCTGTTCTGATGCCTTGAGCAACTTCTACAGTGTTCCTGAAAACAGTCTGCCTTCAGAAAACAACTGAAGATTGCTTCAGTTTGATTGTGGGCTTTTGTGTGTTTCATTGATGATATTTTTTTAATTAATATCAGTTTTATGATCTTCAGTTTTCAACAGCTGCAAGAAGCAAAAAACAATGTTTTATATTTGTCAAAAAAATATTTCTCATTTCTATAGTAACCAGTGCTTTTTAACTAAATCAAAATTTACTAGTTGAGGTATAAAATCCACTCACCTTCCTACAGCTGTGATGATGAAATGGAATGCTGTGGAAAGGAATCGGTGTATGTCTGGGTGCAGTGAAATGGGAAGCTAAACTATGTCAGAGTTTCTTGAAATGACCTTGTTTCATTTTGTTTTAATGGTTGTTTGCTTTTCTATATACATCTTTGAGTGATGCTTCTTGGCATAAACATTCCAGTTACCTCATGTACATACATTAATTTATGTTCACAAAGCCCTTGAGAGAGAAATTGAATTATTTCTGCTGTGTATTTGGCTTACAAAAAACAGAAAATAACCTCCAGTTTATTTTAGATCATGGAAAAAGTGATTTAGCCAAGATCAGAAAGAACACCTGCAGAAGAACCCACTTTACCTGAATTTTAGCTGCTATATCAATTTCCCTTTATTCTGATGGTGAAACATAGATACATGAAAAAAATACTTCATTTATGTTTAAAAAAAACACCTTAAGATGGCACAAATGTGAACTGAAAAGAGAAATGGATTTTATCTGCCTCACAAGGGAGGGAGAAATTGGTCTGGAGATTCATTGCAGAGAAATGAGTGAGTTATTTTGCTGACTGTCAGTGGTAGGTAACAATGTAATTCAATAAGTGAAGGCCAGGTTTGAATAGATAGAAAATTAATCTTCAGCCACTATCTCCTGTGGGATTTTCCGGTGCCAGTATTGATTGCATTTCAGCTCCTGACTTGAGAGAGAAATTGGTTGGAGTTGGATTTTAATTATATTCACATGCTGGATTACTTTTCTTCAAAATATGTGTTTTGCTAYTTTCCTCAAAACAAAGTTTAACTGGGTATTAAAACTGTACCAACCAATGCCACAATCTGTCAGGCTTTTGATATGAATATCAGACTAAAATAATTATTAACACTGAGTTTTTCCCTTTTAATCTTTCCTTATTTTTTTTTTTCTAATTTAGATGTAGGTTTCTTGTAATTCATGAATTTTGCAAATGAAAACTAACTAGTTTTTACTTTATATAGGAGGATCCACTAKAAACATTGGATGTGTAAGGCCTGGCACAGCGTTAGCCTTGCTGATCAGGAGGTAGTGGCCCAAGCGAGTGCAGTATTAATTTGCCTCCATTGCTTCTGATACTTGCCTGTTGCATGCAGAACTAGCACAGACACCTTTAGATTTAATAGCAAAGTTAACCCTGTGTGAAGGAAACTACAGAACTTTTAAAGGATTTTGTCATTTGGTGTCTCTGGGTTTTGGGGGGCAGATATCAGAGTTTTACATCACAAAATACTCCTAAGAAAAGTCAACAACTGGGATGCAAAAGCCTTTAGGTTATTTTATGTAGTTCTGATAGATCCACTGCCCTCCATCAAGGCCGCAGAAGTAGATATGAAATACAGTTCAGCTGGAGCAGATGAATCAATTAAATTGAGAAAAAACACAGTTGAAGTGTTACTAGATTCAATTTTTGGTTTTRGTATCATGGAGTATTGGTAGGAAGAATAACAGATCCAGGCCTTATCATAGTCATKKGGGGGGGGGGGGGGGGGGGGCTGAGTGTGTGTGCTGTTAGAAATGTGGGAAATAGACTTTGTGTTTGAAAGTTTAAGCCATTTGGGTGGATTATTTAAACCCTTTCAGTTTCAACAAAGTTTAATCAAATTTTGGCAGCAGACTTGAAGCTTCTTCCATAGCACATGAGTGATGGGAGAGGCTGAAAGCTAGTATCTATTACTTGGAATGAAAGTGAAATACCAAGCAGAAGAAACATGATAATTTTATGTCCATATGCTTCAAGAATTTCAATCATACAGGAATTTCAATCATACAAGAATTCAATTTCATACAGTAGTATGAAAACTTCTGTGCAAGACCTGCTAATATGGACTTTATGGTTTACCTCCTTTTTCTTTTACTGTGCCCCCTCCCTCCCAAATATTTCTTGTGGAAAATGAGTTGGAAAAAATCTTATGACACCCACTCATTCTCATTCTGGTGTTTTATTGTAATAATGTGGCTTGATGGTCCCCAGTTCTTTTCTGAAGTGTTCTGTGAAAGCATTGAGAGTTTGTAGCTGTTGGTACTAATTTCAGAAATAAGTGTTAGGGCCATTTTTTAAATCAAATGGCTTTCAGGCAGAAGAGAAATTTTCTCACATGCATGATTGATTGCTGAGATTGCATCTGCAGAATTAGACAAACTCATTMCTTCATGAGCAGCATGAAGCCAAAAGATAACTTGTGAAAAGAACTCCAGAATTTGCTTAATGTATAACATTCCAGTTCTCGGGGCAGGGGAGTGGGGGGAAATCCTGTGTGATAATATAGAAGAAAAAAAMMCCACCAAAAACTTATGTAAAACTTGAGCCAAATTACRTTGTCTGAAGCTATCATAATGCTGTGTCATTTCAAATCATAGAACACATAAACCTGTTCCTGGCTCCAGTGTGCACATGTCAAAGTAAGTTATAATGGTTTGTGGTGGTTTGACCTTGGCTGGCCAACAGATGCCCCCCAAGCCACTCTATCACTGCCCCCTCTATTACTGCCCCTCTCCAGCAGGACAGTGGGGAGAAAATAAGACAACAAAAAACTTGTGGGTCGAGATAAAGGCAGTTTAATGAAGAAAAACAAAGGCCATGCACAGAAGSAAAGGAAAACAAAAAGATTTATTCTCTACTTCCCATCAGCAGGCAATGCCCAGTTACTTCCCGGGAAGTAGGGCATCAGTACACATAGCAGTTGCTCCAGAAGACAAACACCTTAATAACAAATGCCTCCCTTCCCTCCTCCTTTCTCTTAGCTTTTATTGCTGAGCACGGCATCATATGGTATGGAATATCTTTGTTCAACTTGGGCCAGCTGTCCTGGCTATGTCACCTCCYAACCTCTTGCCCACCCCCAGCCTACTGGCCTTTGGAGCAGGGGTTTGGAGAGACAGCTTTGATGCTGTGTGAGCACTGTTCAGCAGTAGCCAAAACATTGGTGTGTTGTCAACAYCTTTCTAGCTACAAATACAGAGCACAGCACTATGAGGGCCGCTATGGGGAAAAAGAACACCATCCCAGCCAGACCCAATAYATGGTTTTACATTCTGGTAGATTTAAGAGAGTGGCATAGTGGATCAAAACATTTCAGGCTGCATTGTACAAGTACTTCCTGCTTTTCTAATCCACATTCCGAAACTAAAACATTACTGTTTTAGAAGCATCTAAATGCAAAAGTAAGATATTCAGTTCTCTGGCAACATCCATAACAGCAGGTCATTGTGTCCACTAGAACTATTAATGAAAATAATACCACASACGTGAAAGTAAAAGGTACCATGCGGTCTTAGGTGTTCCAAGGAGAAGAATGTTTTTAGGTAATTYACACATTTTATCAATTTAGATTATTTAATACCATGATATACCTGGACTTTACCTGGTAATAGATTTGCTTAAAGAAAAAAGATCGTCCCTTACTTTGAGTATTAGGAGTCATTCTTTCCTTTCTGTCTCATCYGCCAGAGTAGGATTAAGTACTAAGAAACAACTTTAACTTCTTAGCATAAGATACAGTAGCTATGCTGCATAAAAGTAGTCAAAATTAGTACCCACCTTCTTTTCTTCCAGACGTTTAATAGGCTTGTATTGTGAGATTCATCTCGCCTCATGCTAGACAGCTGTGTTGCAGACTTCTCCATCTAGGTGAGTTGCCTTAGGGCTACTCTTTGTAGTCAATGGAAAGAAGGAGGCACTTCTAAGGCATGATTAGAAAATAGGTGTCTAACTGAGAGGAGATGAATTGCACTCTAARAATGCCCATTTCTCTTCATTGGCTATGAAGGTAGCCTGGGGTGATGAGCTCCATAGTGCTATGTTGTTGAAACTGGTGGATGTCACTGGTTAGATGAGTTCTGCCCTTTGTGTTTCCAAAGGAAACCACCTCCTTGAAACCCATCTGAGACTGCCGCTTACTTCAGGCAACATTTGAACCTATGCTTGGTATAACATTTGTCCATAACCTTGTCTGCTTCATCTGTGATGAAGCAGATGAGGAAACGTACGCAGTTTAATTAGAATACTTTGTGGGTAAGGTAAAATTTAGCTGTCAATGCTTTGATAGGAGATAATAGACACTGTGGTAGTATATAAAGAATAGCCTAAGCACACATATGCCTGACTGACCAGACAGGTGCTTCTTTGTCAGCACTATTTTTCAAGCATAATACATTTTCAAAAACTGATGACTCKGTAGTATTGAAAATATCCTTATAATTGCCTACAACTGCTGGCCTGAGTAATCATTTGGTATCGTAGTTGACTCATTATTGATTTAAGTGGCAGTCTACTCATGCCATGGGGCCTYCTGTTCCAGCTGCAGCTGATCCAGGTGAAGACATTGCAACCTTCCCTTTGGTCTGCACTACCTCCTTGGTTTCCACACTTCATGCAATTTTTGTAGCTGAGTTAGAAAAAGCCTCTGCTTTTCAAAATTTTTAAAAACCAGTCCAAATGACTGAGTAAATTGGAAGGAATCAAGAAGCCRGGGTGCAGACAGGTGAGAGAGGATGGGGACCCAAGGCAGGCAGGTGGTGCTGAGCACCTGAGTGCTTGGGAACCTTTCCCACCCAGGCAGTTGTAGCCGGGAGGGTACATGAGGTTTCATCGAGACTTATTATTAAAATAAGACAATGAACAAAACCTGTGTCCATTAGAAGKTTTAAGAACATTTAAATTCCTTTCTTTGGAGGTGCACCACTGTTCCTAAAAAATCTATTTATGAAATGTATATTAGTGGTATCATTTTAAGATTTGTGATTTACTATATATCTACAGAAGGAAAAAATGAGATATACAGTATTTATATTTAAGATTCAGTATAAATTATTACATGTAATAAAAGGTAAAGTATTTGCCTTACATTATGGGTGTAAAAATTCCATGCAGTTATGAAATTTAGRTGTGTAACGTGTGAGGCTCTCACTTTTCTTTTGCAGCTCTTCATTTCACTGAGTTGCATTGGGTACCTCATAATTCAAAATAAAGTATACACAAATATTTCTGGACCTGGAGCAAAAAAGTGTGTTTATACAAAAATGCAGAATGTTAGCTAAGAAAGAAAGGCTATTAGTCTGTTATGTAAAAAGAGGCAGATGTTAATGGAAGTGTTTTTAACATACTTTGTAATATTTTGTCCTTTACATGTCTTTCTTTAAAAAGCCTGAAAAGAATGACACTGAATCTGGCAGCCAGAGAATCAGACCAGTATTTGAAGAAGATCCTGTTTTCCGACGGCAAACATCTTACCAACATGCAGCAGTCCACATACCAACAGATATTTATGAAGGCTGTAAGTAGCATGTGAACAAAGTGATTTTAGTTTAATATTAAGCTTACTATTTGTGTCCCATTCTGAAAAACAAATAACCTCCAAACACAATTTTCATCTCCATTTTTAGTACATATTTGCTGATATTGTCTTTTTTTCTTCTTTCAGTAATGCCTCACATACGTGCTCTATTAGGCGTAGGATTCATTTTATGAATTAGTAGGAGCCATAGTTAAAGAGATCCATTAGGATTGGATCTGAGTTTCAGAAAGTGAGCTGGAGGTGAAACAAAACTCTTACATATTCTAATTTTCTTATCTATTATTTCTGTATGCTGTGTTCTCATTTAATGCAAACAATTTTTGACAACTCTTCTTTACATGGTTTTGGCCTCACTCAGAGATGAGTACTGAGAACATTTTTGAGTATCCCAAAAGCATATACAGTTCAGGCAAATAACATGCTGTGCGAGATGGTAGTACTTACATTGCGTGCAGTGCAGTTCCAGAATTGCAGTAGCAATCTGTAGCAGAGAATTTTAATAAATTCTTTCTAAAGTATGTGAAAAATAATACATATATATGCATATACTGCTGAGGATTCTTTAATTTTATTAATCAAAATTAAGCACTGAAGTTATCTTTCAAGATGAAAATAACTTCCTTTTTCTATGCTTATGATCAAGAAAAAATCATCATCCAATAAAAAGGCATTTCAGCATTCAAAATGGCTGCATATTTTTAAAAAAGAGAAAGAAAAATGAARGAGGATCCATATTATTTTTTTTTTAATTTAGGGTCCTAATTTCAAGTATGCAGTCTTTCTCCTCTTTCAAAATCTCATCAAGAGGAAAGAGACCCTAATGTGACCTGAGCTCTTTAAAATTCATGGCCACGGTTTCATGTGGCTTATACAAATGACACAGGGATGAAAATGGAAATGTCAGTATGATGGGGGAAAGAATCATAGTAGCTCGTATTCTTATATGGTGTGCTTGACTGACAGACCTAGAGATTATTCTGGGATTCTGGCTTTAATAAGTGGTAAAGTGCACCTTAATTGCAGGATTATAGGGAAGAGACAGGCCATTTCCATTGCTTTTGCTTGCAGAGCATTGATACTTAGCTGTTAAAATGTTATAAAAACTTGCCTCCAAGCATTAGGATATTTGTCAACACCATGTGAACTTTGATATAAGGTTGTTGTCATAATGCTATGTAAAATGTTTTGGTGTATTGAATTTAACATTTCAGATGGTATTCCTAAGGACACTTATGTCCCTTAAAAATACATGCTAGGTAATGTTACTGTACWGCCCGTTAACCTAAAAATTAAGACAGGCTATGACTTCATTAAGAAAGGTCCAACTTTAGTATCTAATAAAATGATAATAACAGAAATGTACATTTTTTGAGAGAAGTAACTGCATGTGCAACATGTGTGGTTCATGAGAAATTMATGATTCTCTGGGTCTGGCTATCATATTAATTACCAGAGATGTGGAAGCCTAGAAAATTACAGGGAAGACTGTAATTCTGCATCAGCAAAATCCTCTTGTTGGGTAACTTTTGGTTACAGATGCTGTTTTCAGAGATAACAGCTTGAAAATACCTAAAAATCACAGATTTTATATCAATAAACACAAAATCTTCTCCAGGTTTATTTTACAATAACAAAGTTCACGTGCCATCTGAAACGCAGTGAGCAATTGGAATGTAGTCATTCACCAACAGATTTCCAAAACTAGAGTTTATTTTTCTTTTTATAAGCGATATTATCTGCATGCAATTTTTATAACCCTAGAAAGAGTGATAACAGATCTTGAACAATGTTGTCATTTTTCTTCCTGTTCACATGAGCTAAACCGTCATTTCTTGATAGAGGTTTCAGTGCCCACTGTAATAGGGAACAGTTGTACACTTTAAAAATAGATTGCAATAAATCTGCAATTCCTTGACTACACCACAGCCTGTTAGTGAACATTTACAAAACAGATATTACAACAAATCCTTCTGAGAAACAGTGGATGACACACAGTTTACAACTTTTTATTGCTTGGAAGCTGATTTTGTTGGACTGAATTACACCTTGGAAAGCAGATTTTGTTTTTTCCCCCCTTATTRTACATGTTTTGTAGGATGCCAGGAGAAACAAAGAATTGCTCTTTGGATCTCACAGAACAGGTTTCAATGACTAGATATTTGACTTGCCTACTCTTCCTTGAGATTGGTTTTCACTTCTATGGCCTCTTAAAGTAGCAGGTTGTTGTCTCTAGGAGAGAGGGACAATTACAGTTAGAGCCACACGTGTTCCTAAATCCTAATTTTCACTTGGATCTGTTGATCATGCTTTGTCATGTTAATTATTTTTTTGCTGTACGAATTTGGGAATTTGAGAATCACTGACTCTTAAGCAATACGTTATCCATGGCAATCTTTATTCCCCATTCAGATTTCATTTTTATTGCAGTTATTAGTTAGAAATTTTAAAATATKAATCAAATATTGTATTTCTGTCATATGAAATTCTGAATGTGGGGATCCATCCTCCATCTAGCCCTTTGAAACTGGGAAACTGGTTTAGCCAGTAACTCTCTAATGGTGTGCCACCTAATTAAACCTGACAAAATAGCATGTGCTCTAAAATATTTTTTGGCTTCCTACATATACAGTGATTTGCTTATTTTGAAATACAGTGATAAGCTACTTGTAAAGTAATCCCTTTTGTTTCACCATAGAAATATGTGACAAATCATTACAAAATATCCATTCACTACATCCAGGTTATTACTTTGTGGTTTATTTGATTGCAGAAAGAAATAKTATGAAAGTTATTTTTGCTTTCTCTCTGCTGGTATGTGGTGCCAAAATCTTAGAAGAGACAGGGAAAAGTCTAGGGAGTTAATTTATTTGCCTGTTTCTGAAGATTACAGTCCCACTGCAGGAGAGGGCAATCCCAATAAAACAGACCCAAATCAGGCTTTTAATTCAGTATTTTTCAAGAGTTCCATTTAGGTTTTGAAATAAAATCAATCTGCTGCTGAAAACAGAACAGACCCTCAAGGTCGTCTTTCTACCACGTGCACTGGGAATTAGTCATACATCTCCTATTAGTAATAATGGAAGTTTTACTTCTAAATCCCTGTAAAACTGTACCCTGCTTATCCCTAAGCAGAATATGGGAACTGCAGGCCAGAAGTAAGAGGAAATCCTCAGCACAAGGCAAGTGAGGTTAATCTGCCTAGTGGTTACCACCACACATTGCCCTCGCTGTCTGAGATGCATAATGCACCATCTGCTACAATGGTTGCTCGAAATGTAAGTCTGTACTTGTGTTACAGTTTTAGGAAAGGTGTTAGGCAAAGCACACAAACAAGGACTGCTTTTTTGTGTGTGGTTACTCCTGCTTTACTTCCTCTWAATCAGAAATTGAAATATTGCTTCCAGATGTCTTTACTTGATTAGCATTAAGAGTTGATTAAAGTGTCAGGTTGACAATAATACGTCTTGAACATGATGACATCACTTTGAGTATGTTTGGACAGCTACCAGCAAGAAAAAAAGGCTTCCCCTGCTCAGAATCCATTAAAACAGTCATAAATAGAGTTACAATTAATTGATGGTTCTTACAGCTTAATAATCATAAAATATACATACATCCTTTTATTGGGATGGCAGTCAAAATTTTGCTGTTTCTTAAAATCTCCTAAGATGTATATTATTTTTCGATAGCAAGTTTGTTAGCGGACATCAATTTTACCTTTGTTCTAGTGCATTGTATATTTAAATATTCAGTTGTTGATAAAGTATTGTGACATAATAGTGCTTAGTACTGGGAGGCAATCAAAACTTTTAGGAATAACTTGAAAAATTCTGTTTTGACGCTACAGTGATTTTTATCTTGACTGGAATATTATCTCTTCGACTGCAATGTTTGTACTATTGAACCATTTCTGCATATCTTGGGTATCTCAGGGTATGAGCTTGAAAGGAAGAAATATTCTTTGGGAAGAAACTTAGAAATGCTGGGAAATGAAACCATGGGAGCAAGAATATTTTCCCTCAAAAAAACCACCCCAAAACAACTCCAAARAACTAGGAAACAGTGCATTGTCATTTATTCATTGAAGATCTTATGTGTGATAATAAATAAGATTTATTCAGGAATGAAGATATTGATAAAGTRTTGTGTAAATATTTTGGCATGCTACATCAGCATTCCTTAAATGACTAAAGGAGCAATAAAACTTTTTTTTGTTTTTTGTATTTAGTTTAAATAGCATTAACAGATAGGCGAGACAGTTTTATTAAATTGCTTGGTTCGAAATATGTTAAGATTAATGCTGTTGATATATTTTGGTTATAACTGAGAAATTGAAGTTATTCAGAACTATTTTCCCCATGCTTTCTTTTAAGGGATAAATGAATAGTGTTGTTTCACTACAGCTTGGATTGAAAAATGATTGTTTAAAGTCTGTGTGTGTGTGTGTGTGTGTGTTCACACCTTTAAATTTGGAAGTAGAACTTGGATTATATCATTAATTATGTCTTGTGTAGATAGCATGTGAGATTACTGTTTGTTTTAATTATTTTTTTAAAATACRTTTTCAATGATTTTCATCAGTGAGTTATTTGTGAAAACATGTAATGAGTGAAGTGGACCTTTAAATGAATTTTCGGTGTCAGCTGGTTTTAAATACCAAACACTATGGCTTGGGGTAAGTATAAAGCAAATGTTAGTTGCAGCTAAGTCCCTAAGTACTGCCTGGTTRGTTCAATATTAAACCTAGAAGGAAAATACTGATGCAGAAGTTTAAGCAAAGAACTCTAGGGTCAGTATTGCTTTTTATGTTCTGACAATTACGATCTTTTTTCCCCCAAGAGGCTTACTAAAGCTCCCTGAATGAAAATCTTTTTAAATAAGCAGCAAACAGAAATAGCTTTTCTAGCTTAATAAAAAAGCTTGATGAAAAAACTTGTTTCTGTCAGAATTCAGAAGGCCAAAAAACTTGAACAGTATCCTCCGTCATGAGGAGGCACTTGCATTTTGATACTTGGATTACATTAGTTTTATTGGATGGTCTTAACATATTTACCTGGCATCAAGTTTATCATGACTTCTGTCTTAAATTATCAAAATTTAAGATAATAAGGTAGGATAAAGAAAGATGGTCTGGTAACCAAGCTTAATTTATTCCTTCTTGAAGGACTAAGTTTTGACAAAAGAAACTAATCCCGTATACCAGTTTTAGATAGCAAAAGCCAATAAAAAATATCATGCATAGAGTATTTTTCTATCGCWCTAGGTTATTTTGCAGATTCATGAGTTCTTACAGATGGACACAGTGTTGCAAGTTAAAGCCAAGGAATTGTGCCACTACGTCGTCTTTTTTGCTGAAACAAAAATTTGATGGCAGTACTTTTGTTACAACAACTCTGTGTAGATAAGGRATAGAACATTGTGATATCTCTGTAGCGTATGTGTCTGCTGAAGCACCTGAGGGGTGCGAGAACTGTGGGACTAGAGAACGAAAAAAGCAGGATCATGTCTCTAATGGTTTATGTGAAAGACCGGTTCTCATTCCCGTCCCATAAACTGTTGCGTTGTTAATCATGTGATTATCGAGGAGACAAAAATAGAAATCATCCATAGAGTAAGAACTGAAACCCACTCTGGTCACTCCTGGAGAATATCCTGACTGTTCTAGATGCCCTCTGACAGTGACATTGCAGGCATTACTTCTTTTTTTCCCCTGTAAATCTGACTTATTTGAAACTGTAGTCTGGGGGGTTATTTGCTTGAATTGTGAATGAGTTACTTCATGCCATTGTGCCCTTGGCACAAACCTGAAGAGAATGCAAGTCTGAAGAGTCAGGTTGCATYGGATCTTCAGCGCTGGATCGACAGGATGTGTATTTTGGAGGTCTTAAGTGTGTGGACAGAGATAATAATCTGCCTGCTATGCTTGGTTTTTTATGATACAGACACCATTAGTAGAATTGGTTAGATACATGTTATTTTGAAGGTACCAGCTGTAGTAAGGAAATATCAATGCAGATTTAAAGCAATCTGCCTGATAATGTTGCAATGTTATAATACCATATTCTGGGTCTGAATATTAGTGAATATGTTTTGGTCTGGAAAGTTTATCCAAGCCTAACTAATTATTAAATGTAACTTAAGGTTCTTAATGGGAAAATAGTGGCAAATCTAAAATAAAACTTACTTTTGTTATAATTCTAGGTACTGCTCCAGATCTGGGTTGTCTTACCTTAAACATTTCAAATAAACTTTTCAACTGTTTCTGTAAAACAATAAAAAAAAAATAAAATTGGAAGTTTAGAACCTTAATGCCATAGACTTTCATTGAGATGTGATTTTATAAACACTAATTTCTACTGAAAGTGGGTCTTTTGAAATATTCTGCCTCTGAACTTAAGTAAGTTTATTTGAAATGAATCTAGAGTTAGCCATTTAAAAACAACTTATGACTGATTTAATTCTTATTTGGTATGTATTAGTGTGGGAGGTGACTGAAAGATGGCTTTATAAAATTGCTGACACCTCTTAACACTCAACATGTTTCCTGGAATTTAATTTATTTATTTTTTAAACTTTTTAAAAAAATAGGTTCTTATTTAGAAACATCGGGGGAAAATTACATAACATAGTAGTTTGTGCCCAAAACGTTTGGGATAATGTTTCACATTTACTAGTTTTTGTTATTTGCCTGAAGTTGGAAATATCATATTAATTTTTACTTTTCTACCTGGTATTTTGTGTTAAAGAGTTTTCTTAGCTAACACTTCAAGTACTTCTGCACCATAGATCTATATTTTAAATATTTTAAATCAAATCAGATCATTTGACTTTGGGAAATAAAATATAAAATTCCAGCAGAGAGACCATTTACAATTCACTAGTGATTCATGATGGGGTCTTTTCTTTTTCATAATGAAGCCTTTTATCCTATAAAGCAACTTGTTACAGGGATGCCAGGAAGTTACAGGGTTGACTTCATAATCCTTTTGAAAGAAGTTTTCTTCATAACTGGTGGTAGTGCTTTTCTTTTACCAGTCATTATTTTTACTTCCAAATTGTTTTATTTTACTATGGACCTAATTTTGATGGAAAAAAAAATACTTTCATTTCCATCTCCAACTTTCCTTTATGGAGTAAACATATTAGCACTGTATGTAWGTCTCTGTGCCTACGTGCAAACATTCTAGTTTTCTCTGATTCATTTTCAATCATGCTTCCAGAGAACCCCAAYCTTCATGGTTACCATCTGTACTTCAGTGGAGAAATGCTTTGAATAGTTCTGTCTCTTGATCTTCTAGGTTCCTGTCAGCTGCAGAAATTTACCTTCTGATTGATATCTTTAAAATCTTTTTTTTCACCCTACTTTCCCTTTACTGAATAAACCGGAGGTATTTAAACAGATATTTAACAAAAAAAGAAAAAAACCACAACCCTGTCTTGATAAAACATAACCAGAGTCAGGGTGCTTTACTGACACAGAATCCCCCRTGAAAACCAAATTCCACAAAACCAAACCTCATTTTAGTATGTTGACCCTTATTTCTATTTAAATGCAATAAAATATATGAAGAAAGAAAAAAAAACTTTGAATTTGGTTTTCAATAAAACAACATGGGCCTCAGCCATGGCCCTAACAGGTTGCTTTTTTTCACGGTGATCCCTTTGAGAACCATCAGCTACCAAGTTTTCTGTATTATGTCATTCCTGTTCTTTTAACCAGAAGTTCATCTGCATGGGTCTCTGACATGATACAGTCTTCCTAAATACTCAAAGGATATGATCTACTACTTGGTTAATGTTTTTAAGATCATGATGAAATGTGAAAAGCCATACCAGAAGCCAAACCCGTGATAACTGGTTAAATTGGTTACTGTGGTTCTGGCTTCAACAAAGTAGAAATCCCTACAATGAAAAGACTTTTAAGGCCTTTTAAAGACTTTTAAAGCTTTTTGGTTTTGAAAACTCAGGGTTTTAGTTAGAAAAGTGCCACAACACTTTTGTGTTTCTATTTTTTTCCTTTTTTTTTCTTTTTTTTTTTTTTATTGTGTAACATTAATTTGCATGGGTTATAATAAAATGAGTGAAAAATAATTTTCTGGTAAACTGAATGCTGATTGTCATTATCATTTGGTGTGGCTGCCTTTCACTGCATTTTTCTTAACCATCAAATTAAGCCAGAATTATCTTGGATGTTATAGCAGGTCCTAAGGTTCCAGTGTCTGTTAGGCTGCTTGACTGAGTAATAAATGTTTAAGCTGTGCATACTGCCAAAATCTRTTTTGGAGGCCAGATGATTACTGCTGCTCCTCAGATCCCTTTCCATTCCTTCTGCAATATTTTCTCTCTTTTGCACAGCTTGGAATGTCAATTAATATTGAATCCTCTTGTACCAAGAGGGGAAAGTTGGCTCTGAAGTAAGGTTGGTCATGTTCTTCTGGTAAAAATAGCTAAYGGTGGCATTTGCATTTGCAATACAGACTGCAAAGCAGAACACTGAATATCAGTAGATCTTTATTATTGGACATACTAAAAAAGAAGACAATTTTAACAAAGATCTTGAAAGACTGATTGATGCTGGTGTGTGGAATTCTCCCTATGYGGAAACTGGTGCAAGGTTTCTTTATGTTATAAATCTGGCTTAGCTTTGCAAAATAGGTTGATAGGTGGTGTATACATTGTCCAAGCTTTGCATTGGTCCTCAAGGAAGGGAAATCAAGGAAGGATCATGCAGAGGGATYTGGACAGGCTGGATCGATGGGCCGAGGCCAATTGTATGAGGTTCAACAAGGCCAAGTACCAGGTCCTGCACTTGGGTCACAACAACCCCAGGCAACGCTACAGGCTTGGGGAAGAGTGGCTGGAAAGCTG
>JASVER010000009.1:8522014-8542156 GCA_030449065.1 Oceanodroma leucorhoa | reverse complement strand
TGGTTTAGTGGGCATGGGTACTGGGTTGATGGTTGGACTCGATGATCTTAGAGGTCTTTTCCAACCTTAATGATTCTATGATTCTATTCTATGATTCTATGAAAATGTCATCTCAATCCTTTATTCAGCTACATCACCTAAAAGCCTCTGTCGATGTGAGGGATGGCAATTGTGTTCTCAAACCTGCTCTACAGTAAGGGAAGACCATCAGGAGGTTACTCAGGCTTTCTATAAGTGTAAATTCACAGCACATATAAGTCTTTTAAGAGTCACTGGAATTTTTATATAACTACTTCTTCAAAACTGTTTCCAGAAAACTATAAGGAAGTGTGGGAAGAAATATTTGTTATACTTGCAAGCTCAGAATGAAAATAAATGTTTAGATGTGTTTCAGTATGTCAAATAAGTAGATATGATGAGTTAAGTAGACTACTAAGAAAAAYGTGCTAAACTGCTTGAAGTAATTAATATCTAACAAGAAAATACCAATTTGTGTGAAGCACTTCATGGGAAAACAATAAAAGSTGTTCTGTCTAAAGGACCTTAAAATCTACTTTAAATGGAAGTGTGAGGAGTTTGGGAATATTCCTTGGTTACCCCGAGAGTCTGTCAATTCCTTTTTCCCCTCTCCTCAAACAAGTTTCCCTTCTTATCTCATACTCAGCTGTTATTTTCAATTTCAGTATGTTGAGATGTGGGGTAAGGAAAGAGGAAGGAGAGGAGAAGGGAAGGGGAACTATGGCCTACCCCCTTTTTTCACTCTTCCTCTGTTCTCACACAAGCTGCCAGCTGTGCTCTGAGCTGTAAAGTTTACACCCTCTGTGACCCTGTGCGGAGCTGTAGAAGAGCTAACATGACTGTGCAGGCAACWTCTACCTCCACCCCTGCATCTCTGCAGCATCCAATGGTGGTGTCTAGGCTGAAAGTGCATGTGCATAGCACAAAGTTGCACAAATCCTTAAAGATGAGGACAAGTTGTTTTAAACTCAGTAATATATTGTAAGCTGCGTAAAATAACTAACATGTACTGCTAAGAAAAAGTGCCTTGATGCATATATAGATAGCTTCTATACACACAAAAATAGTATATTAGAATAAGAGAGTTTGTGTTTCTTTTTTACTTGACCCACACAAATTATGAGGAAGAAAAATAAAAATAGTATCTTCAGACTGTCAATTTTTTCTGCTCTGGAAATGTGAAATACCTCTCTACTTATTAAGATATTTAGAAATGTCTTGGTGGTTTGTCTTGGTTTTAATATCTAAACAGTTCAATATACTTATTATAAACAGAGTGCTGAAAGATTTYCTCCTGGAAAGAAATCTAATTTTCAGCTTTGCATTATAAAAAAAAGTTTGAAATTTGTAAAACCCATTATCAAATAATTTGTCCTCACATTTCAGAAGTCTTGTATTTTCAGCCTGTGATACCAYAGCTGCAGATTTTGCTCTGTTGATGGCAGCCTAGCCATGAATTATGACGTTTTTATCCTCTACKGGTTAAAAATTATATCCCTGGGTTATTGGACTTTACAAGACATACATGATGAATCCTTATAAKCCTATACTCTAAAAATATTTTATTCATTTGATTCTTTCAGAACAAAATGAAATAAAGATGTTAAATTATAGATGTGGAAGAGATAAAAATTAAGATTCCAAGTATTTTATTCTGAAAAAGACTAACCATGGTAGATGATATATTAAAAAGAAAGATAATAAATATGGGTACTGTTTGAAATATCCCTATTGATAAATTTAGCTGGGTTATTTACCAAGAAACTGCTTGTAAAGTCAGCAGTGGATGAATGGATCGGAATATATCTTCTCTACTATAATTTTAGCATCTGCACTACCATATTATCCAGCACTGGATCCYATCCGTGTATGGGGCCAGGTGGGATCCRCCCAAGGGTACTGAGGGAGCTGGTGGAAGTGCTCACCAAGCCACTTTCAATCATTTATCAGCAGTCCTGCCTAACCAGGGAGGTCCCAGWTGASTGGAGGTTAGCAAATGTGATGCCCATCTACAAGAAGGGCCGGAATGAGGATCCAGGGAACCATAGGCCTGTCAGCCTGACCTCGGCGCCATTATGGAGCRGWTCATCTTGAGTGCCATCACGCGGCACGTACAGGACAGCCAGGTGATCAGGCCCAGTCAGCATCGGTTTATGAAAGGCAGGTCCTGCTTGACTAACCTGAGCTCCTTTTATGACAAGGTGACCCACTTAGTGGATGAGGGRAAGGCTGTGGATGTTGTCTACTTAGACTTTAGTAAAGCCTTTGACACCATTTCCCACAACATTCTCCTCGAGAAACTGGTGATCATGGCTTGGACRGGCGTGCTCTTCACTGGGTAAMAAACTGGCTGGACGGCCGAGCCCAGAGAGTTGTGGTGAATGGAGTTAAATCCAGTTGGTGGCCGGTCACAAGTGGTGTTCCCCAGGGCTTAGTACTGGGGCCAGTTCTGTTTAATATCTTTATCAATGATGTGGACGAGGGGATCGAGTGCACTCTCATGTAAGTTTGCAGACGACACCAAGTTGGGCGGGAGCGTTGATCTGCCTGAGGGTAGGAAGGCTCTGCAGAGGGATCTGGACAGGCTGGATCGATGGGCCGAGGCCAATTGCATGAGGTTCAACAAGACCAAGTGCCGAGTCCTGCACTTGGGTCACAACAACCCCAGGCAACGCTACAGGCTTGGGGAAGAGTGGCTGGAAAGCTGTCCGGCGGAAAASGACCTGGGRTTGCTGGTCGACGGCCGGATGAACATGAGCCAGCAATGTGCCCAGGTGGCCAAGAAGGCCAATGGCATCCTGGCCTGTGTCAGAAACAGTGTGGCCAGYAGGAGCAGGGAGGTGATCGTGCCCCTGTACTYGGCACTGGTGAGGCCGCACCTCGAATACTGTGTTCAGTTTTGGGCCCCTCACTCCAAGAAGGACATTGAGGTGCTGGAACGTGTCCAGAGAAGGGCGACGAAGCTGGTGAAGGGTCTGGAGAACAAAAGTCTCCGGACTTCACAAAAARTCTTATGAGGAGCATCTGAGGGAACTGGGGTTGTTTAGCCTGGAGAAGAGGAGTCTGAGGGGAGACCTTATCACTCTCTACAGCTACCTGAAAGGAGGCTGTAGCGAGGTGGGTGTCGRTCTCTTCTCCCAAGTAACAAGCGATAGGATGAGACGAAATGGCCTCAAGTTGCACCAAGGAAGGTTTAGATTGGACATTAGGAAAAATTTCTTCACCGAAAGGGTTGTCAAGCATTGGAAGAGTCTGCCCAGGGAAGTGGTGGAGTCACCATCCCTGGAGGTATTTAAAAGACGTGTAGATGTGGTGCTTAGGGACATGGTTTAGTGGTGGACTTGTTAGTGTTAGGTTAATGGTTGGACTCAATGATCTTAAAGGTCTTTTCCAACCTAAATGATTGTATGATTCTATGATTCTATGATTGYAGTTATTATTATTTTTAAAGGAGTATCACCTTCATGAATGGTATGCTCAGTTTTAGTTTGAAGTGAGGAAGATAGATAATGGAAGGGAACAACTCTAAACAACTTTATATAGGCATATGTGGATTTGAATATCCTTAGCAAATGGCTTGTTGTGTATATGTCTGAAATTTACAGTCTTTAAAGGTTACAACAACATGTGGAATGTAACCTAAGGACATGGCTACTATTTATTTATTTATTACTACCTGACTTATTGATTTGGTTGGTCCACTTCATTATTTCTGCCATATGAGTGCATTTCCAGTCATAACTATTAGGAAGGAATAATGTGTAATTTAATAATAAGGTGTTTCTCTGGCAATACATAAATCACAGATTTTTTCCCATTATTGGTGGGCTATTTTGGGAAGTTTRGACAGTGTAGTTTCAATATAGGCTTTGCTATATGTGTGTATTTATCTATGTATATGTGTATATATGTATGTATAAAGATATTTAAATAATACTACTGAACTACTTTCAATTCATACTATTTTCAAATGTCCATTTGAGAATAAATTACATTATCTTCTATGCATCATTTAAATATCTTTCATCAATTGATTTGAAATTTGGGTTAGATTACTGCATTCTTAAGGTCTTGCATAATGTACAAATATCTTAGTTGCTTCTGTGTCAAAAGTTGTTTTATGTCAAATTAGATATGGTTATATCTCTGTCAGACACTAGTTCCTTTCAGATTACTGTTTCTATCAATAATAACAGATTGGTTTTATTGGTTTTCCATCTTGCCTTCCCTGGGGTTTCTCCGTTCTTTAGTCTGTACTTGCCTACTTTCCCTCTTGTTTTGTATGAAGCTTAGCCCTAGAAAATATTTAGCTCTCTTACAGTTGTACAAGSATCTATTTGAAAATGATGTCCACCRCTGATTAAAATTCAGTTTTTATTTCTAGTGTGTGTTCTTCATAAGCAGAAGATCCCAAAATGCACCTTACAAAACCTATCCATAAAATAACTAATTATCTTCAAGATCTTCTCACACCCTTTTTCCTTTCTTTTTGCTGATGGGGAAGATAAAAATTAATTCCCATTCAATGCAGGGCAAGTGCATGCAGGCAGACAGTTACCATTGAGGAACTGATCTGTAGTTGTACAATCAGATTCCAGTATACTCCCTTTGAGATACTTTTAAGCCTGAAATATGGATATTTTGTAACTGGCACATGATGCAGACTTCAGTTCTTCGGATTAGCTCTTGTCTTCCATCCTACTAAGAAGCCTGTGCTCATAATCTGTTTTCTCTCTTCTACTCTTCATACAAATCTGAAGTTCTTCCTGTCTTTTCTTTTACYTTCTGAGGATAATTTTGTCTTCTTTTTTCCATTTTATATCTGTTTATTCTCATTTTTCATGTGTTCTGGTCTCTTGGCTGCCTTTTCCTCTTTTCTGTTTGAGTCTGCATTTCCTCCATTTTTTTCCTTTTGCATGTAGTTTATGAAAATTTTTTCATTCCATAGTGAGAATTCTGGATTCCTCAGCTCTCCTCCTCCTCCAGGAGTTAATATACCCCTCTGCTTTTCCTCACAGTCATGTTTTTTTAACTTTTAGGCATCTTGTTCACAGCTTGTTCTTCTGATCCTCTGGTTCAGCAAACATCTGCATATCTTCAGTTGTCTGTCCTCTGTCTTGCTTTATCACCTTTAGGATTTCACTACTTTCCCTAAGTGCATCTCTAGTAATTTTTCATATCCCCATGGGTTAATATTTCAAAAATAAATAGCTTTTGTCATACTTCCACTTAAGATAATGGACATCTTRCAGCCTTGGCATCCTGTCTCCTTTTCCCCTTTTCCCCTGGAGTCCCCTCTCCTTTCTTGGCTTCCCTTTTGATTTCTTTAATAGTTGATTATTTTACAGTATATAAACCTTAGAAAATAAATGTAAACAATTTTAAAACAATATTCCTTTCTGTCCTTTTCTATACAAATATTCATCAGTTTTGTCTCTTAAGATAATTTTCCATGAAAAAGTGAACTGGAARAACCCCCTGAGCGTTATCCAGTGGATATGTTTACGTGGATTTACATTGAATTCTGAAGGAAGGAAATTGAATAAGCTATGTATGTATTAATGTGCATTTGTGCTTGAAGTATCAGTTTCTTTGCAGGCTTCTAAGCTCAGACAGGGCATTTCATTGAGACCATTACCTGCCCTTTCTGTTGGAGCCAGCCCCTGCCTAGCAGACCTCCTTCAAGTAAATGCACAATTTTTCAGCCCGTACAAAAACAATTAACCTAAACATCTGTTTTAAAATGAGACCAGGACTTTTCCATTCATCAACATGATAATGCTGGTTACCTCTAGTAARCAAGGTCACACATCTCATTGCATGTCAACTTTCAGCTTACAAATTGTTTATTTAAATGATTTTGTTTTATACAGTTAGACACACCACTCTTTAAAACAATTATCTGTATAACTGTTTATTCTGTAGGAGTATTTAATGGTAAATTATTTACATTTTTTTAACCTTTTGGCCTGTTCCYGTGAAAGGCTGTGTGTCCTTCATATCCGTTTATTTCCAGTAGCTTTTGAAAGCACTCGGGCCCATTCAGGTCAGCACCTTACTTTATGRTGTGGAAAAAAAATAAATAGTTGCTGACCACAGGAAAAAGAGTGAGAATGGGGGGGAATAAAAAATCTAGACCTTGGCCTTCTCAGTTGGCAGCTGAAAATCAAAAGCACACTTGGGTAGCTCAGACGATGGGTATAGCAAGTGACAGACCATTCAGAGCTGAAGGAAAGAAGATAATGAAATCATRAATTAGAAAATCTTGCAAAACAGGCTGACAGAATAGCTCAAAACAAATTAAAAAAAAAGGCACGTAGAGCTTGGCAAAGAGGAAGAAGAAATAAGGATTGGGAGTGCAAAAAGGCAAGTACATCTTTAAAGCCTTGCAATTTAAATGTTGATACTTTACCACAAAAAKGTGTTTCCAGATGCATGAATTTATGCTGGTTAGCTATGTGAAGGTCCAAAGAGATTGTAGTGTTGGTATCTTCTGTTTTGCATATACCCAGCAGGATGAARACAGATTTTTGTAGCAACACTGTGCCAGTAACAGATGTTTGCAGATTTTCCTGTGGTTCTTTACRGAATAACAGTACTGATATTCCTTGTTAGAAATGGCAAAATAAGATTATATGAACCTTGTTCACAGTTAAAATGCTTTCTTGGGACAGTAGAAAATAAGTGATATAAGAAGGAAGTAGCATAGGGGCTACTGAGCTGAGGAGGTGCCAGATGATGTTGATTTAGTATTTCCTAGTCATTTTTTCTTCTGGGGATAAGAGGAGGCTTGGTTGTTTGGGCTGTTATTTTGCTTTATTTGAAATACAAATCTCAGGAATGAACATTTTACTGTGTATCTGATTGAAGTTTCTGCACAGTCAGCCTGGACATACCAAATACGTATTYTGTACATTGCTTCAGTGTCATTTCGAAGAATCCAAATAAGAGTGCTCAGTTCCTTGGACAACATACTGAATATCAAATACCATCAGTTTTGTTGCTAATTTGCCAAAGCTCCAAATAAGAACATGTCTACATTTGGCTCTGAGTTTTACTTTCTGTAGTTCAAAGGACCTAGGTTTTTACCTTCTRCTTCTCTAAATGAAGAGTCTCCAAAATTACCATGTCTAAATGAGACACATGTAATGTAGAAATGACTTAGTGATGAATCAGACCCAGGAGATACAGTGCAGTGTTCCCTGTGAGTCTGATATTTCTGATACTGTAAAACTGAAATACAATCTCTAAAAGGATTGTGTTGTATCATTATTTCTCAGAAAAAGAGCCAATCACTTGTTCAGTTGTAAATAGTGTAATATTCTGGCATCAGCAGTCTTGATACCAATGACGTTTGACAGAATTTCTTTGTGACTAAGTTTTTTACATTTAATAATTATGCAGAGAAATACTGTCTGTGGTACTGCTTGTGACACTCTCTCACATCACTATGTGATGACTGAGTTGTGAAATAATGTTATCAACATATTGGAAGTTTATGATATCTATCATTGGTAGTTATAAAGTACCACTAGATTTCTATACAAATTATTGAATATTATTTATTTTATTATCTAATAATTACAATTAATCTCAGTATTTAAACAAGAATTTTCGTTAAAATTTGGATGTATAGATTACCTGTACATTTTAGAATAATACATTCCCCGACACAAAGAAAGTAGATAAAAGAAGCAGCATAAAACTGCAGTCCTGCAARGTCCTCACCTGCAAATCTTAATTTGTCACTATATCACACTAAATCTCTCAGATTTTTGTGTATCTTGCAAGACTGTTAGTGYATCTTTACTGATTTTTCAGCTTCCTAATCAAGTGACGTGCTTCCTCACTTTGTTACACAGTATTTGTGGCTTGATCTAAATTTGCATTTTGACAGTGTTTTGCTCAGCAGTAACTGCAGGTTAAGTGGGTAGATTATCTTAATATGTTCTCAATTTGGATATAACACTAAATCTGATTTTGTAAGGAACTAAAGATGTAGATACAGTGAGATTATTAATTAGTTCAAACTCCCTTTATCTTGTTGAAGTCAGTGTACTGATTTTAGTTGGACTAGGATTTCACCTGAAGCATCTAAATAATAAAAAAAGATGCTAATATTTTCATACTAACATATTCTTTACTTTTCCTATGAATATTTGATATACTGAGAACTTTAAGATAGTAACATTTGTGGCTAAAAATRTAGCAGAAAAATAATTAAAAATTCTAAAATAGTGGTTAAAATAACACATTGCAGTTAAATTGTTGGATGCTTTGTGATAGTAAAATAATAGGGAAATCAAATTATTTCCTGTTGACCACTTATAAATGAGAAGGAAATGTGTCCTGGAAATTCCATTAATTCCAGCTCGAATGTGATAACATGGACAGTGAATAAATGAGATTTCATTGAAGGATGTCTGCTCTATATTTAGAAGACATCAGCTGAGAGATACAGAGTGTCACTGTTAAATTATCTCTTTATTAAATTTAAATTTCATTTCCTGCAGTTCTCACCAGTATGAGAAATTTACATTACCTAACCAGGAAAATCTTTCTGCTTTGAAAATCTTAATGCAATGTGAAAACCACATTTTGACATACAGGCTGGATAGCTGCAACGTTTATTGTTAGGTCAACAAATGTAGATGGTGGTTGACTTGATTTTAGTCACATTTTTTTTTTCCTGAATTGATAAATATCTTTTTGTTCACACACAGAAGAAATGCTTGACGATGAAATAGTGTTAGCCCACATACTTGAGCAAACGTGTTTGCCAGTGGACAAAGATATGGTAAACATCACTTCATGTTTATAATGTTGTCAGTTTTAATGAATTGGAGCTCTTTTTTTTGCTTTTTTTCTTTAGATAATAACTTCAAAAATTCTTGTAATTTTTAACTTAAAAATGAGRTATTTGATAAAGTTGTACATAAAAATGCCTATTTGCTGTTATTTATCATTTCATCAACCATAATGCATTTGTTCCTCTTACCCACTCTCCATATGTAGCTCAGAATTGATGCTGATTGCCATGTGTGAAGAATCTGCCAAGTCAGGCTGCAGCACTCAATCATCTTATGGGTCCTTTTTTAAGAAGGGGAAAAAAAGGAAAATGTTATTTAAAAAATAACTATAGTTAGGATCTTAAATTCTGTTATATGGTAATTATTGCATAAACCTATGTGTAGGTTATAAGTAGAAACAAGTCTGCATGTTGTTAGTCKATTCTCTGAGAGTAATAGGATTTTGGATGGTGTCTAGCCTTTTTCTGTCTGGTAGGAAGATTACAGTGTGCAGACTATATTTTCACAAAAAGAGTTTTRATTCTATATAGAATAATTATTTGAAACTAATATGGAATGTTTTAATGTCAAAAGTGGGCTAAGTTTCATTTCAAGCATATTTTTCTGCAAAAGTTGTTATTGCTGGGACTTCTTGTATAAGACGACTAAGATTCAAGAATATAGAAAAGGAAAATGTTGCAAGCGACTGTGGGTCACAGCCCATGTAGATCAGTAGGGAAATTCTTCATGTGTCCRAAAGTCACAATGTACTGGCCTTCCCTGGATAATCAGGGAAGAGTGCCCCAGGAGTAATTCTCAAGTGGGAGGTGGCAGTTACTTATCACTGCCCAGGACACAACTGAATTGGTGATGTTGTGAATGGGTTGCTTTCTCCCACAGTCAGGAATTTMCTGGGAGGGGAGGCTGATACGCCAGCCAGTTGTGCCTCATTCAAAGGGACCTCAACAGGCTGGAAAAATGCCTCCTGCAGTTAAAAGGAACTGCATGAGGAACCTCGTGCAGTTAAAAAAGGGGAAGTACAAAATTCTGCATCTGGGGAGGAATAACGCCAGGCACCAGTACATGCTGGAGCCCAACTGGTCAGTAAGCAGCTTTGCTGAGAAGATCTGGGGGTCCTCAGCACTGGTGAGGCCGTACCTTGAGTACGGTGTCAGTTCTGGGCTCCCTAATACAAGAAAGATATGGACTTATTGGAGTCAGCCCAGAGCAGGGCCATGAAGATTAAGGGTCTTTCAGATAAGGAGAGGYTGAGAGAGCTGGGCTAGTTCAGCCCGGAGATGAGAAGGCTCAAGGGGATATTGTCTACACGTATAAATAGCAGATGGGAGTGACTGAAGAAGATGGAGCCACACTCTTCTCAGTAGGGCCCAGTGACAGGACAAAAGGCAAACGACATAAATTAAACTACATTAAATTCTATCTCAACACAAGAAAAAACTTATTTACTGTGACTGTGGTCAAACACTGGCACAGGTTGCCCAGAGAGGTTTTAGAGTCTCCATCCTTGGAGGTATTCAAAACCCAACAGGATACGATCCTGGACAAGCTGCCCTAGCTGACCCTCCTTGAGCAGGGGGTTGGACTAGGTGATCTCAGAGGTCCCTTCTAATCTCAGCTGTTCTGTGATGTTGTGAATTTGAACATCGCAGCAGCCCAAAGCCTGGATAACCCACTGGCAATTAAGTACCATGCTCAAGCATGGAGAGGGAGAACACTTAATTACTTCAAYTGATAATAGCTACATGCAGCTCAGGGGCCATGGGTTTAGCTACATATAGCTTTATTGTTCTCTGAACCAATGTWACCTAAACAAAGAAACAAAAGCTTTATATGTAACCATAACAGATCAAACAACAGCTTTCAGTATTCCTGTACTATAAAATAAATGTGATGACTGGTTGCATTCAGTTAGGCATAAAAAATGCGGTGTCAATATATTCTATTCTGTWTACCATATCTTGTAATTTCTCTGCATTCTTCAGAGTGTGGTACAAGTTATGAATGTTTGTAAATACTGTTCATGTCACGGTGAAGTGTTTCTCAGAGACACTTTATGAGCGACAATTTCTTCTGTGAGACTTTTTTTTTACAATCTTCTTTGAATCCATATCATATTAGTAGTAGTAGATTATAAAAGGAGTTCCATAATGTTATTTGACATAAGCTTAAAGTCAGGGAGTTCAGAAACCTCTGACAGCTTACTTCAAACTTGGTATCTTGAAAATTACTTTCTGTGGAGCCTGGAGCTCAGCCATGTGGGTCTTGCTACCTTGTAGCTCCATTATGGAAACCTCAAATTCCAGGGGTCTTGGGACTCATCCTCCCAACAGGGTATCCATGGAAAATTATCCATTAAATTTTTCCTGAATTCTAACTCACTTGAAAAAATAAGCTGTATTTTCTGTCTAATTAATTGTATTATACAACAATTAAAAGACTGATTCCAATTCTGTACTCCATTATTTATTTGCTTAGCTTTTTCTCTGTGTTCTGGTTTTGAAAAAGGGGAAAAATTGGAAAAATGATTGGTTGATCTTAGAAGAGAGAAAGTTTTTCAGAGTTTATTGGAGTTATTTCTCTGAGGTTTTTTAAACTTAACCCTCTCTAATAGTCCTTGAGAAATGTGAATCTCAACTACGTGTCTGCCCTCAACAAGCTGCATGATGTTGAGGAGTCACTGTCCATCTCTTGTTTATCTTTATAATAATAGTGGTTGTCCCTTATCTTGTGAAAGCCTGCCATGAAATCAAAAAGTTATCTGACAATTAGGTAGCATCTGTTCTTAGTTTAAGTATTTGTAATGTAGGAATTAATTATTTGGTTAAGAATTTTGGGAATGCAGAAGGTGTCCAGATTGTCTCAAACAAATTGGATTTTGAGTTATCTATGGATTACCGGGTTGACAGGTTGCAAGGTGGACTGTGGTAAAAGTCTGGATCACCTACAAAAAATCCCTTTGCACTGTTTTGGTTTTTTTTTTGTTTTTTTTTTTTTTTTTGAAGATGAGCCTAGAAAACAGTGATTAGTCTTTTAGGCAGTGTTTGCTGTACATGGATCTGAGACCATGCCGATCTAATAGAAAGTCACAGGATAATAGTCTCTTGCCACTAGCTTAAGTGCAAGGTGAAATGGAAACATTTATTTTCCAGATGAGACATTGATTTAGTAACAGCTTTCTACTACTGCAAATTACTGAAATAGAAGTTAGCGTTTCCCCCTCTTTGAAACAGACTGGTGTGTTCAGAATGAGTTACATGTTCCAGCAGCTTTACATAGCTAAAAGCTGTTTGACTCCAACAACAGACTTGTTATCCAAAATATGGACCACACTTAGAGGAAATATAAAATCACAGTTATTATTGTTGAGGGGTGTGCTWGTTTCCTTTATTTTTTCCTCKCTTTCTTTTTTTCTCTTTCTCTCTTTTTCTTTTCTTTGACATATGGGGAACACGCACACTCTGGAAATGCTAAGAAAACAGGTCTGTTTCCTTATGATTTTCCAGTACACCTCATCCCGTCTACAGTTAGCATTGGTTGCTTTAAAAAGAGTTTTGTTGTATGTTACAGCAAAACTCTGTTGCTTCATTTTATGATGAAATTATTTTTCTTCATTTTATAATATTTATRTTAAGGTATTTTCTGATGTTCTTTCCCTGTGGAGCAATCCTATTCTGTAGAAGCTGAGAAAGGGGGAGAGCAGTGTCAAGCTTGAGGACTCTTCCTCAGAGACTGGTAACTTTCTGGAGTGTTTTGAATTGTTTGAAACAACCATACTAAAGTGTGGTAAAATACACAGTACGTAAATATATATACATATATAGTAAATGGATCTGAAAATCTAAGGAATATAAGAAAAAAAATATAGCATGTATTGCTTGCATATAATATAATAATATAATAATATAATAATATATTTCTTGCATATAATCCAGCAAGTAACTTCTTTAGTTCATGTAGTTTTTCTTCCTGTGATCTCTGAGAGATTCTTTCCACATTTTGCTCAGTATCAGAATGTTGGAATTTAACATCACCATCAGGCAAATAGGAGSCCAAAATATACGGTAACAGGATTATGCTCATAACAGAAGCAGAGAGAAAATAAATCAGAGACAATAAAAACATGTTGTGCATCATATAAACCTTAACTTCTGTGTGCTGGTAATCAGCCAGTATCAGATTCAGCTCAAAGTTAGAGCAGATTTCTTACATAAACTAGGAAAAAAATTGTGGTTTGTTTTTTTTGTAATTTCTAAAACAGTGCAGCTTCTTGATGTAGAAGATAACACGTTTTCATTAACTTGTTAATTTATGTAAACCTGAAAACCTGGAGACACCCTTTTTTACCTACTCAAAGTACATGTAGATCCCTTTAGGCTAACTTAACACAKAACTCTGAAAAGTTAAAGGTTCACTTACTCTTTATAACAATGGCAGAGATAATTTCTATGGTGCAAAATATTTTATGAGAAATTGTCTAATGAAAGATCTGGCTCTTTCYTAAATATATATCTATATATCTTTTATAGAGAGAATATTTTCTAAACAAAAACTTTTGGGACATTTACCTTCTGTGCTGGATTTTGTAATTTTATTTCATGTCTACTCAGCTTAGAAACATTTCACTTTTAGTATTTTCTAATCTAATCATTCCCTGATATCACTTCTTGAATACATTTTCATAATGCATTTTGCTGAAACACCATGAACTTCTGTAAAAATACATAAGTTAATGATAATCATAGAATTTAAATGCTATACGGTACACAAGTCAAACTTTTTGGTGCTGTTTTTAAAGAAATAGTTTACATAAATTTATTCGTGTTTATAGGAAATGCAGTTGTATACATTTTTATATGTTAATTATATTTTTGTGTAGCATTTAAATGAATAAGACAATATAAGATCTAATCTAAGTTTTTTATTTTAAAACAACGCACGCCTTCTCTCTTTTTAAAGGGGGTTTTATGGCTAACACTATCAGAAACTTTGCGCACCCACAAAAATAAGTGGAGAAATTGCATCCTTCAAAACAAAAAGCACACAATCAATCTCCCAGTCACTTAGCAATGCATCAGGAAGCATTCTTCAAATGCACTTCAGAGTATGGATTTGTCTCCGCTTTGTAAATTAGTAATGGGATTTGAAATATCAGAAGTCTGTYTGTTTTCATCATGTGGCAGGTTCTGAAGGATTTTGCTCCTACCGTTTTTTTTTGGGACCTGGACTGACAAAAACTCTTTTGATCTCAGATAGTTATCTGAGGTGCTAGTGTCTCATAGAGCTTCCCAAGA
The DNA here is from genome assembly GCA_030449065.1 of Oceanodroma leucorhoa. Taxonomy (NCBI): domain Eukaryota; kingdom Metazoa; phylum Chordata; class Aves; order Procellariiformes; genus Oceanodroma; species Oceanodroma leucorhoa. The sequence continues at coordinate 8,528,037 of JASVER010000009.1, read as the reverse complement.
ATGACAGGGGAAGAGCCAAAATCTGGTTTTAGCTACTTTATAAAATCCATTAAGAAATAAGGGGAAGACAGAACTTTATTGCCATGTCTGCATTCACTACTTCTATGCTGTCACTTCTGAGTGCCTCCAAATGCAGTCATAGATTATATCTGGGAAGATGCAAATTATTTTTTTTTCGTTTAGCTGCCAGAAAATATTTTTTAAATTACATGAAAATAAAAAGGCTAAAATAGGAAGATTCCTCACAGAAAAAGGAAATGATCAAGTACTAGCTTCTCTTTTCATAGTATAATGGTTCTTGACAAATATCACGAACCTTCTGCTTTGATGAATAAAAAAATGGACTAAAATCCTATTTTAAAAGAGAAAAGAAAAATAACCTCCTTGATTTGCAAGAACATGTTTGTAAAGTTAATGATAAATGCATTAGTCAAATTCTCTCAGAATTTAACTATCCATCTCACTTTCATGTCATCCATAAAAGAGAGAGTACTTCCATAATAGTCTCTTTCTAGTCGTTCTTTTGAAATATCATAGAGAACTCATTAAATATTGAAACAAAACTCGAACAATCTTTCTAAGGCAGCATAGGGTTAGAAGTTCCCTCCAGCTATATTCATATTTTTTAAAAAGTTACACCCTGATCCAGGGCAGCTTTAAATCTGACATCATGCAGCAGCAATTTAAGAAGACTATCACTTTGCCTGTATCTTACCCTAGTATGGTAATACTCTATGAAAACTCTTGTGTATCAATTAAGCAATACTGTTCATCATGAAGAGAAGATTCAGGTTTCTGCTGATATTTCTTTCCCTAAATCCCTCAAATGAATACTAGTGGTATTTTGGGGGTGGGTGGGAACACCACATTTAAAAATATCTATGTTTATGTATTCGAGAGAAAATTCARTTTTCCAGTGCCATAGACTAAGTGTTTCCTGCCTGATGATTACAGGGTACACGTTAATTCAGTTTCAGTCTATTATCGGTTACTGGTTGTTAGTATCATGTTTTTGAAAGACCCAATTTGTATGAAGTCCTCCTTAGGAATAGGGAGTTTCTCAAAAGAAAGGAAGAGATTGCTTTTAAATTATGGCATTTCAGCAGATTAAAAAAAGCTTAATTTTGATCAAGACAGTTTGTATCATATTTCCATTGCCAGAAACTGAACGAGAATATAAATGTCATTGAGAGGATGATTGGTCTCGATGACTTCATTTTCAGGCCTCTGGAGATGATGCTTAGGGTGATTATGCCAACTGCCCAACAACAACAAACAAAATCCAAAACCTGTTYATGATACAACTAATATAAGGTGAAAGCTGTGCCACAATTGGGAAAAGCCCTAAAAAACTTATGAAGTATAAAGTGTTATATATTGTCACAACAAACCTTTCAAAAATCAAATTAAAAAAAAATAAAGAATCATAATTCAAAATACCATTTTATAATCTGAGGGTTTATTAATCCCAGAAAAAAACAACAGGTCCCCTTTCCCAACCCAAACTCCTTAATTTGGGTGGACTTAGTAGTAGTAATATTATTTTCACATCTTCTGAAGTTTAGGGTACTGGAATGGGTTTCAGGATATTTGGGGTGATTACCTACTTGTTCAGCATAGCTGCTTTGTTCGAGTTGAGCTGTTTGATTCCTGAGTTTCCAGTTTATCTGGCTGGATTACTGAAATGATCCTGTGCAGGACGAGATCCAGTTAGTCGCAGTAGCCYGATGCTGCATCTCAGCTAACGAGGTCAGGCTCTGCCTGTTTCTCACACCACTTACATTTCTGACTTTATGAACGTCTACTGATGTTGTGATGTATATTGAACTTCTTTTTCCCTGTCAGAATTTAAAACATCATGATTTTTCCTTGCAAATAAAGTGTGTGCCACAACTGTGACAGCTTCATGTGTTCATAACACTTTTTGTCAAGAATAAGATGTAATTTAAAATGTAAATGGTTCCTTTGTGTCATACCTAGACTGTGTGGTCAATATGTAATAATAATTTTAGAAATACATATTATGGTTGTTTTTCTAACACACAAGGATTTATTGGCTTTTGTGTTGAAAACTGCTYTCTGCCATTGGCTTTGAAGGGAAGTAGGAAGGATTTGCATATTGGACTATTGAAACTATAGTGTCAACACAGCTGGTAAACTGCACAGTGTGACAGCATCTGTTGCAGAAAAGCTTTAATAAATAGTCTAGTTAAACCATAATTAACATATAGAGTTGAATGGAGTACATTTAACTTTGACTACAAATATTTCAAAGGAAAGAAAGTCCAGGATATAAGCTGGTGCCGTGTAATAAGCAACTTCCTTTACCCTGATATATTTATGACCAGCAGTCCCCTCCCCTCCTCCTATGCACTTTGCTAGACTAAAAAAAGTGAAATTGCTTTAAACCCCATCCCTCTTTCGTTGTTTTTTTTGTATAATCCCTGTAGTTGTACTCACCAGCTCTACTTCTGGTACAAGCATCGTCTTTGAACATCAATGGCCGTGTTAGCTCGCATGTCTCATGTGCAATGGCACTAATACTGAATACATCTGGACCTTTCTGCTTCTGATTTTTTCTAACTGTTGGAAAGTGCAGATTCTAAGAGAATTTTCACAGTCAGATATAATCCCATTTCTATTACCCATGTCCTTGAGGTTATCTGTTTCTTTCCCCCGGTCTTTCAGACCATGCTCTTCACTGACAGGGCTTGATTTTATGTCATTGGTATAAACCRCTAAAAATACTGAAATGGTGCTTAAAACTGATCTTTTACAAGCTTCAGTAGTAATGTCTTCTTAGCCCCATATTTACTTTACCAATACAGCTTCCTGATCAGTCATTATCCGGTGTACATTTATCGGGTCCATTTTCACACTCTTCACTTTAACTAATGGTTGTTCTATGTACATAACTTTAAATGTTTTGCTGACATCCAGATGGATTATTTGAACTGCATTCGTCCTCCACATCCCCCAACCATCAAAGAAATAAATATTTAGAGTTAATATATTACTCTGGTAATCATATTTTGACTTCTATCTTATTTTCCTTTCATCTTTATGTTTTTCCTCTTTCACTATTTATTCTAAAAGCATGCATTATAGGTCTCTTGATTACTTGGATCACTTCTTCATCCTGTTTCTTCTTAAATGGAAGTCCTATATTCATGTAGTACTGTTTTACTATTGTTACAAATCCTTCCTGTAAATTCACAAACCCATTCTTTCAGAACTTGGTGATAGAGATTACCCATTCTCTCTGTTTGTGTGCACTAAGTTTTTACTTCTATTCAATGTTGTAATTTCTGTTTCTGCATCTTCATTTACAGTAGTTGAGAATCTGTATGTGTGGATTTTGGGGGGTCTGGGCAGGGGGTTGCTTTTGGAAATAGGATTACTGGAAGAAAGAAAAACTTCATTTGTAATATATTTGCCAGCTTTCATTTTTAATTTGACTTCATAGCCTTYGACACAATGGTAATACCCAAATCTTTTCTCTCCTATGCTAACTGCATTGTTTGTTCTCCTTTTTGTGAGAGGACTACATCCTTACTTGCAAAATAAGGGTGTGACCATGCACACACATCAGAAGGAGGCAGGCTATGGTCAGAATATCAAATACATCTACTGAATGCAACTATCTGAATGCATGCTATCCACTATAAATATAGGATAGTTTACCTTTTGCAGACAGCACTAAACACCATTGCTTTGACCATAGAAATAAAACATATCTAGAATGTTTAGAGTTAGGTTTGTATTGCGACTTACTTTCTGATGGCTTGTCTTTGCCAATACACTAACTAAGCATTGTCTTAAAGCATGAATTTATCCACAGGCAGGCGATTTATCAGTGTACCTTTCTCAATGTATTATTTAATATTGTGTAAAGTTGCATGTGTACTTAACCTGTCAATGGCTTTGTTCTTTCTGCTTTCTAAGATTTAATAACTAGTAGGGCACTACATATTAGCAATCTTCTTTTTTTTTTTTTATTGCCTCCCTTCATTTATTTAAAAAAAAAAAAAACAAAAAACAAAAAACAGAAAGCCAATTAAATTTTAGATGGCACTGATGGAGGACATATTTGATAGCAAGCTTCACGGAAGAAAACAATACATCATCCTGAGCTTTGAACTGCTTGCTTTCTGGAAGATATTAATCAAAAGACTGATGATCATTAAGGGACAACTGTGGTTCTCTTTAGGAGGTAGAATACATTTCTCTTTCTCAGTAAGCAGAGGAGGAATCCTTCATGAGTTGGATTAGTATGTATATCTGGAGCCACTGTGAAGACATCTAGTTCTTGCTCTGGGGTATAATTTTGCTCAGACACGGTATCACTGTACCAAATGCCACACTGTATAAAGAGTACAACTAAAAAGAAAAAGGAGTTCTTTAGCAAGAATGTACTTAATATGTTGTATACTCCACTTAGATGAGATGCATTTTTCTACAATTTAAAAATGAGAAGACCTGCTTAAAATTTGCTGAGGGCAGCGTAATTCACTGCCCACTTAAAGTAATTGTTACTGGGATGGTTCATAAAACACTTAACTGCATTGCAGAGGAGCCTCATCTGAAGCTACTGTTTAAATAGCTTTGTGTGTCTACTACTTTATACCGATAAATTTCTTCCTGTTATTTCTGCAACACAGCCAATCTAATATTTTTATTGCTATTAGGTCAATAATTTTTGATCACTTATTCAGTGTAATTGTTTAGTGCTACTATGAATGAAGGTACAAATTGGTAATGGAGATCTATTCCTTTTTATTTCAGTAATTTTTCCAGGAAGGTAGAAGCAAATACACAATAATTTCTGAAGATTAAGGGATTTTAATATTTAAAATGTGATACTTTATTATAGCTGTGTCTCAGATAATAGCTTAGGTTTCTTATTTCAAAAAACAAATGCTTAAAGCTTCTATAAAAATGATTGATGTATGTAGAAATAATTTACGTGCTTTGCCCAGTGCTGGAAGGGACAATATGCACAATCAAGTTCAGTTTCCTGCAGCCATAGCTCTATGTCTATGCTGATCTCACCAAGGGCAGTAGATATCCAGTTCAAAGGTACACATCCTACAAATCGTCTACTTTTTCGGTACTACAAGRTATGGGTCACAAAGTACTCTCCAGTTGCTTTCCACCTGTAGTAAACTTAAAAACTAAGTAGAGTATCAATGCCAGCATTAAAGTGCGTTACAGGAAAAAATGCAGGAGACATTGAGTGCATTTTATTCCCACACTAGCAGCACATTTGCTAAGTCAAAATGTAAAACAGAAAATTTCACCAATTTATTTAAAAATCTCYTTAGTATCAATAGCTACTGGAAGAATTCCAGGAAAGACTTCAAAGCATATACTCTTAATACACTTCCAGTCTGCTGAAATTTGTGGCTGAAGGGCTTCCTGATCAGGGTTAATATATTTGTATTTCATATTCCTCAGCAGATCTTTTTTYTTCCTGTGCCAGTAAGCTTTTGAAGCCATATTAACTTAGTCTCTTCAGCATAGTATGGCAAAGGACAGCAGGACAGCTATGACTTGGTTGCCATCATGGAAACGTGGTGGGATGACTCTCATGACTGGAGTGCTGCGATGGATGGCTACAAGCTCTTCGGAAGGGACAGGCGAGGAAGGAGAGGCGGTGGCATGGCTCTGTATGTGAGGGAGTGTTTTGACTGTACGGAGCTCGACGTTTGTGATGATCGGGTTGAGTGCTTATGGGTTAGGATGAGGGGGAARGCCGGCGAGGCRGATATCCTGCTGGGMGTCTGTTATAGACCACCCAACCAGGATGAAGAGGTCGATGAAGCGTTTTACAAGCAGCTGGCAGAAGTCTCGCGATCGCTAGCTCTTGTCCTCGTGGGGGACTTCAACTTGCCCGACGTCTGCTGGAAATACAACACGGCAGARAGGAAACAGTCAAGGAGGTTCCTGGAGTGTGTGGAAGACAACTTCCTGAYGCAGCTGGTGAGTGAGCCTACCAGGGGAGGTGCCTCGCTCGACCTGCT
>JASVER010000009.1:8191518-8519649 GCA_030449065.1 Oceanodroma leucorhoa | reverse complement strand
TTTTTTTTCACTTCCCATTTGCTGGTTTCTCCTAATTCTTGTATTAAAAGATACAGTAAGTCCTTGTTCCATTTTTACATTTTCCAGAACACCAGTCATTTTATAGCCTTCTTCAATGTACTGCCCAGGGGTTTTAAGGCTTCCTGCCCCCATGCTGAAAGAATCCTTATTGAATCAATTCTTCATTATATGAAATATATTTTACATCTCTTCTCCTTTCTGTTACCTTTGGTTGATTGGTTAGTTGAGTTTTTTTAATGAGTCAAAGAGAAGTGGAAAAGCAAAGGAGGCAAAAGAAACACCATGCCAACTTTTTCCAGTATTTTCTGAGACGCAATTCTCCTCACTGATCTGTTCCTCCCTGTCATGATTTAACCCCAGCCGCCAGCTAAGCACCACCCAGCTGCTCGCTCACTCTCCCTTGGTGGGATGGGGGATAGAATCGGAAGGGTAAAAGTGAGAAACCGCATGGGTTGAGATAAGGACAGTTTAATAAGTAAAGCAAAGGCGCGCACGCGAGCAAAGCAAAACAAGGAATTCATTCCCTACTTCCCATGGGCAGGCAGGTGTTCAGCCATCCCCAGGAAAGCAGGGCTCCATCACGCGTAACGGTTACTTGGGAAGACAAACGCCATCACTCTGAATGTCCCCCCCTTCCTTCTTCTTCCCCCAGCTTTCTATGCTGAGCATGAAGTCACATGGTATGGAATATCYCTTTGGTCAGTTGGAGTCAGCTGTCCTGGCTATGCTCCCTCCCAACTTCTTGTGCACCTGGCAGAGCATGGGAAGCTGAAAAGTCCTTGACTAGTGTAAGCACTACTTAGCAACAACTAAAACATCAGTGTGTTATCAACATTATTCTCATACTAAATCCAAAACACAGCACTMTACCAGCTACTAGGAAGAAAATTAACTCTGTCTCAGCCGAAACCAGGACAATCCCTCATGCAGATCCTGGTTCTTGGTATCCGGTTTAACGTGGTGATTTATCTGTGGATACTGTGTCACCTTTCTCTTCTTGTTTTCCTCTTGAAATGCAAATAATAAGTAGTATTTRTGGTTTTCAGTTAAGCCAATTGAGTGTTTCCTATCTAGACAAAGTTTATCAATTCAGCTGTTTCCATTAATCTCCTTGTTTTGTTTCTTTTTGTTTCTCTTGAGATTTTAACATAAAATTAATTATTTTGTGATCACTCTCACCAAAATCATTCCTRTAAGTAGCAGGTTTGCAAGATAGAAAAGAAAAATCTTTACTTTCTTCCAGAACATTCATCCTGAGCCCAAGTGCAGCAGTTAGGAGACACCTTCCTCTGCTTTCCAGCTACACCATGTTGAGCAGATGATACAGTACCTAGTGATGGTGACAAAACAATCTGTCACATAMGCTTAGAATCAAGTCTCCTTTTTTGTAATGATCATTTCGCAAAGGATTCGATCTTCTGAGTGAAAATATCTGCATCTTTTCATTAGTTGTGTATTTTTTGGGAATTATGTATGTCCCGTGAAAATGTGATTTTCACCATTTTATGTTTCCTTTTTCACTCTCCATACACAAACGTGAGATTAAGTGACTGTAACAGATCTCAGTAATTTCCTTTTAAGGCTTTTTTTAACTATATCATCTGACAGTATTTTCACTGAGGAGATGGCAAAAATAAAACGTCATGATAAAAATAAACATTTTCATTTTTTTCAACAAAGATACAGTAATACCACATCATAATTTTACATTCTTCTGTTCCAGTCRTAACTTTCATTATGTTTGATCCTCACTGTATTCAATTCCATATTCTCTACTGAGACCTCTACTTCTTCCATTATTTGTCMAAAATACTGTAATTAGGACACACACTTTAACATTTTCTTCCCATGTAGCCAAAGCAAAATTCCTGTGGATAAGGCACAACTAGTGTCTTGACTATACTGTTCTGTTTGGTACTCTGAGATATTTCTTTTTAACATTGCTGCATTTATCTCATTTCCTTCTCTGTGTTTTTGCATGAAGTGTGGAGGTCGTACAAGTGTGTCACACCTTTTCTCTTTTAGCTGAAAAATTATGCCAACTTTGACCTTACTTTCCTCACTAATTCTTTGGAAACTCTTGAAAGCTTTACTCACACACACTTTTTGTGCTTACTGTGGTCAGACATCACCAAACTGTGATGACATTAATTTCTTAGCCATTGTTTTTTTCTCTGYGGACAAGATTCCTTTCTGAGGATTATGCAAGCCTCCACTTCTTTGAACATCTTTTGTCACCTGACACGCTTGCTTCTGATCTGTGTGAAGCAGGTTCAAGCTGCATTATTTATTCCAGCATGAAAAACAATCAGTAACCTCTGTCTTGCTGTCATTGGGATCTTTAACTTTGTATATTTTAGTTCCCAGGAGGCAGAATACCTGTCTGATTTCTGCAACTTTACTTATAATAARCCTATTTTCCTTCGTACAGTTTTCCTAAAGGCTTTCAGTGGTGCTAGTGTGATTTTTCCGGTCTTCTGTCTCACATTCTTTCAACTAAATATATATACATCATCCTGACATCTCTCTCTCAAATATTGAAAGAAATTCTGTCTTAGGAAGTCTCTGAGGAACTATGGTATCATCCTTCCCTTTTGAATTAGCTGCCCATTTCTCTCCAGTTTCCATCATTTGCCACTGCTTGTTTTTCCTTTGTATCTTCGAAGACAGCAAATTTATACTGTAGCTTTTTCACTAGATGGTCTTTCTCTGCCTTGTTTTTGCAGTTGCCTTCTTCTACTGATTACCCATGCATCACTCAGTTCTATGATTTAGCTGCTCTGGTACAAGCAGTTTTATGTCCAGTCTCGTTCTTCTTTCCTTCCATCACACCCTCCAGTTCCTGCCTGACATTAATTGCTGTTCTCGCTGACATTTCCAATCTTCAGGTTTTCTCAGCCAGGAGTTCTACCTTCTGCACACATATGTACATACAGGTTACACATATGTAACTTGTATCAATCAGAAACATTTCAGAATAAAACCATTTGGTTTTGAGTTTTCAGTGGTTGAAAATGTTGTAATTTCTGTTACACTTTCTTACACTCTCCACTGCAAATGTATGCAGTTTTTTCAAGAGGTGATGCCTTGCTTTACTTTCTCTACAGTGATGTATACATATTTTTTATGAAGAAAGAAAATTCCACTTACAGTAACTGGAAATGCAGTGACTCAGAAGCAACAACAATTTAACTTTATCAAATAACAGAAATTACTTTTTATTCTTTAATGCATGTACTACAGTAATAACAGCCACATTATAATAAAAAACATATTTGTTCACTGCGAGTAAGCGGAAAATAGGGCCAAATAGCCTTTTGGTGCTGCCTTCAGTATAGAAATTAATGTTTTCAAGTTCCACTRTAGATGGATCAGATGAGCCATACAGAGTGCTTACTAATATGTCAAATCAGTGAAATGCATCTTCAAACAAGATAACAGTGCTCCATTTGGAATAAAAGCAACTGAATATTCTTACAGTAGTCTATTTATCACCTTTAAGAAAAAAAATAAATAGAAAAGCATCATCTTCTTTAGATCCCGTTAGGCCAAGTCTTGGTCATTTGAAAATGTTGTTGTCAAGTCCCATTTATTTTATTTTTTTTCAGTCTTTGTTTCTTTTTTCTAGTTTTGATAAATTTCTGATTTTATTCTGAAAGAATGGTGATTGAAGTGGCTTCATTGTTATGTTCCCTTGGTGAAGTTCTACTCCTGATATTTCTGTGCAGGTATAGGACGTAGAACCTGCATACCTGCACCTAACGCTTATGTTATTGTATAATGTCTTTTTAAGGTGCCATGTGTAGCCTGAGAGCTACAAAGAGGTGGACACTTTGGAGGATTGGGACCAATTCTCCCAGCACTTTGACAGCAATGTTAACTTTGCTGTGAAATGAAGAACATTTGCTTTAGCATGTCATTTCATAGCATCTAAGCATGGAATAAAAATATTTGGAAATAAATCTGTTTATATGTCACCAATCCTGATGACTGGACTGATAAAGAATCCTAAAGTTAGCCACTGCTGTGGCTTCACCATGAAAAAAATTTTCGTGACTCTTAAGTCAGGGTAGCACTCTCTGTGCCATTTTTTCTGGTAAATATGTTTCTAATATAGCCCAGTAAGCCATTATTGAAATTGTTTCACTGTGAATAATTACTTTCTATGATTTTTTAATACATTAGCTAGGGGAAATATTGATTAYAATGATTGCTAAGATTAATTGTGGGATTGATTTTATTTGTATAGAAAACTTCTGGTTAAAGGAAGGCATTTTTGACCACCAGCAAGAAATGGTTGCCTTGCAGGACAGACTCTGAAATGTGTTCTGTTCTTGAAAATTAATTGCCTCCTAATGCTCTGCTGTTRTGAGATTTCACATGACCTGAAAGAGTTGTCTGCTTGTTCCTTTAGTATTCCAATTTTATCAAAGTATTTCCTTTCTTTTAATTCACTTCACCTAATTTTATGTTTATGATCTGCTATTCTGACTATTACTTAAGAGATCTGAATAATTAGGCATAGCCTGGAGAGGATGGCACCTACTCCATCTTTCTTACAGCCACTGTGTTGCTTGSAGAGTGAAAGTTTTGAGCTCTTTGCACTTCTACTCAGGACACATTTTTGTCTGTTTTAGCCTGAAGTGGAGTTGAGATAATGTGTGTGGGCAAATAGACTGTTTTAGGGGTCAGTTCTGTGAGCTAATAGTAATCAGCATTTTCAGTCCACAGGGGGAAAGAGTTTCAGTGAGCTTAGTGCAAGAGAAGTTACGTGGAGATGAAATCATGGACAAGACGTATCAGTTCTTTAGTTATTTTTGGAGAAATAATTCCTGACCATGGTAGAAAGTTTTGCTTTTCTAAAGATTTTCACAGGCTTCATAAATAAGTAAAAAAAAGTCAGTTGGCCTACTTGTACCAAAATACAGATATGTGGCTTTGTGTGTGKGTGACAAGGTTACACAACTATGAAGTTTTAGTTTATTTTACTCTCATCAAAATCAGTGGGATAATTTGAAGAGTGGACGATATTTGGTGTAAGGATTGAAAGATATCATCCAAGAGTACCATGAATTTAGAACTATAAAAGACACTGATCATAGTCATCACTGGGTTTTAGGAYTGTCCTTCTAAGTAGTTAACAATAATGTTGAAACCAAGTCTTTAATATGTTTTTAGCAGTAGAAATGCTRTATTGTGGAGAAAGGCAATAGAGTATTAAAATGATGACTTCAATATAAAAATTAACATGATACATATGAAAATGATAAGGAAGTGGAAAGCTGTTATTTGAAAAGGTCAATACAAAAAAATTCAATAGAAGCTGACAAGAGAAGTGAAAGCTCTTTGCTTGAATAAGATGAATATAAAATAGGGAGGAAAAGAATCTGACAAGCAAGTGAAAGATCGCCACTTGAGTGCGATCGATATAAAAAAAAATGCAATGCAAAGTGACAAAAAAAAATAGAGGGTTCTTGCAAGAATAAGATTAATATGAAAATATATACAATAGGAAAATACAGATCATTGAYCCGAAAGATCAGGACATGTGATAATGTATATAAAGAATAATGTTGCTCTGGTGTACTTGCTTCTTTTACTATTATGCTTTTAATTTTTTTAAGTTATTCATTGAGATATGTTGTTATTTGGTCACGCCGTGGCAAAAATGTTTAGTTCTTTTTTCTTTTTCCTTTCTTTAAGAGCTTTTGCAAATTATTGCAAATCACRGGAAGGTGCTAGGAAAGTGAAGGAAGTGTTTTGGTACACTTTTAAAGAATATTGTCTGCGTCTTTGGAAGGGGTAGATCCAAATTCATATCTTCTACATCATCACTTTTCAGTGGCTTGTGCTTTCTTTTTTGTGTGATTACTGCAGAAAGTCTTAGCCGCCGGGTTCAAGAAGTTCTGGACTAAACTCAAAGTCTGGTCTCTGTGTCTGTGGGTGGTAGATTCCATTTTCCATTTGTAGCAGTTTTTCTGCAATCATTTTCCCACCCTTATTCTTTTTTGCATGGACTGGTATATATATGGCTTTCTGATGAGCTTATTTTCKTCCACTTCTTCCTCATGAGTAATGGCAGATATGACAGGCCTACAGAATCAGAGAGGGAGATAAATGTCTTTGCTCTCCCTCCCACTAATAGAGTCCAACAAAAGCTGAATTCCARGTTGATGGGCACTAATAAACCAACACACCATACCATCAACTGTGTGTATGTTCAGTGCTTGTTCTCCTTGTTTCTACCTAAATGTTTAGTACACAGTTCTAATTTACCAGCTCTGGCAGAGCCTTCACAACAATGAGGTCTTCTGTACTTATGTGTAATGATGGCAGAATCGCAGTATGGATGACGCTGGAAGGGACCTGTGGAGACCATCTAGTCCAACCCCCTTCTCAAAGCAGAGACAACTAGAGCAGGTTGCTCTATGTCCAGATGGGTTTGAGTATCTCCAAGGATGGAGGCACAGCTTTATAGTTAAAAGTCTCTCCTAGACAGCTTTTTCAGTTGTTTTGTTTATAAATAAGTCAGTCCCTTGTCTTGCAAGAATACACTGTTTGCTAGTACTGAAGAGTAAGAAAGACATAAGAAAGCTTTCTAGGCCTTGCGTTACAGTAGAGTTGAACAAAATGATGTTCCACATTATTAGAGTCACAAGCCAATATTGACTAAAAGGAAAGTTTATCTCTCTTTCCCCCCACCCCTTGAGGTTTTTGTAAGAATGCTCTAGAAATTTCCTATTAACAGATACAGCATGACTGTGTGTGTATGGAGAGGGGTTGTTGTTTGGGGTTTTTGGAGCAATAGCTGTAATGACACAGCTTTTTTTCAGGAGATATGTATCAGTTTTGCTTTTGGCACTGATACGTAATTTATTTGCTACTGATGTTTCAAGCTCACTTTGAAGGTTGGTTTGACTTCTTAGCACTAGTATTGACTACTAAAAAATACTTCAGAGATCATCAATATGTGCAGATAGAGATATAGGAAAGGAAAAAAAAAGGGTAATACAGTAAGCGCTATTGAACTTTCAATGAGGGGCTGATTGTCACTAAGCTAAATTCATCTTTTATTTCTTAAGATTAGAATTGAGATTTCTTTGCTACTTGATCAGATAACTTGTTTGATTTATGATCTTWCATGAATGATCCATTAGCATTTTTCATGCATTCTGGTAGTTAAACTTTCCAAAGACAGAAATATTACTTTAGTGTCTAATTTCCGTGCTTGAGGTCATCTCCAAGTCCCTGAACTGAACGATGAGGCAGATGACCATTGTCATTACGTAGTGGTCTAAAGAAGAGCAAGCCAGAGTTCCTGCATTAGAACTTTGTTCTGTTTTTCTTTCAGATATACTCTGCAGACCTAAAAAATAATTAAAAATATGACAACATAATATGTGCTGATATAGTGGCTGACAATATCRGTATTCAGTTTTGCTGTTCACATTGGAGCGAAAATACCTCTCAATCTACCATRCAAATATGCACTAATATCACTGAGACTACTGTCATCAGTAAATTTGTATGCTTATGTTGTTGATGTATCTGCTGATTCAGTTTTTACTTGGAGATCCCACTGAAGAGTACATTATTTGCAATATTTATGGTAACGTAATGCTAATTAAATCAGTGAATACAGTCACTGGATGAAATGGTGAGATTTCAGACCCAGGGAATTCTAAAAAAATGTAACGGTAAGCCCTGCAATTGTTTTGCATTTTCGCAGAGAAAACAAACAAATATTCCAGTTGATTTTTTTTTTTTTTAACGTAACAGCATGTTGCTAGGTACAAACACTGACAGCTCCAGGCAGATGAATCAAGATCATGAGCAAAATATAAATTGCTGGAATGGCTAGTGGAAGCCTAGAGTAGGACTGAACTAATATGCAACCTGAGGGAAAATTAATTAACTGTTCACCTCAGCTTATTCCTACTCCGTTGTGAGAACTGTATTTTTTGTCTTAACCATAGATTGAACTGATTACTCACTGCTTTTACGTATGTATGTTATATGTATATATATGTGTATATATATGTATATATATGTATATTTATATAATTATGTATATAATCTATATAATTATTGTGAGGAAACAAGGTGTTTTCTATTTGTTCAAATGCTGTATTTTTTGCATGCTCTGTGAATCCTAGGTTGATACTGGAACACAGATCAGTTTTCTTGTGCAGATCAACTTTTTTTTTCTGGGTATAATTTTTAAAATTCGAACATTTTTTTTAATTACTGAAATAAATTTTACACACATAAGATGTCATGATTATTTTAAACTGATTGTTCTATACATTCTAGAACTAAACTATAAATCTGTTCTTTCTAAAATTAATCTTTRTCTTGAGCAGTTAAACATTCCCAGGCTCATTGGATTACAGGAATACTTCTGAGAGTTCAATCCTGAATAAAAAATCGGTCATTTTTATGTAAAGTATCAGTAATACATATTTTGTTTATGTATAACAGTTGCACCTTTACTTTTTGCCTAATTTTTAGMTCAGGAATGTGATGCTGATGTTAGTGATGTGGGTACTACTTGTGTTTTAGTCCCTAACATCATCTGATGTAGGTGCAAATGACATAAAAATAGGTAGGTGATTGATAGTTTTGTGTTACGGAAGTGAGCTGGAAGAACAAAATGTAGAAAATATAGAGRAAAGGATATTCAGTCTTTCTGAACATAGATTAAATATGAAAAATTAGTTTATGTTATTTATTCTAATATGAAGTCTTTTAGTCTGTATATAAACTAATAAGTTGTTCAGGAATGGTGCTTTGTATTACGCAAGAACTAAAGGCATTATATAGTGATCCAACCAATGTATCGTTCTGACAGTCTGCTGCAAGCTCGAATATGTATCTCTAAATGGATAACTGCTGATTTTCCTTTTTTCCTAAGCAGTAAATTCATATGGAATAGTGAAATTTGAATGCCATTTTGGGGTGACATTTTTTTGTTGTTGTTTTTTAGATCTGAATCTACCTTTACTTCTTTTTAATCCAGAAGACATTGAATATTTAAAATGTATTTAGCTACAAATGATGTATATATGCCTTTTTTATAAATTKTGTATGTTTGTTGATGGTTGATGGTGGAAAATGGCACGAAATATATAATTTGTCAAAGATCTTTCTTTGTGCATCTCTGCAGTAGCTTTGTTGCAGTCGGTCATCTGGGGTTAATGTTTTATTCCTTGTTTCCCTTTGGAATAATCAGTACTAATTTTTGAGCTAATTTCATTAAATATCTTCTGCCTGTCTCACATGCATTATTCTTGACTTACTGTCTTGAAATGTCTCATTCAATGCTTCCGATTATTGATCTCCCTCAAGGTGTGTTTGTTTTTCATCTTTTGGTATCTGACTACATGCCTGCACAGAACACACCTTTTCAGCTAATTTGTCATGAAAGTCTCTCCATTTCTGCAGCAGGATGGTTCTTGCACCACTTCTCCTTCACTTCTTCCATTTCTAGTCAATAAAATTTCCTTCTACTTTAGAATTATTCCTTAATTTGATCAGACTTCTCTGTCACAGATAACAGGGAATGGGAGGTCAGAGGCGGAGGGACATTAAGCAGTTATTTTTATTTTGAAAAAACCGCGAGGACAGTAGGTAATTGAAGAGTATGGCAGAGCTCTGCAGTAGCCTCCGTTCTTGTTCTGCTGCTGCTACGGTTCTTCCTTCAATCCCCTGCTCGTGTTTGTCTTAATACGTCAGGTCGTAATTCTCATTTTAACATTTTCAAGACATGAAAGTTTCCTACTTATGTGATTAGTTCATACTTAGCAAAAYGAAATCATAATACATTAATAAATAACTAATTAATCATGACAAATTGCATAGCTACAGCATTTCTCCTTTCCATTCCCTTGCCTTAGGGGTTATAGTCTTCTGAGCAGATGATGGATAGCTTGTCTGCTTTTTCGGTTTGTTGTATGCTGTCATGAAGCGYGAAACGGATGCCTTTGACAGCATTTTATGCTTTGCTATGGCATAAGCTGTCAAGAAGGGGGACAGGGGAGAGATACCCAATGATTACTCACTAGGTCATACACCTGAAATCTTATTTTGTGAGAAAAAAATTATCTTTGGTTAGTCCTGCAACATGTCTTTAAATGTTGTCCCTGAAGTAAGTTTGTAGGAGTCTGTCATCCATAACATTTGTACCTTGCCAGTTTTTTGATTCTATCTTGTAGATAACTGAAGGAATAAAATATTTTTTTCTGGTTGCTGCAAAAATAGGTATGTCTTACTTAAAACAAGAAGAATTCTTTGAAGCTTAGTATTTTTTATTTCTTGACTCTAAAAAAAAATCTTTTTAAAATGCTGCCAGTGATCGGAAGCCTGAAAATCTGAAATAAAAAAAATACTATATATATATTGACATGAAAAAGTGATTGTTGTCTGACAGCTCTGCAAGCATCAGTCTATGTTCCAATTGTTGGATTGATGCTTTGAAAAAAATTCATGAAGTAATTTGTTTACATATGACTCATCTGACATAAGTTTACAACTGCAAAATGCTAGCCAGTTGTTGACTCATAAGCAATACAGAAACTACGTATATCATAAAGCTGCTTTTGTGGCAAAGTGCCAGGTTATGTCATGCCAAGAAATCACTCAAAAAACCTTCGAAACATTAAAGACTTAAACTTTGTTACTGAGATCTGACACTGACATTAAGAATAAATAAATTATTCCTCTTCTATAGCTAAGGAAGATTCTTAGTAAGATTATGATATGCCAAAGATTTTCCTGAAAGTCAGTATTAGAATCAAAGTTAAAAGCATGTACATCAAATTGACTTAGCATCAACACCTTCAATGTTGTTACATCAGTTTACATAAGCCAGGGTCCCAGCCCTGATTTCTTTGCTACTGGTGATGTCCCATTTTCTGAACCATTCTTATATGCATAAAGCATTTAGAAGAACTGACTAAAGTAAAATACAACTCTTGTATAGTGCTGTTGGATCCCTAAAGTGCCAAAWTTTTTTAACTTTGCTTTTGGGTCGCATGTTGTAATGGTGAAACAAATATTTATAAAATCATGGTCAGATTTTCATCTGGTATACGCTGGAATACCATTATCAGTGGCTTTAATGAAAATATGTCCACTTGCAACAGGTGGGAATCTGGCCATTAGTCTACAGAATATTTGTACCAAGGAAACAATTACTTTTTAGATGAGAAACTGTATTGTTACATGCATACYGTTTCTTGGTATCTATATAAAAATATGTATTTTGTTAGTTTTTATCATGCTCAGGCCTCTCTCGTTAGCTGAAATTGAGTGTCCTCTCCTTTCAGTTATAGTAAATAATATAGCTATAGTTGAATCCAGACATATTTGCTACTAAAGATTACTAGGATGATGAAAATTGCAAGGTGACATTGTACTCGAGACAGAATGACACTCCTGAGTATGGAGCTAAGTATTGCCTGTTGACTGTGAACTTCTTTATCACTGAAAGGCAAGTTGTTCTCACCCTCAGCTATCTAATTTATTTGATCCTTCATTACTGTTTCAGGAGAGCTGGACCTTTCTACATCAGTATTTTAGTTCAGATCAGAAGTGTCCTTTGGAAGAAAACACTGTTTGGTCCAACTTACTGCACTTGACATTGCTGAGCCATCTCAGAGTGTGCCAGCTGGATTCCCTTCTGATGCAGCTAAACCAGAAGATGGGCTCTCACAGTGCRCCTGGCCCACATCAGCTGTTAATGGGCATTCAGGCTACAGCACAGATTAGATGTTGCAGGAARTAAGACCTCCAAATCCCATATAATATGAATGTCACATCCACAGCACCAACTGTTTCAATATACAGACCTGTTCCCATTGCACTGCACTACTGGCTGATATAGGTGAAGCCACTGAAACCAGTATGCTGTTGTTAGAAAACCAAAATAATGAGTCTTTTATTTAGGATAAGTCTTCTGTTGCTTCACACAGTCATTTTTTTTTTAAGGTAATATGAAAAAAAACCCCAAAACACCAGGTCTTTCCTATTCCTTTTTTTGAAACAATTGCTGAAATGGGTTGTTAGTAGATTTGGACCCTTATCTCCCTAGAGTACATCCTGAATTGATGSAGATTGTCAGAGCACAATGGGATTTACCTGGTGCTAAGCTCCTGGCATCCAGTTTTGCTTCCTTCATTTATCAAATATGAAAGTTAAATTTGTCTAGAAATGCTTGTAAGACTGAGGCTGAAGTTAGTTGTATTTCACTAGGTGATATGACTGCTTCTTAAAGCCTTATTTTAAATCCGGATTCATATTTTTATATCCTCCTCCTTATCCTAGGAAATGTGGTACTCTGTACCCACACTAGCTGACTTTAGTTGAAAGTAGCTGTTTAAAATACTGTATGACTTCAGAGGTCTKTATAAGGTATTCTTAAACATTTTGGCACCAGATGCAATTTTTCACTCCATAGCAGTTATCATAGAATCATAGACACAYAGAATCCTTTAGGTTGAAAAAGACCTTTAAGACCATCAAGTACAACCATTAACCTAGCACTGCCAAGTCCATGACTCAACYATGTCCTTAAGCACCACGTCTACACGTCTTTTAAATACCTCTAGGGATGGTGACTCCACCACTTCCCTGGGCAGACTGTTCCAATGCTTGACAACCCTTTCGGTGAAGAAATTTTTCCTAATAGCCCATCTAAACCTCCCCTGGCGCAACTTGAGGCCATTTCCTCTCATCCCTTCGCTTGTTACTTGGGAGAAGACACCAACACCCGCCTCTCTACAGCCTCCTTTCAGGTAGTTGTAGAGAGCAATAAGGTCTACCCTCAGCCTCCTCTTCTCCAGGCTAAACAACCCCAGCTCCCTCAGCCGCTCCTCATAAGACCTGTTCTCTAGACCCTTCACCAGCCTCGTYGCCCTTCTCTGGACAYGCTCCAGCACCTCAATGTCCTTCTTGGAGTGAGGGGCCCAAAACTGAACACAGTATTCGAGGTGTGGCCTCACCAGTGCCGAGTACAGGGGCACGATCACCTCCCTACTCCTGCTGGCCACTATTCCTGACACAGGCCAGGATGCCGTTGGCCTTCTTGGCCACCTGGGCACACTGCCGGCTCATATTCATCTGGCTGTCGACCAGCACCCCCAGGTCCTTTTCCGCTGGGCAGCTTTCCAGCCACTCTTCCTCAAGCCTGTAGTGTTGCCTGGGGTTGTTGTGACCGAAGTGCAGGACCCGGCACTTGGCCTTGTTGAACCTCATGCAATTGGCCTCGGCCCATCGATCCAGCCTGTCCAGATCCCTCTGCAGAGCCTTCCTACCCTCAGGCAGANAGTGAGGGGCCCAAAACTGAACACAGTATTCGAGGTGCGGCCTCACCAGTGCCAAGTACAGGGGCACGATCACCTCCCTACTCCTGCTGGCCACACTATTCCTGACACAGGCCAGGATGCTGTTGGCCTTCTTGGCCACCTGGGCACACTGCCGGCTCATATTCATCTGGCTCTCGACCAGCACCCCCAGGTCCTTTTCCACCAGGTAGCTTTCCAGCCACTCTTCCCCAAGCCTGTAGTGTTGCCTGGGGTTGTTGTGACCGAAGTGCAGGACCTGGCACTTGGCCTTGTTGAACCTCATGCAATTGGCCTCGGCCCATCGATCCAGCCTGTCCAGATCCCTCTGCAGAGCCTTCCTACCCTCAGGCAGATCAACACTCCTGCCCAACTTGGTGTCGTCTGCGAACTTACTGAGGGTGCACTCGATCCCCTCATCCAGATCATTGATTAATTCCAGATATTAAACAGAACTGGCCCCAGTACTGAGCCCTGGGGAACACCRCTTGTGACTGGCCTCCAGCTGAATTTAACTYCATTCACCACAATTCTTCGGGCCCAGCCATCCAGCCAKTTTTTTACTCAGCAAAAAGCTGTTCCAGCCATGTCTGCATTTCCTTAATACTTTAGTCTCTTCTTATCATTTGAATGATCTATATAGAAGCACTTAGAAACTTCAAACTTAGCAGCTTCTCTGATTTTAAAAGTTCTGTTTATGCAATACTTACTAATTTCAGAAAGGATTGTGGCCCTTATGGGATGCTGAAGTAGCTAAAATTTAGTGCAGTTTAAACCACTAGTATAGGTATATATAAGGTGATAAGATTTCWTCTTAAATGATAGGGTAGGTGTATATAAGGTGATAATATTTCTTTGTTCATCCTATTCCAGTTGTTTTCTGCAACTTTACTGCCTCTTCCTGTGGTTTTATGTAATCACAAAGTAAATTAAAAACAAGGAGACCTTCAGCAAGCACATGATTATAAAAATGTGTATCTGTTTCGACATTGTTTGTAGAATACTCAGAGAGCTGCCATATCGGGCGAATAAAGCAGTGAATACAGAACGTTCAGATGAATCCTGAGTACTCATGGCATGGAAGCAGATAAAAAAATTGCAAAGAAGCTTAATTTTACTGCATTCCCAAAGATCCTTTTGAGTCTTTTATTATTTCAAAGGCATTTTGAGTCTTATGAAGTGATTTGTATGGGKTTGGKTTTTTTTTTCATTTGCTTAAAAAAATCCAAAGTAATAAGTCCTTCTCCTAAATTCTGTGAGCTGCTTATTGCATTAGACTGACAAAATACTTCTTACAGAGAGAGCAGTTGAACACTGCAGGGTTACAGTGTTCTGAAGATGAAGGATGAAATCAGTTCCCTGTACAGTAAGAGAGTTCTGTCATTAACTTCAGGGAGACCAGGGTTCACCCCAAGAGTGGAATGCAGCTTGGCATCTCACAAGCACAGGACTGGGAGTCTGTGTTTTGTTCCTCATAGATTTAACGCYATAGATTAAATAAAAATAATATTCTGTAAAGATACAGGCAAAGTCTTTGTTTATAGCAAGAGRCAGCAATGTCTTCAGAGAGAGAAGGAGGACCTCTGTTTGTACAGGCAGCAAGCTTTGAACTTTCACCTTTCTAGCACCCTATAACCCCTTCATCTTATTTAAGAGAGAAGAGTTTTATTCATATTCCCTCTATATAACTTGGAAAACACCACCAAACCAAGCTTAATTAACAGTCGAGGTACAATATCTATGATCATGCCAGGCTATAGAATGACAATTTCTATTTTATTTTTATGTTCTGCTTCTGAGAAGGCATAATGCAGTTGCATGTGGGACACATGTTTCATCTGTTGGAGAGAAGGGACTTCTTCCTTGGGTAGCTGAATTTTAGAAAATATCTCCTCTTCCTCTTTGACGCAACCTTTGGTCAAAACCAACAACAGAAACAACAAAAAGAAAGGTTGTGGAAATTGCATTATTTTTAGTCCGCAAGACTCATCCAAGAGATGGTTAGAATATTGACAAGGAGCAGAAGCTGTCACATCTGTACCAGCTCAGGTGATGAAACAGACCTTGTCTCACCATCATTTTTCTCATCATCATTTTTCTCATGTTTCCCGCTTGTGCACTGTATTCCCCTCACACTTGGTGTGTCTTGAATTTCTGTTGCCAGAGATACATTTAGATAGATTAAACCAGCTTGCTATTCATTAATATTTCATTTATATGGGGATTAGATTAGAATCCATTAACCAAATCCACTGTATTATTTTAATATTTATTAAAATGCCCTAAACCTCGGAAAAAAGATTGTCTATGATATATATGTATGTTCTCCATAGATGATTGATATAATATATACAGACAATAATTTTATCATATATAATTATTAATAATATATATTTAAAATATAGATTTTATAATATTATACAACATACATA
The DNA here is from genome assembly GCA_030449065.1 of Oceanodroma leucorhoa. Lineage (NCBI taxonomy): Eukaryota > Metazoa > Chordata > Aves > Procellariiformes > Oceanodroma > Oceanodroma leucorhoa. The sequence continues at coordinate 8,503,856 of JASVER010000009.1, read as the reverse complement.
TGTATATATAKAGAGAGAGATATATATTAGTGTAGTAAAAATTATCCATAGTTTATTTGCAAACATTAATAATCATTAATTAAAAATGAGTAAGAAAAATGGTTTTACTTCCAATTCTTTTGCTGCACTAGCTCTGTATAAAACTGCATTCTTTGTGGTTACTAAATTTCGACTTCTAAAAAGACCTTTTCTTTATTTGTAACAAAGAGTGATATATCAGAATAGGGCAGGAAACAGCTTTTTGCTTGACAAATCCAATTCTTAATCTAGCTAGTCTGTGTTATTCCTTTAATAAACTGATCAAGCTCCATCTTAAAAGACCTGGGCTCCTTGCTCGTGTCTCCTATCAGAAGGCCATTCTAAGACCTCTGCTCTAAAAGAGACCTCCTGATTACCCGATCTAATTTATTCTTAAGTAGTTTATACCCATTTGTTATTGTGCCAGTGCCGTCCTTATGCCTACATACCCTTTTCAGGGTTGGCTTGCTTTCTGACTCTGCCCCATTTTTCTAGGTTATATTACTCAAACTCTTTGTCTCCTTTCAGAAGACAGGTCTTCTGTTCTTCACTAGGTATCTTAGTGGCCATTTTCAACACTTTTTCCACTTGCAATTCACCTCTTTGGCATAATGGACAAAACAAACACACAGTATCCCAGACAATGTGTCACGCGATCTTTATATTATTGCATTAATGTATCTCTATTTTTGCTGGAGATAGATACTTGTGCTTTCCAATTTACCATGGCTAGGGAGAGGATAGAAGGAGTTGTTGATGGACACTATACATGTTGTAGGAGAAATTGTAAGAACTTTTTAATAGGTGATGTACATAAAACTAACGTGATAGCATCCATTTCTGAATTAATTGAGTTTTCAGACTACAAATCATATAAATTACAATGGGAATTGGCAAAATGGATAAAAAATTGCAGAAAGCATGAGGTAGGAGAGAGAACATTTTTGCATGAGTTGGCCTGTTTCTAGCTCTTTTCCTTCTCACTTAACCCAGCTTCTGTTTAGGATTTACTGATCTTGTAAGGTGCTCTAATGACTGCAAAGTTATTGAAGTAATGGTACCCTGGCAGACTGAAGATAAAGTTTAATAAATTATTGCAGAACAGCATTTCCRGACAGTCTTTTGATTGGTTTTGTTTGTTTTTATTAACACCTAATTAATTTTTTTATAGAGAGAAGTTTTCATTTAAGATCAAGCATATGTCTATAGCTAGTTTAATTTGAGTGTCACTATGATATCCTTTGAAATGCTAACAAAAAATGAGAGCAAAATGAAAGAAGACCAGAATTAATATGTGCAATACAGTCATCCCTATTTTCTGAGTGGATGTTTTGTTGATATTTAATCCCTGATATTTTCATACAAATACAACATATTCATTTAAAAATAATACTTAATCTGTTTTTTTAAAGAAAGAATTATTTCCAATTATAAGACCTACTTTGACATCATCTGTAAAAACTAATAATAAATAGTAAAAASTCAGGAGGTGCTATAATTACTTTAATAAGTTCATTCTGGTTTTCATTTTACTTAGGTTCTTACACTGTGCCTAGCTCTACAAAATCTGAAAGTCCTCCAGAAAAACTCTTATCAACAGTATCTTTCATATATTTTTTCTTCTTGCCATCTTCCCAGAAAAAAAACAGAGAGTACTTTATGGTAGTTTACATCGGGTATTATTCCATTCTAAAATACATGCTGGTAAATTTTCATACTAGAGGAAGCAAGGCAAAAAACAACGTTCATCCTTCCCAACTTTAAGATGCACAAGCACTGTTAACGGCAATAGGTTGCAGTATATAATATGGGTGTCTTTTGTGGTTTAGAGAGAGAAATAACTTGTTGAAAAATTATGAGTGTGTACTGAAGAGTCTATGACTCTGCATTGTATTAACACTTTTTTGTTGAGCTATAATAGAAGCTTAATTCCATCTTCTCTTTTTGGCATTTTTATGCTCATTTCCTTTTCCTGGGCGTTTCTTATTTTAATGAGCTTTTACTGTGCTTCTCCAGCTATCAGCATGTGGTGGCTAAGACAGTCAGCAGACAGTGTATGGCATTGCCAATTAATTTACTTGATTTGACACAGACACAACAGTATGCTAGACTTCAYTGACTTCTTCAGAGAATTATTTATAGAAGTGTCTGGGAAATAATGTCAGATATCTAATGGGGAGTAGAGAAGTTGTTCATTTAAAGAAAAAAATACATGACATTTTATCATTTATGCCTTTAATTGAGTGTAAAATGTCTACTCTATAAAATTTTCTTTCAGCAATCTTAGCTGTTGAAATTATTTGATTTCATTATTGTTCCATATGCTAAAAATTGTACTTTAATACTTTACTTTTTACACACCATTGAATGCATATTACCCAAACAGTTCTGATTATCCAGTAATTTTAAATTCAGTCATGATAGGAAATACAAATGCTACTTTCAAAGCAGGATTTTGTAACTGATTTATATATATAAGATTCAGCAGAGCACYACTTAAAATAATAACCTATCCAATTGGAAATGCCACTATATAATAGCTATGGTATGTTAAACTTYAAGACTGTTACTTTTTTCTTTTCCTTCCGTGCTTTGAATGAGAAGAATACATTTCCTTTGCATTCATAAATCCTTGTTTTGATAAAAATGAACAAAATTTATTCAGTTTGTAATATTTTTACAATTTGTAATTCTTTACATTTCAAAGTATGTAATTAATTCCTAATATARTAAACCTACACACAACAGAAGACTTTCAAATCAGCAGGGGGATGCTTTCAAAACTAAATAGAAGTTATTACAATGTTAGTAACTACTCTGACAAATTTGGTATTCTGGAGTATGTGTGCAAACCAAATTTAAACCATGCAGTTTGTAGATACATACTCCTATGATCCGCTCCTGTATCTAACAGTGTGCTTACCCGTGTAAGTGGATGGAAATGCGTCATTTGGAGCTCTGATTTATTTGCTTAACCTCTATAGAAAGATTGGATAAAACACTCCCCAGTTCCCCCAGTTCTCAGAATTTTTCTATTTTTCTCTTCTAACTGGTTTCTAATCAGCTGTGAAGTTTCTTCGSATGACTGTTTTGAGTTGGACACTTTCCTGCAGTTTTCTATGGAAGGCGTTAAGTAACTAAATTCAGATTTCTGATTCCACTCTGAGGACCAGTTACCTTGGAGACAGTGTTCAGTTTGGAGCCACTATAATCTTTACTTTGCTCTGGCCTTTTGCTCATGCTGAACTTTACATGAGAGAAGTAAATGGCTGAAAACATGCATCTAAATTTGAAGGGTTGAAGTTCAGGTTACTACCAGAATAGTTCTTCAGGTTTCTATATTTGGGAATTATGTACAAATATACACACACACACACGCACATATATATAAACCAGTGCAAAAATCTAATTAAAAATACCTTAAAATAAAAAAGACCATTCCTTCTTAGTCTAATGTAAAACAAGATGGGAGTACAACTTTCCAATGACAGTTGAGCGTGTGTAACATTCTGTGTGATTTAACATAAGCTGGAAGGAATGTAATCTTGAAAAAATTAGTGAAACACATAAAAAGAAGACTAGTTTATATCTTCAGTAGAATTTCTATAATATCTGATTAGCAAGGCTACAGGTGGAAGCGTGTGTGTCTGCACACATATATACAAAAATATGCACTTGCAAATGTATTGTCCCTCTGTGCCCACTTTTAAATACCGTAATATTTGATTGCAAATATATATTTCATTCATAACAATAACTAGTCAGTGTTATCTTTAAAGAAATCAATGAGTCAACTTCGTTAAACAGGATATGGAAGTGTAATACATTCCACACACTAAAAGATTAATGAGCTGCTGAGGAGCTTCTTTCTGTTCTACCCAGTGTATGAGTAGCTGCCACATCAGGGAACAGCAGCTGACATATTTTCAGAAATAGTAAATAGCTATCAGGCTTTTCAAATAAAGTTGTACTCTGCCTTGTCTGCAGGCCAGGGCCTATACATTGAATAAATCATCAGAAGTGTATTCCAGTTCTTTTAAAGAGAGCACAGTACTGCTCTCTATTTTTTATTGATTGCATTTGCAGAGGAAAATTGAATCCATTCCTTGGCAAGGCCCTAAACCTCATGTCATAAAGAAAAGGGAAAAAAGGAAAAGATGGATGGAGTTCAGTGGAATTAGCCAGAAAGAATGATGTTTCCTATTGTGTGATGATAAATTTTATTTTTTCATCTCGCTCATATCAAGTGAAAGGTAGCAGTTGAAGTACTTTGAAGTAGTGATCTTCAAAGACTTCTTTTAGCAGAATTGGAAATAAGCTTATTGGAGAGTTGTCTCCAACTAGATTTTCTGCCAATTATCAGTCAAAAGCTCTTTCCTGTACAGAAGTTAACTCAAAAAGAAAGGCAAGTGTCTCTAGGATATACAGCATCTCAGTAGGTGTGGCTATAACACCTCTAAATATTTTATTTTAGTAAAATGCATTTTTTTAATAACAGAAAAATAAATTAATTTCTCCCTATATTCATGAAGTCAATATAAACCCATGTGTCTCAAATTAGGGTATTCTGATAGGTGCCATGGTCTCTACTATGAGCTAGTGAAAGTAACCTGCATTGATTTTTATGTGCAAATTGAGAATCATAATATTTTAGTAGGAACCATTTGAAGAATAGTTTTTTTGTTGTTTATGAGTGGTTTTTCTTGCTTTTCTTTGGTTGGCAAGTTTCAAATCCATTGCTGTAGGCTTTAAACTAGAATCTAGAGGTATTGGTTTGAAATTGCCTATTACCAGAGGTATTGCATTCAAAAAAAAAGCAGGGGACTTGATTTACAGCTTGCCTTTTGAAGCCCAGGGTGTATTCTTAAGCAGAAGTTAAAAAATAATATAAGTTGTGGAAAAACACTTAGAGAAAAAAATTATTAAAGCTGAAATTCCCAGCACCCTTTTCCTTATTTACTGATTACTGGATTAGTTAACACAAATGTGGGTACTTTCTACACAAGTATACTGAATAGAATGAAAACAAACAAACAAAAAACCTGAATGAACAGAGCAAGTTTGAATTACAAATAGCAAACTGCTCCAGGAGCAACTATTTTAACAGTTGTACAATCAGCTCTTTACATATCAGTCCCACCAAATAAACTCTGCGTGTCTGTTCCAAGCACAAATTCTTGTCATCATAATGAGAAAGTGAATTAAGAGGGAAGTGATATATGTTGAAGTTACATGTGTGCTGTTAAAATTTATTTCTGAAATGAGACCTGGGTACTTAACTTCTGTAGTGCAGGAAGATATGGTTTTCAGTACAGAGAGAACAGATATGTTACATACATATGTTAGTAGCCTTTTCCGAGATTTATWTCATTTTACTTCTGTTTGGATGCTCTGTTCTTGTTGCTCGTCTTGAATTCCATATTATTTTTTTAATTCCAACTTCATGTGTTGTTCCGCCCGCCCCTTCCCTCCCCCCCCGCCCCCCCCTGCTTCAAGTTCGTGGATTTTTTTTTAGTCTAATAAGATGTTGAAATTATTAGTTCCGATATATCCATTCAGTACTTCAGTACTTAGTTATTTTACTATTTTTAGATTGTCTCCTTAATTTCTCCTTTTTTGTATATGCATGTAATTTTAATAAATATTTATATATATATGAATGTGTGTGTGCAGCAGAGTGTGTGTAAACATACAGGTTCAAATATAGATATAACTTTGCAATACATTTTTGGGTGATATTACACAGACACTCTTTGCAACAGTAYTCATAAATGTAGTAATACATTTAATGTGTCTTTATGGAATATAATTTATTTGTTAGTAAGCTTAATGTTTGAAGGAAATCTTTTCTTTAGAAATATTGTACCACATTTCATATATGAAGAGTTTATTTCATGGGGTGCATAGCCACCAATTTAGAAAAACATTTATGAGAATGATTAACTTTTAAAAATACTTTTTTCCTGATTAAATGTTTTGCTGCATAGGGATGTCAGTGGTCAGACCAGGATGGTAAAGTCACTGACAGATTTGGGGGTAGAGGCTGCAGCAATTTTAAGTCAGGTCACAAGGCCAAAGAAATCTATTGGTTTATATTGTTATGGGGCTTGGGAATTCGTAGAGGACCCTGAAACCTAAATGCTTTGCCAGCTGGCAAAGAGTAAAAACTATTGTCTCCCATGTGCCTTAAGTAAGTGCCCTAAGCTCCAGTGCCCTAAATGCCACCAGGAACCGTTGGCATAGGCCAAGTACTGTGTACATCAGATGAGGAAATGGTAACAGGAAAAAATAAAAATTCAAGTATGAAAGGAAATTCTTGTCTGAGTAAGTAAAGGACAGAGCTTCTAATGACTTCGTGGAGCCACTTCTRGAAGTAAGATCTGAACCAAAGTCAGGTTTAGAAAGTCTGTACATAATGCTTAGTTACACGGTAGATCAAACTGGATCTAAAAGAAATAACTGAAGAGTAACCATTTTAACATGATAATAAACTTCTCATGGTGCCTTACAGAATTATTCCTCTTAAGTAAACATATATATATTTAGAATTATCTACTTGACAGACAGGTATATAGCACAAGGTTATTGCTTACAAGGAATTTCAAGAGTTGGAAATTTAATTTGAAATTTCTATAAAAAGCTATATCTTGAGAGAGTAATATTATCTTAAAACTACTTTAAAAAGAACAGATAAACCTTTCTGCAAACACATGGTGTAGCAATTTTCTCCTTAACCTTTAAAGACAAGCCTATAAAATTTAATGCTGTGATCTCATTTCTCTAGTACCTGTTAACAACCTCACTTTGGAAATGGGCTTTCAAATGTTAACCTTCAACCTGTCCTTATTTGTATTGTTTCTTTTTTTCACGTTAGCAGGGGGCTAGAATGTAGACCTACATACCAAATTTTGGAMTGTGATGCCACTCGTGCCTTAAACGTGAACTGTTTTTATTTCAGCTTGACTTGCTCATTCGCAAGAGCAATTGAATTTTCTTTCCTGTGGTATTTTCCAATACCATAGTGTAAGCAGGATCTGTATTACAGTGTTGACTTTTGTAAGATTTATACCTRCATCTTTAGCTGTTTTGAAATGTTTTTTTTTCCCCTCTAGTTCCCTTTCCACTCTTGGCTTGCTGATCTCAGTGTTTCAGTTTTAGAAACATTACTTACAATGCCATTAGGCAACACAAAAGAAAGGATTAGTGACCAAACCAACAAAAAGCCCTTGCTCTTTCAAATTTACTGAATACCTGCTATTGCTTAACATTATTGAGATTTTTTGGGAGAAATTAATGAGATATTTACAGATGATTCAATGAGGTGAAAAGCATATTTTATCATAAGTTATATCATAAGGTATTCTGGATCACAATAAAATTTCCTTGACTACTGACTATAGTCAATTGACTATTACTGTAGCAGTGTTCATCAATTTTAGAGTAAGTCTCCCAACATATCTTTTTTTGAAAAAGGCCCAGAACATGTTAATATATTATATATTTGATTGATTATATAATATATTTGATTCATTAAAACAAGCATTGGTACAGGACAACTTTGCGAATATGATTTTCTGTATAACTGGCCGCATAGTGTTTAGCTGAAATGTGAATTTCCTTGTATTTTAAGTTAAGTTCATTGTGGAACTGACTCAACGCACAAATATTAATGTTCACACTGGTGATTTTTCTGTAAGTGATCACATCTATGAACATAAAGATCTTTTTAGCGTGCGATAACAAGTACTATTATGCCTGTGGTCCCACCTTAATGTTATARTTCATATAGCTCATCATTGTCTTTTCCACATAATAATGCCCTTAYAGCATCCATTTGGAAAGGGAAATTTTTGTTACCTTTCTAAGAGACTCACTTACTCTTGTTGATGTCATTCTAGTCTTCRTGAGGCAATGTGCTGTGATTAATAGAAACATCAACTTCATAGGTTTGCTTTTACTTTTCTATAGCTGGGAAGTGCAMCTAGAGTGACATCTCAGAAACAAAGTATTTGTAGGAGATAATGACTACGCAAATAAGCCAGTAGTCATTGCATACAAATAATGCAATGGGAAGACGAAAACATAAGGAACTTAAAGAAAATTCCCAAGGAAGAGGAGTGTGTTTCTTTAAAATTACTTAGTTGRTTAGTTAAATGAAATGTTATCACTTTCTGCAATAGTTCAGTTTGCTTTTTTAGTCATTGTGGCTTCTGTTAGGATGTAACTTTGTAATATCAAATATGTTTTGTCTTTGACAGCAACGATAGTGTTAAATGAACTCAACTGGACTGCAGCGTTGGATGATGTATTCAAGCGGAACAGAGAAGAAGACCCCACTTTATTATGGCAGGTTTTTGGTAGTGCAACTGGCCTTGCTAGGTATTACCCAGGTAACTGAATTCTTCTAAAGAACTGTCCTATGCCACATATGCCTTAAAAATAGTCTGAATTATTTACCAGCAATAAAAGATAACTAAAGATYACTTTCTTACATAGATGGGGTTTCTGTAGATCAGAAGCAACTCAAAAACTGTGAAATTATTCTGGCAGAAAGCTAGTATGAGGGGGAAGAAACTGGAGGTGAAATATATAACTTGCATTTTTTACAGCCAGAGGAGCAGAAGATGATATCCTTTGAAAAGCTGAACTGTTAAATTTTATTTTTGCATTCTTTTCTATGTGTTGTGTAAAGAATCAGTTGAATATTTGCCAGTGAGATTTTTGTATCTGTCTAGTTTTATAAATAGTGACTTGGTGACTAGACAGATAATCTTATGGTTAAAGTCAGTAAAAATATGGTTGCACCATGCTATGATTATGTCCTGCAGAATCCAAGAACTCTGACAATTATGTCTTTGCTGTTAGAGCTAAGGTCAATGAATACAACTTGATTACTTCAACCAGCATCTGTTCCACCTATCAAAGAATCCCATTACTGGATCACAGTAACTAATTTAAACAGATGTGTATTTTACTAAATTTAGATCATCAGTGGCCTTAATTTGATTTTTGATGTGTACCACCTAATGGAARGGCTTGTTTTATGGCAATGTATACTGCTTGTGCTGCTGCTGTTCTTGTTAAGTGATGCTGTTATCGATGACAGAATGATGTGTCTACTACACGCAAGACAATTGTATGCAGTGTCTTGTCTCTTGCCTACAACTAGTTAAGAAAGAACTCTCAGATCCTTTCTCTTCTGTTTTTACAAGATTGTTGGTGTTTCTGAGGGTGAAGGGGATTATTCTAAAGCTGTTACTGTATCATTAGCACAATTGCTAGCACAGGCAGAGAAATTGCCTTAGGCTAGTTTACAGGAAGAAATATTTCATAGCACGTGAATCCTGTTTATTTTGTCATGCTAGGTGCTAATGAAATAAATACAGTGAGATGTTGCAGAAAAAATAATATTGAAAATGCTAATTTCATATTTGTTTTCTTTCAAAGTGTTCTGTTTCAATGCTTTTGGGATCTATTAGTACTGTCTTTTGGGTCACCATTTGTCACCACCTACTATATAGTGATGTTTTCCAAGAGTTGAAAAAGAAATGTTTCTTTAATACGTCTCTGTGGCAATCTATAGGAAATTAATTTTCAAGTGTAAGATTATCTTATATACTGAAAAATATGTTCTTCTGTCTAGCTAACCTGTCCATTCCAGTTGTYCACCCACACAACACAGGAGCCTCAGAATCTCTATGTGTTCTTCCTTAGAACACCTCTATAAAGTGGGAGAAGCTTGTTTTCCCTATTTTTCAGGTGGATATGTTGCTTCTATATACTCCATCTAAAAACAAATTTATATTTATATATATTTTATATATATTTTTATATATATTTTTATATATATTTTTGAGACTCTACCTGGAGTACATAGGGCCCCCAACATAAGAAGGACATGGACCTGTTGGAGCGGGTCCAGAGAAGGGCCACAAAAATGACCAGAGGGATGGAACACCTCTCCTGTGAGGAAAGGCTGAGAGAGTTGGGGTTGTTCAGCCTGGGGAAGAGAAGGCTTGGGGGAGACCTTCTTGCAGCCTTTCAATACTTCAAGGGGGCTTATAAGAAAGACGAGGACAAACTTTTTAGCAGGGCCTGATGYGATAGGACAAGGSGTAATGGTTTTAAACTAAAAGAGGGTAGATTTMGACTAAACAGAAGAAAGACATTTTTTACAATGAGAGTGGTGAAACACTGGCACAGGTTTCCCAGAGAGGTGGTAGMTGCCCCGTCCCTGGGAACAKTCAAGGTCAGGTTGGATGGGGCTCTGAGCAACCTGATCTAGTTGAAGATGTCTGTACTGATTGCAGGGGGGWTGGACTAGATGACCTTTAAAGGTCTCTTTCAATCCAAACTATTCTATGATTAGTATATATATATATATGATTAGCATAAAACTCAGATCCTCACACCTCCTGCTTATTCCATAGCTAAGTGTCTAAGTCATAGAATCATAGAATAGAATAGTTTGGATAGTTGTAAAATGTTGCTTCATTATATTGGCCTTAGGTAAGCCTGCTTCAAAGTGATGAATTTATCCATAGTGATGATATTTGTGAAAGAATTTGGAAGTATCAAAACCTAAAATTAAAATGCATAGATAAGTCTGATCATTATTACCTGAAATACATCCATGGAGTCTTTTCTCCCATAAAAAGAATTGATCTTTGGTACCTCTAAGCTATAGAGGGTGTCTTCAATCACAGGTTTCTTGAACTAATGTTTTTATCTGATAGTATCCCACTGCCTTCAGTAATGGGCTAGACGGTACATCACTTCTGTCCTAAGTAGGCTCTTAGGCTGTCCTTGTCACCATAYAAACCAGCAGCATGAAGGGATCTTTCTATGAGTGACACCATGGATTGAAAGTATGTGTGAAATATAAGATTCTTTTTCTATTCCATATATATATATATATATTACATATATATTTTACATATATAAGCTACAGGCTTGGGGAAGAGTGGCTGGAAAGCTGCCCGGCGGAAAAGGACCTGGGGGTGCTGGCTGACAGCCGGCTGAACATGAGCCGGCAGTGTGCCCAGGCGGCCAAGAAGGCCAACGGCATCCTGGCCTGTGTCAGGAATAGTGTGGCCAGCAGGAGTAGGGAGGTGATCGTGCCCCTGTACTKGGCACTGGTGAGGCCGCACCTCGAATACTGTGTTCAGTTTTGAGCCCCTCACTCCAAGAAGGACATTGAGGTGCTGGAGCGTGTCCAGAGAAGAGTGACGAGGCTGGTGAAGGGTCTGGAGAACAGGTCTTATGAGGAGCGGCTGAGGGAACTGGGTTTTTTTAGCCTGGAGARRAGGAGGCTGAGKGGAGACCTTATCACYCTCTACAACTACCTGAAAGGAGGTTGTAGCGAGGTGGGTGTTGGTCTCTTCTCCCAAGTAACAAACGATAGGACAAGAGGAAATGGCCTCAAGTTGCACCAAGGGAGGTTTAGATAGGATATTAGGAAAAATTTCTTCGCCAAAAGGGTAGTCAAGCATTGGAACAGGCTGCCCAGGGAAGTGGTGGAGTCACCATCACTGGAGGCGTTCAAAAAACGTGTGGATGAGGTGCTTSGGGACATGGTTTAGTGGGCATGATGGTGTGGGGTTGATGGTTGGACTTGATGATCTTAGAGKTCTTTTCCAACCTTAATGATTCTATGATTCTGTGATTCTATATCCCCTTGTTTCCAACATATATTCTATTTTTGGTACTRTTGTACACTCTTCTAGCATCACATGTATGATTTCACATAATTTTCAACTGTGCTTTTTCTGCCTTTTTGGTACTTTTGTGTTCCCTTGTCTCTATCAAGAGGACAAGACAGCTTCCTTCTGACTATGACCTAGGTTGAGACACGTGGCATTTAGACCAGTTCCTTTCCTCAGACYTTCTTCTTTATACATTATAATAAATGGTATTAGGCTTAGTTATAATAGTAATTAGRTGCAGTATAAGAATAGGAAACTATTTTATGAAAATAGCTAACAGCATCAGGAAGAGGAAGTAATGCTACCAAAGTATTSACTTCCTTTAATGTTATGACGTAGTAAGTCCACCAAATGTTCCTTAAGCAAAATGTCATTTTTACTGAGGAGAAAACCACATTATATGTGGTGTTACCTTTGGTTTTATTTTAAAGAAGAAGAAAATATGTAATCCATGCAAGCCAGATTTAGAAGATATTTGTGTAGATGGTTAGATACAGATGTGGAAGAAAGTTAARTATTAGAAACATATACATAAACACACATATATTTTGATATTTGCAGTCATAGCAGAACCAGTGGCAGGCATAAAAAGGAACTGTACAGCCAYTTCCTATGTTTACCTTATAAGATGCCCCAATAGAAACATTAGAGACTGTATTGAGGTCAACTTCTCTCTTTGTAGATTAATACATTACTTGCTTCATTTTGTTTATTAACTTTTTTTCCCTAGAATATGCTCAATTCAGCTCTTATTCTCAAACATCAAGACAGAAATGGCAGAGAARAGCCAAAGATGCAGGATACCTCCATAGGTCTCAAACCTATTTTTTCACCTCTTTCAGTTAGGGTTTTAATCAGCTTTATTTAAAGAGTCAATATGAGTCTCCTCATACTGAACTTTTTCTTCTTTAAATTATTTAAGAAAGTGTGTTTTGCCTAAAATAATTTTAAACATTAGTGAGGGTACTTAGTATCAACATTTTCATTAGTTTCAATGGCAGCATATTTGTGAAGAGAAATGCTATGCTCTACTACTGTGCTCGCAACCATCCATTTTGATATGAAGATGCCAAGAGCAATTTTGAGATTTCTATTAGCTATTCCATGAGCTCTGAACAACTCAAGAGTAAGTAAACAGCAGTTCAATAAAAGAGCTCAGAAGAATAAATAAATAAAGTGAATGGAACTTTTAGGAAGGATGTAATATATTCGCATTCTTATGTTTAAAGTTATATACCACAAATTAGTCTTTCTTTCAAGAGATGGTTTCAGCATCGTAAGAATTCATTGCCCTTTTTGCACACATTTTTGGAGTTGTATCAGAATCAAGACAGGAATCTATCTTCAGGTGATGAAAATACCTGATAAAATTATTAATTTAAAAGGGGAGTGTACAAGAGGTGGAAGCAAGGGCAGGTGACCTGTGAGGAATATAGAGACACTGTCCAAGCATGTAGAAACATGGTTAGAAAAGCCAAAGCCCACTTGGAGTCGAATCTGGTRAGGAATATGAAAGACAACAAGAAGAGCTTCTACAGGAACATCAGCAGCAAAAGAAAGACTACGGAAAATATGGACTTGCTGCAGAATGTGGGCCTGCTGCTCCCTGCTGGGACAGAGGACTCATTGACAAAAGGCATGGAAAAGGCCAAGGTACTCATTACCTTCTTTGCCTCAGTCCTTACTCGTAAGACCAACSCTCAGTAATTGCAGACCTCTGCAATCAGAGGGAAATTCTGGAGGAAGGATGTCTTGCCCTCAGTGGAGGAGGATGAGGTTAAGGAACATTTAAACAAACTGGACATACACAAGTCCCTTGATGGGATGCACTCATGAGTATTGAGGGGTCTGGTGGATGTCATTACAAGGTCATCCTTAATTATCACTGAAAGCTCATGGAAACTAAGAGAGGTTCCTGAGGTTCCTTCTTTCCTGAGGAAAAAAGTGTCACTTCTATCTTCAGGAAGGGCAAGAAGGAGGATCTGGAGAACTACAAGGTGTCAGACTCACCTTAGTCCCTGGGAAAGCAATGGAGCAAGTCCTCCTGGAAAGTATTTTGAAGCATAGTAAGGACAAGAAATTGATTGGGAATGGTCAGCATGGGTGAAAGGGGAAATCATGCCTGATCAACCTGATAACTGTCTATGATGAGATGACTGGCTTTGTGGATAAGGGAAAGGCAGTGATGTTATTTGTCTTGACTTGAAGACGAAGTCTTTTGACACTGTTTCCCTTAACATCCTCAGACAAACGAAGTACAACTTAGATAAATGGACAGTGAGGTGGAGTGAAAACTGCCTGAACTGCTGGTCTCAAAGGGTTATGAGAAGTGGCATGAAGTCCAGCCAGAGGCCAGTCAAAAGTGGTGTACCCCAGGATTCAATACTAGGGCCAATGCTATTCAGCTCTTCATTAGTGACCTGGATGATGGGACAGAGTTCACCCTCAGCAAGTCTGTAAATGGTAAAAAACTGGGAGTGGCTGATACACAAGATGGTTGTACTGCCATTCAGAGAGACCTCAACAGGCTGGAGAATTGAGCTGACAGGAATCTCATGAAGTTCAATGAAGGGAAATGGAAAGTTCTGCATCTGGTAGAGGAATAACTGCAGGCACCGGTACCTGCAGGCGGCTGACTAGCTGGAAAGCAGCTTTACAGAAAAAAAATTGGGGGTCCTGATGGACAAGTTGGACATGGACAGTGACAGCCTGGGCTGCATTAGGCAGAGCATTTCTAGCAGGTGGAGGGAGATGATCATTCCCCTTGACTCAGCACTGGTGAGACACATCTGGAGTGAAAGATCCAGTTCTAGACTCCCCAGTACAAGACAGACAGGGACTTACTGAAAGGTCACAAAGATTATTAAGGACTTGGAGCATCTGTCATATGAGGAGAGGATGAGAGAGTTTGCTTTCAGCCTGGAGAAGACAAGGCTCAAAGGAAACTTGAAAGTGTGTATAAATAACTGATGGGGAGGGTGAGCAGTCTCCATCATAGGAGAGATTTCTTTTTCACTCTGTGTTTTCCTCCACTTCCAAAAGAAAACTTGGAAAAACTCACTTAAAAATCTTAATTCTGTCATTCAGAACAAAAGAAACAACAGCGTCCTCTGTAATTGTATTCATAAAATGTCTAGTTGTGTTTGGAGTGTCTGTCCATGTAGAGAGCTTCCAAGAGTACCTGCACTGCTGGGCCAATATGGAGGGCACAACTGATGGATTAGCCAGGGGAAAGGTAATCATCAACATGGAGAAAGCTTTTCAACTTACTTCCAATCTTACTCTATTTTGTAGAATTATAGTTCAGTTCAGAAGTAACAGTGTACTCAGTGCTTGTTTTAGGAAGGAGGGTGTTAGTTATTTATTTATTTACTTATTTTTTATTTTTTCTTCAATACAAATACTAATGTGTGGAAAAGACAAGGTTAAAAAAGTTGGACATATTGAGATCTCCTGGTGCACGCAGTGCTTGTGCTGGGGTCAGCTTCACATGTCAGCTTGACAAGTCCATATTGACAAGGCAGCTCTGAGGTCAGGCCAGGAAGTCCCTGAGTCAGGGTCAGGATCAGCAAAGTACAACATGGTGCACAGACATTCACCCAGTGTAGCTCAGGCAAGGAGCAAGCGCTTGAGCTGAAATGAAGCTCCCAAGCCAAGAGGCAGAGGCTCCCAGGAGATTTCTTGCAGCTTTTTGTCCCTCCCCTCTTCCCACATCAGTAATCCCAGGTTACACATCTGCACCRTGTAAACATGGGCTTGAACATGGGCAGCAGTTGCCTAGGAGGCTGCAGAGCCTGCTGGTGCATGTAGGGCCCTTCATTTTTAAGGAGCAGACTGATTTTATCTGAAGAAATAAGCATATTTGCGTGAGTACAATTTATTCCATAATCTTTTCTGCTTTCCCTTGATAATTTCCCTCTTGCTCAAAGGGGAAAAAATGTTGAAACAAAGTAGCACCAGACAACTTCCTTCTGCTCAGAAGCTAAATTGCATTTGTTGGCTTATTAATTGAGGATGAAAAGAAGACTCCATATGTTTTCTGTTAATCCATCAGTGCAAAAACTAGGTACAGGCCATGCAGTGGTTGTTTGCAAATGATCTGAAAATTATTACACTGGATGTAATGAAGTTAGCTTGCAAGTACTTTGGATTCTGCATGATGAAAATTTTCTATTCAAATTACAGTTGGCTYTTTGTGGGGACAAACTTTTTAGCAGGGCCTGTTGTGACAGGACAAGGGGGAATGGTTTTAAATTAAAAGAGGGTAGATTTAGACTAGACAGAAGGAAGAATTTTTTTACAATGTGGGTGCTGAAACACTGGCACAGGTTGCCAAGAGAGGTGGTAGATGCCCCATCCCTGGGAACATTCAAGGTCAGGCTGGATGGAGCTCTGAGGAACCTGACCCAGTTGAAGATGTCCCTGCCCATGGCAGGGGGGTTGGACTAGATGRCCTTTAAAGGTCCCYTCCAATCCAAACTATTCTATGATTCTATGTTTTCACGTGTCATTACACGAGCTACTGCTAACACATCAAAAATGTGAAATGTTACAGGTTTCATTTACAATACACAGTTGCCCAAAATTTAGATGTTTTCTGAGCATTGTTTAAATTTTTTGACATTTAATAATTCTTAACAATAGTTAAAATATGTTAAAATTATTAAAATAATTTAGCAGACTGACTCGTGAAATTGTCAAGTCATTGAAATCAAATGGTTCAGACATTTTAAGTGAGTTTTTTCACAGCCAGCTGTAATGCCTCGGTCTTCATATTACAAGGGTATCATTACCAGAGGCATTTTTGCTCATAGCCTTGGCCTTGTAAGCAGTACATACAGAATCCTTTGTGACCGGTATGCAGGTAAATGAAACATTCTCATGAAGCTACAGGGGAGGGATTTCTGTTGTTTAAGCTTTTGTTATTATTAATTATTATTAATGTCCATAGCAAGAAGATACAATGTGATGGATGAGACCAGATTTAGCAAAAATAAATTCAAGCTGCATTGAAATCGGGGAATTAAAGAAAGAAAAATAAGTAAAAATATGAACAGTTTTAAATATCCATGTGCCAGAATGTAACTGAAGTCAGAATTTCAGTTACTTTGTTTGCATCGACAAGCTTGACCAGAAAAGCTAGACCCAGACATAAAGGCATGTAGTGAATATGTATTGCGTTCTGTTAGACATGATACTGTTTTGTGTATGRTCCTGTCTGACTTGCAGCCACAGGGACCTCAAGATCATTATCCTGCACTACTGTCCAGTGCATGCTCAGAGGCTATCTTTAGTCATTTCAGAAAACAAGGCATCTTGATTTACATGGTGGCATTTTGGAGAATTAGTTACAGCTTCTTTTCTTCTTTTCAACAGGAAATCACAATCAGCTTTTCCGAACATTTCCCACATATAACTTGTAYGAGGAAACCCTTCCTGGTTCTTAATGTTCAGTTTGCAAACAGAATTTTAGCTGAGTTGTCTGCAGAAGGCAAGATAGGACTGGTTATATAAATAACTTCTTTTCTTTCCTTTTTGTTTTTGTCTGAGGGCTCAGTTGTCTTGAATGCATGTTTTCAATTCTAGTTTCTTTACAAAATCCATCAGGTTTAAAAATATTTGTAGAAGTTTCCAGCCTTTGTCCTGCAAGGGAACAGTTTTCCATTATTTATGTATAACTCAAGAGTAAGACTCCATTTTCACCACTACCATGAAAGAAAGCTGAAATGTATTTTGAGGKTTTTTTTTTAAGCAAACCCTCCTGAAATTTGATATTATGGGATTCCGAAAGGCAAATTTTTGGAAACAGTAAACAAAATCAGAAGAGGTTCATTGGGAAAACTGTGAGCCACCAAGTTTAAAATTTGGATTCTCTGTGAGATAACAAGAGAGCACAAATTATTATAAATGTTGAAGCACCTTCTCAGTAGTACTAGTAGATGTACATCTTCCTGCCTAATTTTTCAGTTTATACTTCTAATTCTAGAAACTGGTATTAGCTTTTAAGATGTCATTTTAAGATGACAGTTGCCTAATTCTAGTCTAATTCTAGTCCAGACATAGGGTTTAAGTAGTTTTTGATTCAAATTAAAACCAGTAATCTGAGAACATTTTAGCAAGATAATTGAAATTACCAGTTTGTTCCAATTCARTTGAAACTTGCAAAGACATAAAATTGCAAATATCACAACATAGTGTTTTAATATCCAAAACTTTCATTTCTGGAACACTTTAAAAGAAAAGGGGAAATATGGTCATCCTCAGAGGATAAGATACTCCAAATAGACACCTGAAATGGATGAATATTCTGGAAGGATGTATCTCATTCACCAGWTATGGACTATCTAATATAGAATATATGATGCCTTTTCAAAAAGTAAGAATAAGTGACAATACTCACAGAAACACAGAAAGATTGAGGTTGGAAGGARCATCTGGAAGTCACCTGGGCCAACATTCCTGCTCAAGCAGGGCCACCTAGAATCTGTAATGTAGGTCAGGTTTTTTTTGTTTTTTTCTTTTGTAATATATTTTCCAAAAAGATTTTTCTTTGGTGGCAGGAGTTTGAAAAATTAAACTTTTTTTTTTTTTTTTTTTTTGAACCTTGAATCCATTCCCTGTGGGCTTGCACATGTAGAGCTTCATTGACTCCGTGTAGACAGAAAGGTACTTTAATATAGATCAGACTGCAGATTTAATTTATAATTAACCACAGAGCAGTGGACAAATCTGTTACACAAAAATAAATTACTTTAATTAAAGTAGTTTAATATGGTTTGACAGATATTAAGTTACTCACATTTTGTGAGGCATCTACCCAGCTAATTTTACTGCTAGGTTTTAGAAAGCAGTTATCTGAAAGAACAATTTAATGCCAAATTTTTGGCAGGCTACTTGGAAGTGTAGGTACAAACCAACCAGTTCCTCCTTTAATCTCAAAATCTTTCTTAATTATAGAGGTAATGAAGATTATAATTGTTAATCAATGTTTCATTAAAATACTGCAATGGGAAGCATATTATTTTCACTGTAGCAATCATTAATTAAACAAATTTAAAAAACACTTTGTATTTATGTGCCTTTTGCCAGATACCACCTCTCCCTGTTTTGTTTTGTTTTGTTTTGTTTTGTTTTGTTTTGTTTTGTTTTGTTTTAAAGCTAAAAGATCATTAGTAAAGGATGCATTTTGTTTTGGACTGCAGGCAGCAGACATTTATTTGCAGTTAAATGTGATATAGGAGATTTTCTAGTTATAGTAATAAATACACTTAAGAAAGTTTGKCTGCAAAGGATTACTCAAATGAAAACACACACTTGATATTTACATGAATGATTACTAAAGAAAAACTGTTTGGTCAGCAACACCGACTGAGCTCTCTCGGGGAAGCATACTAAATAATATTTGTCACAGTGTAATACTAGAAAGGGTGRTACTGATATGGATAGTCTCAGATTCCAGTTAGTGGGTTTTGTGATGATAATGCATGAATAGATTCARTACCTTTTATGAAGAACTGTTGAACCTCGACTTGGTGTGACAGTATTTGGTCTGCAGTGTGCTGCAGATGGCAATGTGCCACACCTGGTCAAGATCAGAAAAGCTGAGGCTATTGATAACAAAAACAAAACTGAAAAAGAAATACTATGCTGTTCCCAAATGTTCCGAACCTTCCCACTTCCATCTGGAGATTTAACAAGGGGCTTTGGGAACTTAAAATCTGCTTTCACAAAACAGTACGTCTGGCAACTTCCACTCTCCCAAAGTGCTGCATAACTCTGTGACTTCTCTCTGGTTTTCTCAAAGAGGAAAAAACAGTCTCCAGCCTGTGGTTCTGTGGTCCTTTTCTTATCACGTAACCTAGACATAYGTATTTGTCTTCTTCACCTGACCTTACCTATGTTATTGGAGAAGGGAGGAAGAAGGAATGAAACAGGTAGAGGAAGGCTTTGTTTTGGCTCATACAGCTATGTGAAAGCCAGTAAAAAGTGCTACAATATTAACTTCTTAGATGAACATTGGGAACTTCATACTCATGAAGAAAAATAATATTTCCTGAGGAGACCGACTCTTTACCAGACTTCCAGGTGAACTAGAGATGAAGTAGCATTTTGAGATGTCGGAAGTCCTGTTATTTATGGAGGCATGACTCTGATTACTTGRGAAGTATTGAATTCAAGTTGCAAAGTACCTGTGAAGTTCAAGTCCTTCTTAGCTGAAGTAGTAAATACTGAACAAGACTGTAATTTTAGAACTGAATGTCTACATAATCTCAATTTCTTACTTTAAGCACATCTGAGCCTGTCTTAATCATGCACATAGGTGATTCTTAAGCTCATCTGCTCCCTCAGCTTTAAAGGTATGTCTGTACTAGTAAACGGAACAAGTCAGAGGTTTATTAGCATCCCTTAGACTGCCCCATGGTGTGMCTGAAGGGACAACACATGCTGGCAGCCTCTCCCAATGGACAGCACTGGACCCAGTTTTGTTTCTTCTATACTACAAGGTTCTCCAGTCCTGTTCTAGGAGGCTTCATGTTCTTAAACATATGCTATACTGCAGGGCATATATATATATACTGCATGGCATATAACACACGGCTTAATTTTCATCCCCAAAACACYGTCTGGTTTAAAAGCAGTAATAATATCACTGTTCTCATTTTGCAGATAAAAGAAACAGGTATAGAGAGATAAAATTACTTCTTCAGTGATCCTCTGAAGGTTAGGGATTCAAGCCAGGAATATGTGTAACAGCCAAGTTTTTTAAGATTCAGTGTGCTATTATATTCATTAGCTCATACTTAAATTCATAGCATTGTTTAAACATCAGCAGGTGTGTTAATCTTCTCAGGATCTTTGTAATATCAGTGCTGAAGAGCACAGTGATAAGAACTGTTGTATTCTTTCCCTTTTTTACTGTATATTAGCCTTGTATTTAACCTTACTTTGTTWATCTATATAATAAACAAGTATAATATGATGGAAAGTTTAATTAATTRGAGAAAAGTCTATTTATATTTCTCATGCCAGTATTTTACTAGGATATTCCTATGTAATTAGGGCTTACAAGGTGTTAAATGGAGAAATTCACAGATAAAGAAAAGATAATGCTGATTATCCAGAAAAATAATTTTGTTCTTAAAATCTTAAAATTCTTGGATTAAAAATATGGATAGAGAAGAGCTAGTATTACCTCTTCCCCTTCGTAAAAAAAAAATTAAAAAAAAAATCCTGAACCTATTTCCAGAYGTCAGTGAAGCAGGTCTCGCTCAGCTACTGGAACATTCCCTGCTTAGACAAACTAATAATGGTAGAGCTTTAAAAATCAATTTCTAATAAAATAAAATGGTATCTCTCCAAATGAAGGACTTGCTGTGCACAGCTGCTCTTGTGTTAACCATTAATGGCAAGCAGTAGTGTTGTGGCCATGATATTGAATTTTCCAAAGAAAATCATTACTGAAGCAGACACTAAGAGACTAGAAAGCCTAAAAAATCCATACAAAATTAATCAAAAGACTTGAAAAACTGAGAACTTCACCTTTTTTTTTTCCWAAATGTTTTATATTTTATAGCTGTCAGTTCCTGTTAATGACTCAACATTTATAGGAACCTTTAAAGTAAAAAACMAAAACAAAACCCAAAACACTTTCCTAGTAATGCAGCTTATAAATTATCAATTAGTGCAATTAGTGTGTAAGTTGGATAGTACTACTTTTTACATTGAAATAAGCCTCTGTGAGCGTTGTTCACTTCCTTTTTTTTGTTGAAATCTGGGAGGAAAGGACATGGGCTGACATGATTTGGATCTAACCATACTCATGATATGGAAAATCTTACAATATTTTTAATTGTGTCTCATTTTTAAAAAMCGATGTGCTGAATGTTGTAGTTGTGCAAGCAGATCCACCCAGTTACAGGATAATGTGTTATTTCCAGTGAGTTAATGAAATTGCAGCCAGCAGGCCACCATACCTTCATGCTGAAGTTCATACCATTTCAGTGTTTTTATGGTACAAATCGAAATGTCCAGAATTTGCTCTTATAGGAGAAAAAGAAAAACAACAACAAAAAAAAMMMCACCAACAAAGCATCTTGTTGCTTCTGTACCTCTTCTCCTCAAGCTCTGATACTCCAGCCTCCTTTGGGGGGATGGTAGCTAGTCCAGGTGAAACCAATGTAACACATTTATTGAGGATGAAATTCGGTTTATACATGCAGAAGCAGAAATAKTTACCTCAGAACTAAGATAACATGGAGCCATTTGAGGGGTTAGCGTCTGCAGCCTGCAGTATGTGTTACACATTCAAATCGCTTTTGTTTCTTTTGGCATATTGGGACCAATAAAGCAATGGATTTGTTTGTATACAGACTGTTCCCTTATAAAACTCATTGCTGAACTGATTTGGGAAGAAACTGAGCACAGTATTGCCCATAACCACATAGGTAATACATTCTGAAAAAAACTCTGTGAGATTATTRTCTTCCCTTTTCTGTATGGTGATGGTGCTCTAAAAATTACAGAGGACATTGCACAGAGCTATCTATGTTAGACAGATTTTACCTGAAGATAATTTGAGCTTTTGACAATTTTAAGTCATTATCTGAGTAAAATAGTTAGGAAGTGGCTGCATTCAGTCTTGACTGAACATCTTCTGTGGTAGCACGGAGTTGGTCAGGAACGATCTCTGTCTTGGGGGGGACAGTGCTAATTGGTTATTAATCCAAGGCATCATTATGATATAAATATCCTGAGTTTTATATATAGTGGTGCAAAACACTTTATGATGATTAATGTTAGGGGTTATTAAAGTTACAGCTGTTTATTATTTTTGACTACCATGTCTCATCACTTTTCACCTTTACTGAAAAATAACTGAGTAATTCTAAAGGTGCTGCTGCCACACCAAAATTCACATGACTTCTTTCTGAGTAGTGAACTGAGGAATACCACATTTCCCAACTAGTGTGCGCTATCTCATACCAGAGTTTTGTTCACATAAGTTCACTAAAAGATGAGAAGAAATACAAAATCAAACTAAAGGCAAAGTACAAGCTGTAGATTGCACCTTTGCTCCATCTGAGGAAGACTTTACTGAATCTGGCACAGGGAATTGAATAGTCTGTGTTTATGGATGTTTTGAATATCCGCATGAATATTTATTTGAGAGATACCAAGGTAAAATTCAACTTCAACAAATATGTGTTTGCTTAGCCCAGTAAATGCTATATCAAGGGTGACTACCTAGTAACTCTTTGAGATGGAAAGGTAATGAAGTTTGAGTCAGAATAAGATGATGCTGTCTGGGATTTGATAACTGGCATTTGTTACCTGTCTTACTATCAGCTTTTAGCCTCTTTCCCCGAATGTGTTACAGGAATGTAAAGCTGTTAATAATTCATCGGTGCATCTCTGTTCCTTGCACATGCATACCTAACCAGTAGAGCAAGGCAGATGTAACTGAGGCCTCATTCAACAGGACTTTCAGGAAGGCCTCCCCCATGACACTCATCTATGCCTCTGGAATCATCTCATGAATTAAACATGGGCAGATGTAACCAAGAGCTCCCTTTCCTGAGGAATATTTTAATTTAGGCTTTACCCCGTGACAGTCTCTGTACTGCATGAATTGATTTTGCATGTAATCAACAAAACTGAGGATTTCCACTCTACATGTGCAGAAATAACAGAAGAGCATGCCTTACTCTTGCTTGAAATATAACCAGGCCTGTATGTCCATAAAGCAAACAGCAGAAGTAGGAGGGATATCAAATCCAATGAATAATTTATAAAATATTGAATCTAACCATATGCCAAACAAGAAAATCATCAAAGGAGAACATGACTAAAGCCTAATGTATGCGACAGAGAACTGTGTAGTGTTGACATAGTTCAAAGATATTAGTATGCAACAATGAAACATGGTGAGGCTGCTGTCTTCAAGACGTTCGGTGAGCGAGGTTCCAAAGCATCTGATTAAAATGCATGTTTTAAACAATAGGTTATATAAATAAAACTGTAAACCTCAAAATCCTTGATCTTCAATTTTAGTTTTTTAGGAAAATGTGTAATCATCTTTTGTGTATTTCATTTTTGCTTTCATCTTAGACCATATAATGGCTTTTGTCAGTAGGACGTAAGCCAGTTTCCCCAAWTGGCTTTATAGTGTGCTCTGTATATGGACCAAGGCAATGCATGTCTTTTTTCAGTGGTCTCCATCCCTTCTAATTATTTCCTATATAATTATATGTGCATAATTACTTTTTTTTTTTTTTTGCATAGACAGCATTTATCATCTTTTAAAAAATTATTTTTTAAAACATGAAATCAGGTCAAATTAAAAGTACATCATTGGAGATCAACCATCCTAAGGGAATTTTAGTTTCCTAGTAATAGCAATTCCAATAAGATCCTTTAATACTCAGAACGTTACCAAAARCAGTGAATAGATTTGAGACCATTCAAAGCCACCTAAATTAAAAGTGTTAATCCAGAGAGAGCTTAGTATGAATGAGTAATTTAGTTATGTTAATTCTTGAGTTGAAGAGGGGATTCAGCACTTCTTTAGTGTGAATGAAATTTCAGATACTAGGTGTTGAGTACTTATTTATGTTTAGCCATGCAGACGCTTACTACCAGATTGTGCTTACTGTTGTAGAAAACATCATAAAAATCAATAGAACTAGTTTTCCCAGTAAACATTATATTTCTTAATTAGTGTTTGTGTGATCCTGCACCCATTAATATCTGATGAAAAATTTTGCAGTCACAGTGTAAATCCAGAAAAATTTCCTCACATGGGAACTTAAGCATGTAGGTGCTTGTTATAATTGTCTCAACAGAAGGTAATATATTAATTAGGAAAAAGAAACTTATTGACATGTGGCACAGAAAACGCTGCTTTAAAGGCATGGTAAGAAATAAAGTTTTTAAAGACCACCTCCAGATCTCTCTGAAGATGCTGACAATCTTTCCAGGACGGTGCATTCTGAAAGGGCCAAGCTAGTGAAAGAGAAGTAGAATTTAGCTGTTGTGTTCACCACTCAATCTCCCAAAATTAAAAACCGTGTTGTCATTCACAGTAATCTCCAACAGGAATAGATAGGCTGTAAGTGCCGAGTGGTCTATTCAGTTTCTTTTGTGGGCTAAGCGTAAAACTGGACCATTGTAATAGCTCATAGTCTAGTTCTGGTGAATGCCTTCTCTTCCACTGTGTATTATTCTGTGTTTTCTCACAAGTTTAAGTTAGTATTAATTTTTCCACTTCATGTTTCTGAAAGATTAGCCATACTATATTTGATCTAAAGGACACAAATCTGAAGTGTGTTCTGTCTAGGCAACTGGTGTTGACCTCAGGGAAATTAAGTGCTTACCTGTCAGGTGGTATTACGTTAACATACATTTGTAACTCTCAGATTTTGCAGAAAAATGTATCTGGATTATTTCTYGTTTTGTCTTCTGTTACACAGACAAAATGTAACCTTAACCTATATTTCTGTAAATTTTAATTCAGAATTTAGAAAAGTTAGATTATAGTTCAAAATAGTATGTGAAGTAAGTTACACTATCATCTTCTTGAACATTATATCAGATAAATTGTAGCTAAATGTTCATGTATCAAATTTCAGTAGATAATTTATGTTAGCTACCTTAGCTAGTTTTATTTTGTGAGCCTTTAGAAAATTGATTCGATTTTAAATGAATACCTATGTCAGTATCCACTGTTATAGGAGAATATGATATTAGAAGCACTCTTCTTCAGCTCCTGTGTTCAAATTCTCTTTGAATCAGCATCCATTTGCTTTGGAGAACGTAGTTAAGGAGTTGGACTTCTATGAAAAAAATACCATTAAAAAAAAGAAAAGTTTTAATTCACTTCTCAGTGGAGATTGCTAAGAGTTATTGTCACACTAGCAGTGCAAATTACATTTYATCTGTTGTTTTGAAATAAATCTAGATGCATACATTTGGATAATTCTCTGTTTATGAAGACTGTCCAAGATATGGATTGATTAGGAGGGATGGATTTGATAGGGCATAGCCTTTTATTGGATGTTAGTGGAAACACTGAAAGTTTGGGCAAAGATATAGCAGTATTGGCCAGTACCTTGATTTATATTTGCTATTTTACCTCAACTACTCATAATACAAACTGAAATGAATACATTGGATGCAGATTTTGCAAGTCTCAGAGAATGTATTTCAAAGATGGATTTTCAGATTGAATTCTAATGGRTGGGTTAGCCTGGAGGGACACAAAAAGTCCATGATTGAACGCGTGTTAACCATGGCTTCAGGCTCATAAAATACTGGTGAATTTAACCTGTGCATACCTAAGTAATGATACTTAAGTTACAAATTTGACATATACCAGTCTCAAAAATTCTATTTTCTCATTTCTGGAAATTTCAAAGTCCCTTATCCCTTCAGGTCACAAAGGACCTGACAGGTCGTCTAGTCTGAGATCATAGACAACACTGGTATAGAGTTTGAGGTTCGTCTGGTGTGCAACAATATGCAGTGTTTTCTGTGGCTGATAAATGTATACTGATAAATGTCCTGTGAGTTATGCTCTGTTTAAATGTTCTGGTAACAGATGTGCCAACTCAGGTTATGGTCACTTAGGAAAGGGTTCATTTAGTAAAATCAAAAATAAGCAGCTACTCTAAGCTGGTGGCTTCTTTTATATTCAAGGATAGAGGTATCATAATTCTTCCCATTTGTCTTAGATGAATGTTTTTTCRGGAAGAATCCTGGAGGTGCCTATATCTTTCTTTATTTCCTAGACAGAAAAATGRTAACGTCTGGAAATAGCTCTCCCAATGCTGTTGACATACAGTGAGAGAGCAAATTGCAGAACATTAATTATTTCATTTCCTGCAACTTTTCACATTTTTATTTGTGTTCATTAAGCTGTCAAATGGGTTTGAAAGGCTCATTTAGTTTTTCAGTAAGGAAAAGATGCCTACCCTTGCTTAAAAGTATGGTAAAGCTTAGATTAAAAGCTTGAAAAAGGTTATTAATCTTAGCATTTTCTTTACAGAGACACGAATATTTCCAGATCAATTTATTTTCAGAAAATTTGATACTTTCTGTAACTTTTCTAATTTGCATTTTTAGGTAGAACTCCCTTGAGTCAGTGAATAATTTCTAGGTGCATAACTGAGATTTAGATCAGCACAGTATTATTGTATACAATGTTAATTAACTTATAACTGTTTTTAAAATGAAGTACTTTCTTGCCCCMAAAAAAGTTACTCCATATTCTAAARTACTTTGGTTGAAATTCTGGTTCCATTGAAGTCAGTGGTCAATTATAGTCAAAAACTGTTTCTCAACACAATTTGGCCCTTTAAGGTATTTATCTATATATAGTTTTATTGCATTATATTATATGCTCATATATGTAGGATGAGGTATTTCAAAAACATATATAGGTATTTCAAAAACAGATTACACAAATACAGATATTTTTTATCCATAGAAAATGTTGATATTTATATAGTGCGAAGTCTGTGATATTAATTCATTATACTGTTGTATTTGAAATACTTAAGATAAAGGTTTTAATTTATTTTATACATTTTTTTTTCTTTTTAGCTTCCCCATGGGTAGATAAAAGTCGAACTCCAAACAAAATAGATCTGTATGATGTTCGCAGAAGACCATGGTAAGCTTTCTTTAAAGGACTGATGTATATATGTCACTTACTTTTTAGATATGACTGTAAAGACAAATTTTTCTGATTATTTATATTTAATAGTCCTTACTTTTAGATATTGCTATTTTCTTTTTATAAAATCYGTTAATTCTTCTGAATAAAAAATTTTCAAATCATACTATTTGTTATGCAATATCCACTATAGTGCATCGCACTGTTGCACTACATGGACCTTTTCGTAGGAGAATAACTATCAAATAGCTATAAGGCAATTAAAAACTGATTTTGTGCAAAATCAAATGTAATTCAGATTATTAGATTGAACCATTCTTCCAGGCTTTTGCAAGTGTTTACAAATATGTCTCAGTGGTTTAGACTGCCAAAAAAATCACTAGACTGGTAAACAACAGAGAACAGTTGGATTGTTTCTCATGATTTTTTTCTGTAAGCCTCTCAAGGCATAATGCGTATTGATACTTGGATTCATACTAGTTGAATATGTTCTTTCAAAGGATGAAGTATTTTTCGCTAAGCTGGGCTGATGTAATAATTCATCTGTCATCAAGATCTTTAGCTCATTCATATTTTTCAGTTATCAACATCTGAAAATAATGAATTTTGATCAGTGTATCCTACTTCCAGGCTTTCCTAATGAAGTTTGGACTTTGGTTTACTTAGAAGACACAGCAAGAGAAAATGATGGCACATGGTTTTCTTCTAGCTACAACAGGAGGATTTTGTTGGTTCACCTAGATTTAGTTTAGAGTGTCTTCCATCACACACAACAAATGTGTTTTGAAGTTTGTGTCATTTGTACCCTTTATTTATTTCAGGTATATCCAAGGAGCTGCATCTCCCAAAGACATGCTTATTTTAGTTGATGCGTAAGTGTTTAATGTCTGGATGTTGACATTAGAAGGATAAAAGTACTTAGATATACTGAACAGATTGCTGTATGCTGAAAAAGAGAGAGAGGATTAAGAAGTCCTTATATGCAAGGACCAAAAATCTTAGTATGAACAAAATAAATACAGAGGAAAAAATAGTTCCAAAAAGCCCAAACCAAACCTGGAAGTTATTTAAACTGGGCACAAGTGGGTTTTAATCACTTTAATATTATTCTGCTTTCAGCATCTTAATTACTGAAGTAATGAATTGAAAATTTTCATGTGCAGGCCAAGATTTATTGTCAAACACAAATCCAAAAACAAATGACTAGAAGCATGAAAGTAGATTTAATCATGATTTCATGAGCCTGAAAGATGAGAATTTCTGCAGACTTTGCATGTTTTACCATACATATTTAAAAACTGCCAAGTTCAGTTACTATAAAACATTAATAAAAAGTGAGCAAAGGAATTCATAAAAACTCTCTCTTTGCCTTGGCAAGGCTTCCTTTGTTTAGCTAATGTTGAGGGACTGAAGGAAGCATTGAACCTGATGTGTCAAACAGATTACTTTATGCTGAAAAAATTCTCAGTAAGAGAATTTGCATTGAATGCTTTTAAATGTGGTGAAGTGCTTTCATAKCAGCAGTGAGTTTTATCAACATTTGTTATTTCTGCACTTCAGCTTAGGTTTTGCCTTGAATCAAACAAGCTGTCATTCRGGTATCTGAAAATCAAAAGCTACGTGTAGGAGTATAAAATGTTTAGATAATGCATTGGTTCAAGGTGGTAAAGTCTCTCGGATTTCTTGAAATGAAAATAAGCAAATGATGCATCATTATGACTTCATCTCAACCACAAGACTGGAACTTTGCATGCCAGTTTTGGACTTTATTTTTTATTATAATAATGTAATAACACTAACGGTGAGTTGGAGAATTCAGGAGAATTATTGACAATTTAAGTGTGAAAGTTGGTGAGAGTGCTTGTTGGTGCTTTGTATTTTCTTTGTACATTTWAAATAAAATTTGTTAAATTCAACTTTTTCTATTATCTTGTGGATTTCTGTTAGGAGCGGGAGTGTCAGTGGATTGACATTGAAGCTGATCCGCACCTCAGTCATTGAGATGTTAGAGACCTTGTCTGACGATGACTTTGTGAATGTAGTTTCAGTGAGTATCTGTTCTTTCCCCAAAATTTGCATTGTCAACAAAGCCATAAGCAAAGTATTTTTAATGCCAGATATGAGACATTTGAATGTTAAGCTGCTAAGAGACTTAAAATATATTGCAAAATACCACATTTGGCTTACTGTTTTCTTATAAAGTATAATGAAAGTCCTAGATTTGTTGCTATCTATACATTTGAGTGAAGGGCTAATTAGTTGCAGTAAACAATAAAGGAAAAGCAAAAAGTCATTTAAACAAACTTCTTCGTAGCCAAATTCTCCTTTCCAATATATTATTCTGGTCTGTGTAACACATTTTCTATTTGATTGGAATATGCAAATTCTCTGAAATAATTGGTGGTTCCCAGGTTTTGTATCGTGGTATGAGATAAAGTGATACAGAGAAGGTAGGGGGAAGTTCCTTCTTCCAAACAGCAGACATTTGGGTTGCTTATGTTAATTGACGCATGATGACAGAAGATGCACAGCCATACAWCTGACCTGCCAAAGAGGTGCTCCTGAGAAGTTCTACAGGTAGCAATTTGATGGGTAGCAAAGCAATTTTTCCCATAATAAGTAATATAGTAGAGGGGAGGATCCATGAAGGAACTTGAAAATGCACATAATTTATGCATCCAGAGACAGCATATGTGATGTACAGGTCAGAAGGTTATTAGGAGGGTAGGACTGTAAGGATTGCCAAATGAAGGCGATTCTGGCTTTTTCGGGGCTGGCTTTTCAGTGGCTGACATCTTTCAGAATATGTTCTGAAGCTTTAGTACTAMATGCAATTATTACACTTCAAACTTGACTACGAGACATAAAACTTCTGTTTCTATATAACAGAGTTTTTAAATAGTTCTCTAAAACAGTTTTGGGATTTTTTTTTAATGACTTTTTGGTCTTTCTAGTACTTGACTGGAATTTAAAGTGCAAATTCCTGGTTTTCAAGAAAGCTGAAAACAAAATAAAATAGATTTGGGGAGGGGAAGGATGGTATGGGCAAATTTCAGTTTTCAGGTTGATACCTTGAATGTCATGCTCTAGCCTGGGGCAAGGCTTTTTTGTTTTTTATTAAGCTGTTGAACTGTAGAGCTKTGATTCTAAGAATTTAGGATGGGAACATTGACATACTCTTAATGACCAGAGACAGCCTGCACGGTGAATAACTCTGGAATTATTTTGGAGGCAATTTTCAACTTCTACAAATGTGTTGTGGCCAGCCTGCAGGGAGAAAGACCTGAAATATCACTATCAGAAATCTCTTTGAACACYGCTTATTGCTTCATTTGCTGTCAGTCTAGCTAGACCTTTCTCCAAGCAGTAGRGAGAAGCTTTTGTTCGCAATGGCATTTCCTTTGTTAAAGTTTTTAATAGTGGATTAGACTGTTTTCTTTTGTCTAAATTGCAGTGGAAAAAAAAAAAAGAAACTAATTTTTTWATTATTATTATTAAAGGAAATAAGCTTTTCTGTAATGACATTAGAGATCTGAAATCTTGTTAAGTTTACTGGTTTTAAAAAAAAATATTCTAATCTTAAACTGCTGGAAATTGATTACTGCATTCAGTGGAGCTGTGCCAGCTTTTGCCATTGGAAGATCTGGACCCCCACTACCTCCTGATTTACACAGCTTTCCAAACTCTTTCCTTCATTTACTCCCAGCTGACCAGAAATAGTGTATCTTGACGCTAAGCCTTCCTTAGACTCAGGGTATTTTATTAGCTAAGGTTCAGTGTTATTCTAGCGATGCCCCAAGGTTGCGATCTGGGGCGAAAAAGGACTAGAAATCTTTGAATATTTTCTACACTACCTTTTCCCAGTGGTTTGTAACATACAGTATGTAAGGACCTTTCTTCTTTGAATGAACTTTAGAGGCACACATCAGATATTTGACTGCAGAACTGAAGAGGACKTTTTGGTTGTGCTGCATTCATCCTCAGAGGAAGGCAACACTCACAGAAGTACACGTAATAGAACGTGGCATCTCTAAATCTTTTATAAAGTGCTATTTGCTGTTGTGCACTCATGATTTAAATTTCTGTATTAGATCCTTTCAGTATTGCAATTACTTCTGTATAATCTGTGTTTTCATGTGTTTAGGTGACTTATGCATTGGAATTATGGGAGACGTGTTCTGACATTTTCTTTCTTTAACAGAAAGGSAATCATCTGCTGTAGATAGGAAACAAATGGTTGTACTACTACAATACATTCTTTAAATGAGGGAAATGAACACTGAAGTTTGGTCTTTTTTTTAGGATTTTTCCCTTTTTTTAGTTTGCTCAGGTTTTGCACAGTTCAACCAAAGACAAACTAAATTAAGTACYAGACGTGACACTGCCTAAGAAGGTGGTATATTATCATAGTCAGCATTATTTGTTCTTAAGATAATTCACAAAAGCATATCCACAGGCCTAACTTTTAGAAAGCATTCATCCACTGCAAAGTTGGTATTAGCTGCTGTGCTGTTTTCCTGTATGTTGTTTTATGTTTGATTTAGATATCAGGACACTTGAAATGAAACAGTACATTGGAACAATCATTATTCTGATCAATCAGATCATTGAGAATCACATATGACTTTCATTTAAAAGGATTTCTTAGAGAGTCTGAGATCTCATCTTTATTCAAATATTAAATTCTTCACTTTATTGCTTAGGTTTTTCCCACTTATTCTTCCTTTTATACCTTTGGTGAAAAGTCCGATTCTGATGGTTTGTTAGGTTTATGTACTGTGTTAAAAGGCAGATGGTTCATTAATTTATGTCTAATTTTAAAATAATCTAATTTTTCTTCTTTTTAAATTATCTGAAGATCATATGGAGATCTTCATATGGAGGTCAAGGGACRTGATTCTGCCCCTCTACTCTGCTCTGGTGAGACCCCACCTGCAGTACTGCRTCCAGCTCTGGAGCCCTCAGCACAGGAAAGACATGGACCTGATGGAGCGGGTCCAGAGGAGGGCCACAGAAATGGTCAGGGGGATGGAATGCCTCTCCTGTGAGGACAGGCTGAGAGGCCTGGGGTTGTTCAGCCTGGAGAAGAGAAGGCTCTRGGGAGACCTTCTTGCAGCCTTTCAATACTTCAAGGGGGCTTATAAGAAAGATGAGGACAAACTTTTTAGCAGGACCTGTTGYGATAGGATAAGGGGTAAYGGTTTTAAACTAAAAGACGGTAGGTTTCGACTAGACAGAAGGAAGACATTTTTTACAATGAGGGTGGTGAAACACTGGCACAGGTTTCCCAGAGGGGTGGTAGATGCCCCATCCCTGGGAACATTCAATGTCAGGTTGGACAGGGCTCTGAGCAACCTGATCTAGTGGAAGCTGTCCCTGCCCACAGCAGGGGRGTTGGACTAGATGACCTTTAAAGGTCCCTTTCAACCCAAACTATTCTATGATTCTATGATTCTATGATATGGTGATACACAAAACATCATCATTATTCTTCACAGAATATTCCATAACAAAGAAGGCATGTCTAAGTCAAGTCTAACTCCAGTTCTTTCTTTATAAATCCCAAAATATCAACTTAAACATTTTGTTCTAGGTGAAAGGCTTGTAGATTTATTCGACATGTTTCATGTTATCGCTTAAGGACATTTTCTCTTGAAGCATCCTTGCATTAGACATCATTGGCTAATTAAAAAGTCCAAAAAGCTAGGTGATAATTTTCAGTTAATACAATATTAGCAGATGGATATGTGAATACTAGTAATAACTGAAAGTTATCTACAATTTTTCTTTCCTTCCTGGACCTTTTGGCTAAGAAAGCAACAGTTGTTTTATGGCTTGTTAGTTTTAATAACCATAGAGTGTTTAGTAATGAGGTTTTAAGTTAACTAGAGAGCTGTTCTATCACTAACCTCTGCCAAGATGTTGTCCCACAAAACCCATGTGTATGATGATTCATGCCCACAACTGAGAGACACGGATTTAAGCTCATGCCAATCACTTCTAGAAAGTGACAGGATGATTTAATCAACCATGCCTGCTATATGGAGAAATTGCAGGGATCAAAAAGCTTAAAAGTAGATGTGTTAAAATACATTACTTCTACTGATTTAATATAGTTCTTGCATATATTTCCAGTGAAAAAAGGTTGAATGAACTATTAAGTCACGTAAAGATTGCCACRGGTTAATATGTCATGATTTCCTCTGGGATTTGCATTTTTCTTATCTGAAGTGCTGTGCTTTGTTGCAGAAAGAAAACCTGCTGTTTSAAAGAGCTTAAATGTATGAGTAATACAGCTGTTTTCCCACTAATCCAGTTATATGCTTTGATAGCAGTAAGTGGTAGATGATAGGGGCAGCAATTCCATCCCAGCACGCTATGATTTAGTGACTTGGTTTCAAATGTTGACACAGAGAGTGTAATTTGTTTATGATTGTGGGTAGGCTGCAGTTTGCAGGAGAAATGTATTTCAACTTCAAATCTGTGGAGATGGGAAAAACCACACAAAGGAAAAACCTACCTTACAGCAACAAACATGTTAAAGGTCAGAAGCTTTAACATCACTAAGGTAAAATCACTTARCCTTTGTAAAAATCCAAACTACTATTTACTGTTTAGGAACTGGAAATTAAATGTTATGAGCATACTAGGAATAATAGAATCATGCTCTGGGAAAATTGAAAGCTCATCTCCTGTTCTTGTGCAGTTCTGCGCATGGACTAAAGTCAGAGGAAAGGAGATTTCTGGATGAACTCTTCAAAGAAAAAAGTATGCACCCAGCCTATGAAATTATTGTTGAGGATAAAAGTAATMATTGGAAGATACACCCCTTTTTCCACTGTTTTTTAATAGCAGCTTATCGTGTAATTCCCACATCTCAGTGGTTGCCAACCTGTTTATTTTGCCCCCCTGACTCCCAAGTTGATACAAGCTTTATGCCTTCCAAATTAAAATATTTATTATATGATAATGGGGAGGGAGTTTCATAAAGAGCTTTTCAATTTATCAAAGGACTCTTCTCTCTTTCTGCTGCATGTTCCTTCCTGCATTCTGCAGTTCAGATTGCACCTRTATTGTCTTAGATACAGGGAAATATCCCTTCCTTCTGGGAAATACTTTCTTAAGCTTGTTTAAAAATTTATCAAACATGACATGGGTGGAAACCTTAGCCTGAAGTCCTATTGAAGGGAGGAGGATGCTAGATTTTGCAACCAGGTAACCTGTCATGCTTATGTTTTCTTTGTTAGAAGTTTTAGATTTGTATGCGTGTACTTCTGTTCAACTGGCAAAAACTTCCAGAATTTTCCTTAAAATTTAGTTTCCTTTATTACTTCCAGTTAAAGTGCTTTTAGTGAACCTTAAATTAAATTACATACTCGAATAGATTAAGACATATTTTGTTCCTGCGTTTTTGAATTTTGACCCAGAAAAGTTCAGYGGTCGTCAGTTTTTCTAAATAATCAGTATTTGAGGAAGTCATCAGACATGATAATGATAGCAGTGTGAGATACTGGCACATAAGTAGTTGTATGGGTGGATCTAGAGGAGGAGATGAAAAGGGCTCCTGTATGAAGGGGCTTGCCAGCAGACTTGCTAATGTACTTCAATCCTTACTTTCCCATTCTCCATAATGGACAATACTAAGGAGAAAATATAAAGATGCCTGCCATCTTTTTCATTATTTGGCAAATTAAAAAAAGATAATCAAGTTCCCACTGTAGGTCTGTATAACCATCTCTCTTACTGATTTAGTCCTAGAGCATTTCAGGTAACGAATCACAGTTGCTCCTAGACATCATAGTTGTGTGAGACAGTAAACAAATATATATTATTCCTTTTTTGGGATGTTTGTTGTTTGTTTTGTTGTTGTTTTTTTTTCCTGTAGTCAATGAAAAGTGATATAAAGGCATGTTTAGAGCTCAGTGTTGAGCTTTGTGATTCTCTTAACCACAATCCATGTAATTGTATCATGACCTTGCAGTTTTTCTTAATTGAATGGCTCATTTTCAAGACAAGGGGGAACAATGATAACTGCAGAGAAACACATCCTCATAGGAGTGTTCCTTGATGGAAAATCATTAGCATTCCTTAATGGAAGGTCATTATCTTGCACCTTCCCTATTCAGGGACCAAGTATGTTTAGTAAGCCCTGTAGGTTCTGGGTTAAAGAAAGCTGAAAGAAGTTATGGTCAAAATCTAGTATTTAATTTCTCCATTGCTGATAATTGCAGGTAGAGCTAGGCTATGTATCTATGGAAATATATGTGTAGGAAATATGTCTAGAAGACATGTTCAGCAAATGTAATGAAGATGAGTATTCTGCAAATAACAATGGAGAAAATTTGGGAACTATGAAAACCCAGCAATTGTTAAAAAGTTAGAAAGAATTTTCTTTTTTAGTGGATTAATGAGAGTAGGAATAGAAGCAAGAAATGCAGCAGTATAAACAACATCAGGAAGTTTTTGTCTGCCCACAGAATTGCAGTTGCATTTTGCTTCCCCTCTAAAGAGAAAGTTGAGAAATGACGCTATGTTAAACCATTTCAGGTGGGGCTGGAGTTGAGAGGAAGATTAGGGTAGGGAGAATGTTATATTAGTTGGCTTTTTTGAAATTAGGTWAATTAACTTCAATGGGACCCTGATCATCAGGAAAGCAAATTACACAGTTTGTATCAAGAAAAAGAAAAAGTAAAGGACCACTAGGAGCCAAACTTCTTGTCATCTTCGTCTGRCATGATGAACTAGGAATGTTTGTASGGCTTCRGTGACATGGCTATACACAACTTTACATCTAAATAGTGTATGGGTTGATGGTTCAGTTTCTCTCCTGGGAGGCAAAGGATGAGTATTTGAACTCAGATTTTGACTGTATGTCTCCTTTGTTCTGGCTGAATACTGTTACATAAATGTGGATCGTATCACTAATTTAGCACAAAAGGGATTGTCTCAGATTTTACAAAAAAAGATTGTAGGTGTCTTCTCTCAGGACTGAAAGTGGTTTAGGGTTGATCGCTTGGTTCTTGAAAGCATCTTCTCACAGTCCTGAGTGAGTCACCTGAGAAGCTGGATTTCAGACATGCTCTCAAACTCACAGAATTTGACGTTTTTTTGGCTGTTCTGGAGTTCATAAATAAATAGGCTGGTAACTGATTGGATCACAGCTGAGAAGCRCTGTCACTGGGGAAGACTCTTGTGTCCATAGACTCTCAAAACTGTCAGATAAAAGCACTGCAAGAATCACTAGTGGAAGCTCAATAAATTTGAATGGCACATAAATAGTTAATATATCTCTACAAATTGTAGGGAAAGATTCTTGTTGTCATCATATCAATATTTAATGTYTTCCTGGAAGATGCACTTTAAGCAAACATTTACCACTAAATRTAATTGTTAAGGTCTATTACAGAAGTAACCAAGGGAATTTTAAGGACCAGTGATATGTGGGTGGTGAGACAGTATGCCAGAGGTCAGTTTAGATTATCTTGTTGCCCTTTTTAGCCTTAAATCAAGAATACATAAAGATTTTGTTTGGTTGGTTTGTTGATTGGTGTTTTTTTTGTTTTGTCCTGCTGACTTAAATGTTTATACCAAGTAGCTGTTCATCATCCACCTTAGTTACTAATGGACTGGAAAGTACTTCATCATCTTTGTGTGATACGAATACTTTAGCCTTCATCTTTGTAAATAGGGAATATTTACCAAGTACTTTTTTCTTTTCTGTGTATACTTAACTGTTTAGCCATATCTATCTAGCAACAGATGTATTCACTAGTTAGGCTTTCTCTTATTCCTACTGTACTTAAAAATTCCTTGTCTTCAGTTTAACCAGCCCTACAATATTGTCTGTGCAATAAGACAGAACAGCAAATACTTGTATAAAAGAGACRTATACAGAATAGTCCGTGATAAAGAGGTGAATATCAAGTGTTACTTTGCTGTCCCAATGAAGATACTCCCTATGGTACTTGCTAACAATTTTTTTTTAATATCTGGGTTAAAATAATATGCCAGTATGTAAAATCAATATAACACAAAAACCATGGTGATGTTAGTGCAGGGTCAAGTCTTCTCTCTCTGAGAATTACAGCAAGTACCAGGGACCGTCTCCAAAAGCCAAGTTGCCATATTTAGCTCAGAACTATGCTCAAACTAGTAAGCCTTCATAAAAGTACACAAAGCCAGATCCCATGCAGAAGCTGCTCATGTTTGTATCCAAAGGCCACCTAGCCATACCTGATCTATTGCTAGGGAATTTAGAAAGAAAGCATGTGTTTCAACAATTTTTTCCTGATTTCTCATTTAAAGCGAGCCTTACATAGCTACAAATAAACTTGAGAAACCTTTAGAAGATTAAGTTATTTTTCTTTTGGAGTTACAAAATAATAACCAAGCCATCTGAATTTAGGGATTTGTTTGTTTATACGTATATTACTTTACCCGTTAGGGGAAAGCATATCACGCCAGCTTCAACACCCCAAGAGAGGTGAGGCTGCCGCACCTTCATGCTACAGATCCAACCAGTAGTGAGGCTGAAAATGTATTTCCAGTGGGCACATGAACACAGAGCACGTGTATATGCTACACAACATATATTCATGTATATACATACATACCAGGCCAGCCACACAGGTAACACAGGCAAATGCAAAGCACTCACGTGAACACAAGCAGCACCAACAGCCTCATCCTGCTGAGAAGGATGGAAGTCTGCTGGTGAGAATACATAAATGTGTGTGTGTGTGTGTGTGTATATATAGATGTGTGTGTGTGTGTACTGTGTGGATCCGTCCAGCAGCTGGGCTCAGACACTCTGTCTGCCCCTGGATCTCAGTCTGCCACCTAAACATACAGGCCCCTGAGGCTGCAGCCCCATCCAGTTGCTGGTAGAGACCATCTCATGCATGCACACAGAGCTGGCGGGGACTCCCCTGGTCCCAACAGCCAGCCCCTCTGTGAGCTCGTAGAGACACACACACATGTGGGTTTCACCTCTAGGCACCCAGGACCAGCAGTTCACACTCACTCCAGGTGCTGGTACCATGGACACATGGGTCCCTGTGACCCACAGTCCCACTCCAATTGCTGGCACTGAAGTCCGCTCACTTTAGTCTCTCTAGCTGCTGCAATGCAGACACACGGGCCCTGTGACCCGTGTTCTGACTCCGGTTGCTGCACTCACAGACATACATGCAAAACAGAGAGTCCTTCATCCAGAAAAGGAGGTAGAAATGGAGTTTAATAAGAAGGCAGGACAGACTGCACTGATGAGGTGCAGGATGTGGCCAGACAAGCATACTGACCAGCAAATTTACATGGGACCAACAATTTTTCCCCATACCCCTCTATTTTCCCACACTTTTTGTCCCCAAATCACCTGAATCCATCCCTTTCCTCACCCTGGTTCCTCTATAAWATATTCCATAGTAAGTCCTTTGCAATCCTGAAATGCTCTTCGCCTGCATCCCATAATGTCTCCCATACAACCTCCCTGAGTCCAAAAGAGGGGTTATTGTACTGTAAATTATTGTCTATGCCCTAATTATAGTTAGCGGAGGAAAATGAAAAACACCTGCAGAAGACAAGTCATCCTGACTATCTTGAGGACAAATCACAGCCGGGAGGTGCCTGTCTGTCTCCACTGGCTGTAGGGAGAGCCTGGCCCACTRTCTTGGACTGGGCTCCCAGTTGAAAGATCACTGAAATAAGATGAGCTGAATCATGCTATCTTTGCTCAGGTGAGAATGCAAAAGGGAGTCGGTGGGAATAAAAACAACAGGCAATTTTGGGTTTTTTTACACATTTTTTTTCTTCTTTTGTGTCACTGTTTGCTTTAACACATCAGCTAAGTTTTTACTGTTGTGTTACTAACTGCAACTTTAGTTTGCTGTGGAAGGAAAATGTTCAAAAAGTCTGTAAGAGAGAAAAAAGAAATGGAAAGGTTTGGAAAAGGAATAGGATGAATTTTAAAACAAGATCTGTTTCATTTTAGATCTGTCACAAAATGTTAATTTTAGGGAATAGAGTACTTGAATGCATGAAGAGCCAAAGGAAATGGAAATTAGAAGCTGAAATTCTACATTAGGATGTCAGGAGCAGAGATGTTGCTGGAAACTGTACATTTATTACTGTATAGTATAGCTGACAATTCCAGATGACTAGAATAGTCACCTCCATTCCCACTTTGAGGGATTGCTTTGGGCATCAATACAGATTTTTATTGTCTCCTCTTATAGTTATCAAATGTCAGGAAGTCAGATTTCTAGCAGCACACGGCATGGGCTTCTGCGATTTCCGGAATAAATCCTAGCTCTCTAGTATATTAGTAGTATTTAAAATGATCAGATTAATAGTATATAAAATGAGGTGATAGCTCTACTTCATGGATCCACTGGTTAATAAATCTGTTGGCTGTTTCCAGTTTCTTAATTTTTAGTAAAGCACAAGTCTTACTAAAGAGGTACATGTAAGAGGTATCATTGATCCTGTGAGTTTTTATGGTACGACAGATGCTGGACTAAAAGTGCATTCTTAGTCAGCTTTCCAACCAGGAGACAATTATTAGGGGGCGTTGTGACAGCATAATTAAAAACTTGTGGTGAGTGAATGGTTTCTCGAACAATGAACTTATTCCTTACAAGTTCTGAAGAAGCTGGGCTGGGGTGGCTTTAATGATTCTGCTGGGGAAAGATGACTCATCATGTTAATGAAAAAAGAGGAAAATGCAGGCTGTCCATAAGGTTTGGGGCAGGATGGGGGCTATTTGTTCTATGGTTCCCCTTTTTTTAATATATTTTCAATAAATGTCATCTATTTGATAGGTGAAAGTTTTGAGACATATGTGGCAAGAGGTTAGTTTTGTGTGAGTCTAAAGGAACTCTTAACTTAGGCAAAATATGAATGAAATACTCATCCACTTCTCAAATCTCACACTTTCAAGACTCACGCTTTTCCCTCCTGTCTCATGCTTCCCTGCCTTAGCGGCAGCATCTCACCCATCAGCAGTGTGCTGCCGCAGCCTCCTTACTGCTCGTGAGCCCCAGGCACCATGCGCAGCCAGGCACGTTGCTCTTGCTCTGCCCTGCAAGGGTGACAGGCACATTTAAGTCCAGCCCTGGGAATATGGAGGTGACATTGTAGCCCTCTGCCATCCCTGAGTTAGGTGGCCTGGTGCGGGAGTGTATTCCATCTTGTAATTTGGTGCATTGACTGAACATCTTGCTTTTGATGCCCTGAGTAGCAACCTCACATATCCAGTGAATTTATAGATAATGGTTTAATAGTCAAACCTTTATCTCTGGTCACCAGCGATAGGACGCGGGGAAATGGAATGAAGCTGTGTCAGGGGAAGTTCAGTTTGGACATTAGGAAAAGCTTCTTCACTGAGAGGGTGGTTGGTCACTGGAACAGGCTCCCCAGGGAAGTGGTCACGGCACCAAGCCTGTCAGAGTTCAAGGAGTGTCTGGATGACGCCCTTAGTCATAGGGTTTAGTTTTAGGGAGCTCTGCAAGGAGCAGGAGTTGGACTTGATGATCCTTATGGGTCTCTTCCAACTCGAGATATTCTATGATTCTGTGATTCTATGATTCTTGGCCGAGAGTGTTTCATGTTCTAAACAACTTGAATTTGACTGAATGAAGATTTCCCCAGTCAAGCGATAATAAAAAGAAGTCTACAAAATAATTTTCTAGAAAGTCTCTTCTTGTTACAGCTCTCTCCTAGAATGTAYCTGGGTGGCAGTGCCATACAGTGCAGACCACAGCACTGCAGCACTACAGTAGTGCAGTTCMGATCAGCCAGGTTTCTGGGAAGATGCTGAAGTTCACAGTACTGAAATTTTCAGTGGAAGTCAGAAACACGTGATCTTGAGTAAATAATACATGCTAACTTAGCCACAGCGTCATGAAATGACCATAAATGGGTTCATCTTGCTAAGCCAATTAACCTTTCAGCCTACGCTGACATTCTTTTTGTAACTCTGAGATTCGCAGCGCAGCATCATACTTTATGGTCTGAACATTAATCCTTTTGTACTCAGTGGGAGCTTTGCATTGATTTATGTGCAGATAATCATATTGGTTAGAAAGGTTAATGAATCTAACTGAGAGCAGATTTTAGACCAGTATTTGGTCCTTTACCAAATATTTATCTCATATTATGCTGCAATACTTTTTCAGCAGATATTTTGTGATTTAAGTTATATTATTGTTGAATGCTGATACCTGTGATCTGTCAAGAGTCTTTTCAGAAACTTAGTATCAAGCATTTTTGCACCTTATATATATTCTGTCTATAATGCACGTACATACATTTCACAATGAAATGTGATGCATTTTAAAATTCAAATGCCAGTAGTGTAAATTGTCGTGTAATCTTAATTTTATTGCTTCCTGTATGGCTTCCTTGCAATACAATTTAAGAAATGCAGGAGTGCTCCTACTGAGTAGTAGAATAAGGTTTAAACATTTTCTCTACAGTGTATATAAAGGGTTGTACTGTATACCTGAAGATTATCTCTATGCAATTCATAGGATAGGATAAAACAATTATTCTATAGCAAGATACAAATGCTGAACTTTAACACCACGTATTATTTTTTGGCATGTCAAATTACAAACCTTTATTGCTTGAACTGCCTCAAATTTTCTGTGTATGAGATCTACATGGGAATAAAACTTTGCAAATTGCTTTCTTACTATATCTCTAAATGATAAATATTTATAATATCTTCTCACTGCTGAAATATAGATTGTAACTGGCCTTATTCAAGATGCAGTTATTCTTGAGATTAACCTTAAAATCCTATTACCAAGCCTAAAGCAGCAGGAAAAAAAGGAAAAGAAATCATCAAAGCTGGATTAGGTACAAGACGAAAGCCTGATGAAATCAGATCTATTTCACTATTGCTCATTTAATATGTATAGATACAACTGGGTCACCAAGCTGATTTAGCCATGAGGTGGAAGTAGCATAGCAACAAACCTCAGCAGATTGAAAGTCGGCAGCGGTAGTATCTGATTAGGTCTTCAGCAAGCTGACTATGTTTTTCTCAATTTTCAGTATTCCCAAAGTGATGTTTCTGATTTATTCAGCTATCATGATCTTGGTATTTTAAATGTATAAGTTTTGTTTCTGTAGCAAGTTTAAGTATAGGAATTACTGCTTTGTTCAAGTTTATATGTTTTTCTATAAAAGATAAACATTTCTGAATGTTTAAAAATACACAATTTACATACAGTTTAAGGCAGGATCTCATTTAATGTC
Source organism: Oceanodroma leucorhoa (assembly GCA_030449065.1). Lineage (NCBI taxonomy): Eukaryota > Metazoa > Chordata > Aves > Procellariiformes > Oceanodroma > Oceanodroma leucorhoa. The sequence continues at coordinate 8,461,199 of JASVER010000009.1, read as the reverse complement.
AGAAGTTTTGGAGGAGTAGTTTTTTACTTTTTTTTAGTTTTTGTTTTACTTTTTTTTTTTTAGCTTAGAAGTGTAATTTCAGGAGATTCTGATTCAACGTACTGTGTTGAATCAGTAGATGTTAATAAACTAACTGGAATGAGTGAAGAATAGGGAGGCAGGTTGGGAAAATCTGAATTTTTACTTAGATTTCGTATTAAACAATATTCAATATTAATGTTATAACTTTTACAGATTTTGAAGATGTAGAAAGACATTTAGATAGGAGGTTGGTTGAGAAATGTTAACATTTACAGCTTTTCCATTATGAATATTGTAAACATGGTTTGTAAAGCTGTTGGAAATTGAGATGCTTGTTTTGGTAATACGGATCCTTTGTATGGAAAAAACAGATTTTCATCCTCCTGGAGCTAGGATCTCTTGATCAAAATTTCAACATGTGGAAATTTTTCTTAAGGCAGAAGTTTGGATTTTAATATTCCTGCTTCTTCACTCATTTGGCACACAAGAGTATTTAATTGTTTTATCTGGAATGAGAAATTTATGCCATTCACAGAATGCACCAATGACCTCCACCAGAAGTGTAAAATTTCCCATTTCAAGATAACATTTGCAAGAGCAGTTCAACTTTTTTTTTTTGTTTTAGTGCCACCTAGTGACTAAAACCTGAAAAAGTTTTTAAAAGTTTCATTAATTTATTGGTTTTGATTTTTTATGATGTTGCATTTTCCATTAATGAGATGATTTACAAAAGATTTTGTTTTTCAGATTGAATTGCAGARCTAGTGCTGCTTTCCTCAATTTCTTTCCCTAACGATTTGTATTCACGTAAACTTACTGCTGTCCTTACTGAGAATTGTGGCATTCCTCAGTGGTTTAGTGCTTTGTCCAGATTGCATCTGATAAGTGTTGACTGAAAAAGCTTGCTTTCTTGATCATGTCATAAAAAAAAATAAGTACGTACCTATAAATAAACAGAATTATTTAAAAATATATGTACACATACGTATGAAGACATCAGATACAGCAGAAAAAAAAGTTCTTGACTGTCAGAAACAGTAATAAACATTTTCTGATCAAGATAAATTAGTGCCCCAAGATATTACTCTATAATTCTTTATAATGTTTCTTCTTATGTTGCTGTTTTTGATGCCTGTTTGTTTTGCTAGCATTACACTAATGTGAAGTCTAAGAGTGCAATGAAGGGGATGCTTTGGGTTTCCTTTCATAGAAGAAGTAGAATCAATTGAAATGTTTTATTTGTATTTAAATAATCTCCTACACTTGCCAAAAGAATGGTTGACATTGGATTTCGGATTTATATCCCTTATACCTCTCAGGAGATGGAGATATATATAGATATATAGAGAGGGATAGATGGATATATAGAAGACAATTTGAAACATTCATCAATTTATACATTGCCTGTGAAATCAGAGATTTTTCTCTCGCAGTGCTGTAGTCTTCAGAATGAATCACATTAGCTGTGTGTGCCTTTTGAAAAGTTTAAGTGATGAGCTGTTACTAGAATTCATGCTTTAAGAATTTGTGCCCTATTTGAACTTGTGGTTTAAATGGCATATAGCAAAATAAGTGATATCAAGTTAAAGGGCAAATTTGAGGGCTTGGAGTTGGTTGCACAAAGGGAAGGGAAAAGGCATATTCTGGTGCTCTAGTAGTGGGGAATAAAGCTTGTGGCCATGTCTTTGCCTCGGATTTACTTGTTTTCTTCCCTGTTGCTTCACTTTTCTCACCAATAAAATGAGAACAGTTCTAATCTATTTCACAAGGAGTCTGAGACACTCAGTGGTGTTTGAAAATGTATGTGATACTAAAGTGTGGATGTCCCTGGGAGTTATATGCTATGTGTTACTTGCTAAAGCTTCTGAACTGGGGAGAGGTTGGCTGGTATCTGCAAAAGGCAGATTTATCAAAAAATTTATCAGTAGACAAGCCAGTTTGCATCTATTTAGAAGGTAATATACTGAACCGAATGCAGTTTTAGAAAAAAATATATACCTTTTTTTTCTCATCTATTTTGTTTGCTGCTTTTTTCCCAGACTGCTTGATAGATTTGGTCTTTCTACTTACCTGTCTCAAATGTTTTCCAGTCCCTGTATATCCCACTTCTGAATACTGATCCTCTCTTTCTTCATTTTGCAGCCTTTTTCCATGAGGATTTTTTTCCTCCCCCCTTATTTTTTCTTATACTGTCCTCTTAATGAAAACACCTGTCTGTAGGGTCTCTTGTTATTAATTTTTTGATTTGCCATCATATCCACAGAGTGCTTAGAGTGGGAACAGATATAGGAAATAAATTAACATCACTGTTTCACTTTCCTTGAACCCTCTAATATCCTGGTGTTGGGGTAGGAGTTTTAATAATTTTGAAGAAGGACGCTCTTAGTGAGAGCAGGTTGCGACTCTGAAAAAGAATAGGGTTTTAGCAATGCAGAATTAACTATTCTGGAATCAGAAGAGGGTTTCAGAATGACAACCCCTTCTCTTGTCCATCAGTTTAACTCTTGGGGCACTATAGCGTGCAGAGGTCCATGTGTCTGGAGGAGCCCACAGCTCAATGGAATGACGCAAGGGAGGGGAAAAGTCTCTAGCATTTAGATATTTCACTGCAATTCTGTATAATTTTCCATTGGTTTTGCAAGTTGATCCTTCTCTGAMTAGGAGCATAAAGACAAAAGTCCTTGCAAGACAGATTGCTATTTCTGTTTCTGACCTTCTCCAGAATGACAAGGTTCAAGCAGCATTAAATTCAAAACCCTTTGTTCAGAGTTTCATGTTAAGTTAAATTGATTAACTTATCTTTCAAGTTATTGAGTTGCCCCATTTATGACCAAAGATTATACTGGTGGTTTGAGGTCAACTAGATGAAGTTCTCTAACACTCTTAGTGTCCCAGTAACAGGCTTGGGTATTCCTGCCCAAACCTGTGACTAGGAGGTCTTAATTTCCTCAGACCTGAGGATCGTTCTGGGAGATCCTAAAGGCAGAGGCTGCAAAAGGATATAAATAAATTGCATAGTGAGAAATAATCTAGTGAAAAATAACATCTAGATCCTATACCTTCCTATATAATTACAAGATACATTTAATTATATTAATACTTCATGATACTTTAAAATAAAAATCTAAGGTTATACTGTTTTCCATGATTTCCAAGTGTTTTGCTGCAAGTCCCTCTTATTTTATCTTAGATAAGGAATAAGCTTTTTATATAGTTAAAAAAGTAGAAGCTGTTACTGGCAGTGACATACTATATAGGGTGGCTTTAGATTTTAACAATTGAATGGTTTGCCTCCAAATGTCATCTGTTGTTTTGTAAGTGACTCATTGAGCCCACGGCTTCAGACACAAATTCCATTCATTTTCTTTTTACCACAATAGCATTTTTATGACATATGTTTATCTTTACTGCAATAATTAGGGGAAAATGCCAGTCTGATAAATACCCAACTGACGTTTCATATAGATACCTTGAGAGTATTTTATTCAGTAAAGTATTGATTGTAATGATTTTAATTTTAAACCTTTGGTAGGACTTGATTTTGTAAGAACACGGACGTTCTGAAATGGCAACTGGTTTTTGAAATGTTGCATGTTCTTTCTTTCAGCTAGATACTAAGTGATTGAGTATATTGTTAACTGGTTTTCAAGAATCATCCAAACCTAAATAAGCATTATTATAGTTCTTAGGAGACACGTAATTGTCATAGGCTTATTGCAGGTATTTTGGCTTTTGCTATCTTAATGTGTGAAAAATTATTAATACCACTATTCCTCTTATATTTCAAATGAGTGTAACTGAAAACTGGCTCAGTTTGGTTAATTGAAAGTTATGAATAGTCCTGGTATTTGTCACATGGTCAACTGGTTAAAGAGCAAAATTATTTTAGTGTTGTGTAGTGGGTATGACAAGCCACTTTTAAGGGCAAACTGAAGGCTTTTTTTACACTTGAAATCCTTGAGTTACTTCAGTATTTTACTGGAGTTCAAATTAATTAAATATAGCCCTTAAATTTGTTCCCCCCTTTGGACATTTTTATCAGGCACATTTCAACCTTCAGACTTGCCTTCACCTCTGAGCAAAGAGGTAAATGTTTATTTTGGAGGGTTGTTGTTCCATCCACTGATTCCTTTACCTAGTCAAAAACTCTTCTTATCTGCTTTGTTGACTGATGTTAACATTAACATTGACCGATGTATTTCAAAACAGCTGGCTCATATATTTTCTTAATTAAATTACAGCATTTGCACCCTTTGGTTGATGTAACTCTCCATTCTACAAATGTGTTATTTTTCTCTTTCATTTTACATCAGCATTTGTCAATCTATAGATACAGATATTTTGATCTTGACCCTTTGTTCAGTTTACATCATGTGTAAGTACAGTACTGTTTACTTGTTAACTGCTTAAACAGTTTGAGCCAGTATTCCTGTCAATTTTTAAAATGTCTTTTTTGTATCCGTAATTACCAATCCATATGCTAGATAGCTGACCTTCATAGAAATAATTATCTTGATACATTTGCAGGACTGCTAGCAAGCAATTTAGATTTGCAATTTAATGTTAGTGGCATTTCAGGGAGAAATTTTCACTTGTCACTAAATTTTCACTTGAACACCTAAACCACTGTTTGCTATAGCCCAAGACAAGGCATGCATTGACCATAAGATTGAATCTATGGTTACTTTTATACCAGCCCATGAATTAATTTGCATATAATGTCACTGATGAAGCAGAACAGTGTTTTCACTCTTCTTTTTTCAGATGGAACTGGCTTGTGTAGAGCAGAGCTACCTACCAGATAGTGTTCTTCCACATTCCAAGCACAAGATCTGCACTCTCATCCCATCTCTCATTAAGAATTCATTCTCAGATCTTATATTTTWAAGATTACTTTACTTGAGTAATTTTCCAATCATGGTTAAAAAATCAGGTCAAGGCAAGCTGAAATAATTCCACAGCACAATGTTTTCACTCCCACATAGTTAACGTTTCTAATAATCGTTGGTTACTACTGTAAGAAACTTCTATAAGAAACACCATTGAGTATGTCAGTGTTCTGCATCAAAATGAATTGATTACAGTTGTGTGATCATTTCGTGGTTTTGCTTAAACAGCAAAAACATGCTGCTTAAGCACAGCGAATAAAAATCACCACATGATATTGAGGGGAAATGGAAAAATGAATGGCTATAATTTGAGTCTGGGGAAAGAACTTTTATAAAAGATAATGGCTTTAAAATCACACAATGGATAGTTATGTTAGAGTTCAGTTGGGAGTCTTACATTTTAATCACAGCGGAGGGTTGGTCCTATGAAAATTATTCTTTTCTGGGAAATATGGTATACATTAAAGGAATATTCAAGCTGAAAATTTGGTTGCATGTAATCCAATTCCATGTGTTCATTTATTTTAAAGGTGAAGTTTGCATTGTGACACTGGGAGAAACGGAAAATATTTTTTATCTTCATTATCTCATCCTGTTTTCATACTTTTGTTACTGTAAATAATTTAGATACATACTATATTTATAGTTGTGGTATTATGAAAATTAAAGCCCTGATAAATAGAATATTACAAAATATTACAAAAATAAATATTACAAAAATAAACAAGCMACCTTTATCATATTGTTATATATAACTGACTCTTTTGTAGAATGCCTGATCAAATACAGCATTGCATTTTTCAAAGTTAAAACACTTGTTCATGCTTTTGCATGGTTTTAGAAACAGTTGTCTCCTTATGACACATTAGGAACTGCATATTGATAGAAAAGGGGAGAGAAAACTTTATGTAAACTCATTTGAAAATAACTTGCTCCCACAGATTTTAATCATGTGGGGAACAGAGCTGTAAAATTGGGACAGAATAATAACTGCCCTTATTAATCAGAAAGACATATGAAAATTATCATATGGTATTCTTATAGTGTATACCCTTGCTTAGCAAGAATCCCTACATTTTTTTAACAAATACGGTCCTCAGGAAAACAGCAGCTATACCATAAACCAGTATCAGTATCTCACCAAAAGACAATATTAACTCATGAGGAATGAGCAAAAGTAAGCTCCCTGGAAAAATAAATATAATATGAAGATGACAAGCTATGAGATTAGTTGTGAACTACTTAATGCTCAAAATCAAAATAGTGGGTTTTCTTTAGGTTCTACACGCATGCAGGAGTGGTTTGTGGTACAATATTGTTAGATGATGAGGCAGACAAATTCATGCTTTAAAGTCTCTCGTTCATGGGGCACTTTGACACATCCTTTTTGCGAGAATAAGAAATTACAAGTGGAACCATAAGTTAGAATCCAGCATAGCAAATGCTCTCATAATAGTGCCTGGATTTGCTCACTTACAGCCAAAAACCCACAGTTGCAGCTCTGTGGCTATTTTCAAGAAGGATCTGGAACAAATTAGGCTAAGCCTTCTGCTGAGGATGGTGCCTTTCTCTGTCAGTCATCTCTGCCATAAGATGTACTGTATTTGCTATTATACATTTGCTCCTACTAAGCCAATAGCAGAAGTCTTATTGATTAAAGTGAATGTTTGATAAAAATTACTGGTAGTTCATATTTTGTTTGGTCCTAAGGGCAGGGAGCATGCATCTGTACTCATCTGATTCCAGGCCATGGAAAGGTCTGTGTACCTCCTAAGCATCCTGTTAACTTGAATTGAATTATGATGCATTATTAAAAATGCTTTGATATTATCAATCCCTTCATCCTTTTAAGTTCTGTTCATTGTAAGTGTCCCACAATTACAGGGCAAGTTGATGTTTGCTGCTGATAGCAGTTCTCTCTCTGTACTTTGTGCCTGGTACTTAGTGATTTATTTTAGTAAGTAGTCTGAGCAGTTATTGAAATCTGTGRCCTTACCTTATCTTCTGTACAGTACTATTGAACTAATTAGCAGTATTGAGAGTTAAGCCAACAAGGCCTGATTCTGAAGTTATTTTAAGGCTTTGCAGCAGGTTGACTGCATAAAATTACACTTACATTTACTTTCACTGAAGACCCTTAATCAGGAAGAGACGTAATAGTCTGTTTTCAGCTGAAACGTAAATTAGGAGGTCTGGGGTTTACTGCCTTTACTGAGATGGAGTTTTCCAGAGTTTTTTGATCATCTTATTTGCCGGTGGGGAGAAAAGCTCACACAAAAAATCTGGATAGATAAAACAGTTTAAAAATTGTCCAAAAYGACAGTAATATTAGTCAAGAGTCTTAAAAATCACTGTGTTGTAGTTAAAAGGAGATTTTCATTCAAACAGAGTTCAACGCAGATTATGTGCAGTAATATGCACTTTCATTCAAGACTACAGTTAGAATAATACATGCTACAGCATTTTTTAAGAGAAGTCTCATCTTTGACTTTAGATAGATACAGAGGTAGCTAAAAAGTGAGACATATTTCTGTATCCCTCTCTCTCTACCGGGATATATATATATCTGTTTGTACTTATACATATATGTATGTATATTTATACAAAGACAAATTTTAAAGAGATCATAAACTGATTTTACTTGTGCAGACAACATTTTGCACATTAAAAATTTTCTATGTATGCTTTTAAATAATGTCAGAATCTCGTATAAATTAATTTTTCAGGGAGTAGACTTTACTGATATGTGGGTAAGAGAGCACAGATATGTGTGTTCTCAGTACACAAATTTGTATTATTATTAACAATATTCTCCTATTTACAGCTATACTCTCATGTGCTTCCTTTGCCCCAAGAGTGTATTTTGTTTTCTATAAGATGTATATACTAACTAATTATGACCTTCAAGTTTCATTGTAAAACAGCAGATTTAGCGACAGACTAGTACGTGCAATATGGAAGTCACTTGATAATTCAACCAATACTTTTCAGTGATTAAAAAAAATAAAATAAATATTTTTCCCATGTTTTTTATTTCCCTAACTCTGCATTTCTCAGTTTGATTTCATTGTATGAGATGACTGAAAAAAAATTTGTGGGAGTTTTCCCACTACAGTAGAGGGTTTTGGATTGCAATGAAGAGTGAAGCACCAAATACCCTTTTTTTTTTTTTTTTTTTCAATATTTATTGCCCAATTTTGAAATCTCCAGACACTCAGACACTGCTGGACATTCTCAATGTAGTGGAAATGAAAATCCAGGTATGACATGCTTTATCTCAGGGATCAGGAAAACATTAGCCTTTACTTCTACAGTACCTAGAAAAGAGAATTAACTGTCTTTAATACTATTTCTATTTATTTTACAGTTTAACAATAATGCTCAGAACGTCAGTTGCTTTAATCATCTTGTCCAAGCTAATGTGAGGAACAAAAAGAAGCTGAAAGAAGCTGTCTATAAAATCTCTGCTAAAGGAATTACAGATTACAAAAAAGGCTTTAGCTATGCTTTTGAACAGCTTCTAAATGTAAGTATGAAAGTCATCTCTCTCTGCTTTAAAGTGAAGAAGGAGAACTTGAATGTTCAGATGGCCACTGCATGTTCTTTCATCATATAACTGAGTGATAACCTGTACAATATCATATTTACAAGTAAATTTATCCCAACAATATGTTTTTTTCTTTGCGGGTCCCCAAGCAGGTTGCTAAGATTTGGGAATAAATTTGGTTTTCAATATGCTGTACTCTTTTTACTTCATCCATTCAGCTAGTTTTTCATTTAACATGTGATTCTCAGTTGGCACATAGCTGTGGTAGTGGTTGGTTTGCAGGTAATTGTAAAACGGATGGCTACAGAATGTTACAGTATTGTTTATTATTTCAGTTTTACGACAGTATCTCTTAGCAAAGTTTAGTTAACCTGCAATTTTGTATTTATCACATCATAAACAGTCGACCATGGCTTGAGCAGGACAGAGGGGAACAAATTACTTAGTTAACAGAGGAATATTACAGACTTGAGAGTATTCTAATTCCTTTCTCCTTGTCATGCCTAAAATTAATAGTGTCCTCAAAAATTAAATGCATTGTCTCCATGTTTTAATTACATTCTACTTTCTAGTTTGCACCCAAGCACTAGCTTTCTAAGTAGCAATGTTTCCCGTTTACCACGAATGTTGGGGTTTTATTAGTAATTTTTTTTAAGTTTATGCAGTTGTTTAAAAAAAAATTCTACATTTCACCGTCATAAAGAGTTCATATTGGATTTTCACTGTAGTGTAAATAAAGCTATAACAATTTACAGAAGTTAAGGGTCTAGCTTAGTAAATATAAAATGTGGTGGTTTTGKTTTTTTTATTTTTTAATATATGTTATGTCTCTCAGTGTAAAAATGTTTAATTTTTTCCCCTAATCTGCRAGATTTTGGACTTCAGGGCACTTCCCGGCCATTACATATGCAACTTAGGGCTACAGCTTGTTGAAAAATTCCTAACCTTGTTAAATTTTGATGGAGGAAAAGAAAATACAATGTTTTCAAGGGTATTTTCTCAGCAGATCACTATTTAGATGAGCAGAGGTGTTTGGTGGGGAAATGATTGTGTGCCCTCTGCTGATGATTATATAAAACTGCAACCAGGATTTTAAAAGCTGTCGGAATTCTTCGGACCAGGCAGAATGGTATTTCCCCTTTTTCTTCATTCATCTCCTTCAGAGGGAACCGGCAAGACGCAAGAATTTTGCCAAACAGAGTTTGTTCCTCATAACATTTATATTTGATTAACAGTATGTATTACATCTGGTGCAGCACCAGATATGTACTTCGTGTGCAGGCAGTATTAAGAAGTCCTGAACACAGAGGAAGCCTCAAAGTGGACTTGTTTGTAGGACTAAAAAATTGCTTAAAAAAATAATTGGAGATCAGTCTCATAGTGGGGCCGTCTCTCTCGTAACCGGAGAGAGAGGTCTGATTAGCCTCACGTAATCTCTGCAAGCCTGTAAATTATGGCTGGACAATGTGAATGTCAAGCGAAATTAAGAGATTGCACTAGGTTATAGAAATACAGTCATCCTCTCCAGATATTGGCAAATTCGTTTGGCAGGAAGAGTAAAGGGCTGGTGATGGAGTCAGCGCTAGACTCTGGTGACAAGACAATATAATAGGATGATATAATACAGGCTTAAACAAATAACAAAAAAATATGCTTAGGGATAGYTTCCAGTTGTATATTTATGATTTCAAACCATCCATTTGCTTTAAGGTCCGTGGAAATGGAATAGTTTTTAACAGCTCAAATTCTCTTAATAATTTTGTGGGTTCTGTTTCTGGATGACAGTTATTTCTAACAATTTTCTTGAATACCAAAGCAATATTTTACTTGTGCCATGAAAAACTTAGTCTGATGTGTTGCTAGATGGAAATAGACGCTTCAGGTTTTTTCAACATACTAATTCAAGGGAGTATCGATAATCTGGATTCCATAATTTTTATGTAGTATTTTTCCATTATTTATTGTTATATTATCTTGCTGTTTCTTTGAAAATAATAATACTTCGGTTCCAGGAATTCAGGAGGGTTCTTTCCCCATACCATAATAACTATGATTTGTCAAAAAAATCTTGAAATAATCTTTTCTTGATTCAAGTAGTTGATTTTTGCCTTGGTTTACCTTTTCCTTCTTCAGTGGCATGCAACTCATAATGAAAAATGCGTTCCTAAAGTGTCGTGTATAATCCTGATCTGCCATTTAATGAGTTAATTTTAAGGATGTGAAACTCGTATAAAACAAAAACAATTTTAGGCAGAGCATAAAATGGATCATGTCTTCCTTGCTTTTTTGAAAGAAAAAAAGGAAAGGCCTTTATCAAGTGCAAGAGAGAGCTGAAAATGAATACCTAGACTCCGTTCCAACTTGTATTCTTCTGTGGTTTAAGCTAAGAAGCTGTTTTTTGTCCTGGGGAAGCTGCTGTATAGGCAACACATTCCTCTTCAGCTGTGATGGGAGGGCAGGGCCATCCATTGGGCTGGTGAAGCAAACTGTTCAGAAAAATGATGACATTACTTCATCAGATTTACAAAATCACTTATATTCTCTCCCTGAGCCAGTATCTCTCCATCTTTGTGCAAATGGGCGGGGGGGGAGGGGGGGCCAGGGAAGATGTGTTGTAAAGGCAATTCTGCTTTCCTTTTGATCACTTGTAAGAAACTGATCTGTAAAGTTCATTCATCAGGATGCAAAGTTTTTATGGTGGGAAAATATCATATGATTTGAGCTTAATCATGTTCAAATTTCCAATATTGTTTGGAGGCTAAAATCTTGAATTTTTTTTTCATGACATGACTTGAGTGTCTAAACAGTGTAGTGTAAGTAAATGCCTTTCTGCAAGTACTAGGAGATAAAGAAAAAACACTACATTTTTCTGACACTGTATTAGCATAAGCTAAGCAAGCTGCTAGAAAAAGCTTGATCTAATGTGTTAAAACCAGGACTAGCTCAAGTTCACGTTGCCCATAATAGTGCTCATTTTAAAATCAATAGGAAACTTTTATAATATGAGCAAACTTTGGTCCCCTTCCTTATAATCTCTTTGGTTTCCCTCTGATTTTGTTTTGGCCCGTATATTAAATCACTGTAAATGTAGGTGAGTTTCTTTATTTATGAAGTATCCAACTCTACTTTTATTACTTTTTTAATATCGAAAAGATTGCAGCCCAAAGCAGTATCTTGTAGGTTATATTTCACAAGCAAAAAATGGTCATAAATTATTTAATTCCAAATGAAACACAGTGTGCTGATGAAATTGGAGAGAATGTATTGATTTCAAGCAGTTTTTATGTGTTGTTACACATAAGAAAATCTTTGGACTTGTTTGTTTTCAAATAATTAAATAAGTAGTTGTTAACTGAACATTGAACTACCAATACAAATCATCTCTGAGGAATAATTATTCATCTGTTAGTATAGTGATTGCAAATAAAGTTTTTGTATTTTAGTTTTCTGGGAGCATTGTAGAACCATGGAGCTGCAATATTGAGCATTATTGGCTGATGTTTGAGGGCTGACTTTGGTGTTTTGGTCTCTTTATTACAGAAGAACAAGGAATCAGATCAGAAAGTATGATGAAAAAAGGTAATGAAAGGGAGCAGGATCATCTCACCTGACCAGCCAGGTGAAAGTTAGTCACTATGTAGTCACAAAGACTAAAGCAAGTGACAACTAGGTACTTTATAAGGATGACCCTCCTATTTATTTTCCTGACTGTATAGTAAATTCATACAGCAAAATTCAGGCTTGTGGAAGGGAAAGTTGAATTTATTTTACTGAATCTCTAAGGGTTTTACTCTTCACATCCAACTACTCCAAATTACCAAGATATGTCTGACTAGGACCATTTGTATGCAACATAGAGGACAAGGAATGCTGGCTGTAAAATTCATGAACAATTTGCTTAGACTAGATTCTTAACTTTTAGAGAATAAGGGAAGAAGATGAATGTCAAAGGAGAAGCCTCTGTCTCCTTTCATAAGGAACCAAAATTCCTATTCCTCTCTCTGTTGTTGTGGGTGTGGAACAATGTTTTTATTCCTTTCCACAGCAAACTACGTTTTTCTCAGTGGCTTTACTAGTTACTTGGACTGTTGAATTAGCAGTCAGATGGCCTGCTTCTCCGTTCTCTCTATTCCAGGCTTGTTCTGCAGAAATAGTGCAACATGCTCAGTTCCTCACCTCTGAGTTGCAATCTAATTAGAAAAGTAGGTGATGGAGAGATCTTAATACTCTAGGTGGCCATATCTTGGCTGCAATAGAGTATGCAAACCTGATTATAAAATACTTTTCTAAAGTTTAGCTACTCATTTCAGAGTATTAAAAAAAAAAAATTAAAAAAAACAGGAAAGAGTTAAAGAAGTGGAAGAAGGAGCTTATTTTAAGGAAATGTGACAGAAACAGCAAATGCAAAAATATTTCTAAGTTTATTAGGTAGAGTTTTTTAGATGTACCTATAGGACACCTAAATTATCAGAGTTTTCATTTAAGTGCTCAGTGAGCTTGATAGTTTCTGTGAGTAGGAGTCCAGCAGAAAAAAAAAAAAGAATATTCAGTCATTCATTAAAGGGTCATTGTTCCCAAATTTCCACAAGGACAACAAGTATAAGAAAAAAAGTAAGGATGAGAAAAGAGAAGAGTGAAAGTGTTTAGAGGCCCTCACTGTACAAGTCCAATGCAGAACATCTGTAGAGGAACRCTGTGGGGTTGATGTGATGCGTATGAGCTGAAGAGCTTTCCTTGTGTTGGTGGAGGTGAGAGGAACCACCAGATCCCCATTCCTCTGTGTTGGACCAGATCTGAAATGAGTCATATTTAACTCTCATGGAACAGAAAAATGGTTTTGTTTTATATTATTTTATTTTATTTTATTTTATTTTATTTTATTTTATTTTATTTTATTTTATTTTTCATTCAGAAGGGGGTAATGAATGAAATCCTAAAAGACTTTGAAAGTTTTGCCATTACCATTTTAAAGTAATAAGCATGTTGATATGAAAGCCATCAAATATAAGTTGTTATTCCTTATAGCCTGAAATAAAAAAAAGCTTCTGTTTGTATCTCCTACAGCACAGTGTCTCTAGAGCTAACTGCAATAAGATTATTATGTTGTTTACGGATGGCGGTGAAGAAAGAGCACAAGAAATTTTCCATAAATATAATGAAGACAAAAAAGTAAGTGATATATGAAAGATTTTACTACATAAATACAACAGCACAAAGAGGAACACTTAAATATAGAAGTGAAAGCATTTTTGGTATGTGTATAAAGTACTTTTTAAAAACATATTAGTATTGAACCTTAGGGCACTTAAAGCTTTCTCAATCTATAACATTTCTTTGAAAAAAACATAAAATATATTAATACTTTACACCTTGTGACTCATTGATGTCAAGTGGTACAGAAGTATACCATAAGCCATAAAGAATTAGACTTTTTATTGACATTTTTCTTGTATTAGTGTAATCCTTGCGTTATCAAGTGGAAAACAGGTAGTTAAATGATATGAGTACATCTATATCTCCTCATTGTAAAAATTTCCTATGTGTTTTTGTTGTTCATCAGGCAAAGGCAAAACCAGATATCAAGGTTAGAATCTGAATCTGAATAGATTTGGGCTGGAACAAACCCACATGTTTTTCCCAGTGAGACTAATTATACCTTTGAATGTCTTAACTAGGAGTGGGATGGCTTTCTATTGATGAAATTTGGTCTGTGGTTCAGCCAGAATTATGGGCTTGACACGAGAATCACTGGATGAGTTGTGTTGTTCAGCTTAGATTGGATTATTAGCTGTGCTGGTTTGGGGTTTAAGTTTTGAATCTAATCAAACTTCTGGTCTGGCTTTTGCATACTTATAGATGTAAAAATGCATGAATATGTGTGTGTGTGTGTGTCTCTGTGTGTGTATGTGAAAAAAAACAGCTTTGTAAATTGTCTCCTACTACATTTGAGTGCAAATCATTATATTTAGAAGATTAATCACTTTCTAAATAAAAGTTAAATATGAGCTGGATTCACACTACAACTAAGAATTTACCTTTTCTAGTGCTTGGGGGTGTGCCTATAGCTGGGGCTTTTGTGCGTTGTTTTGTTTTGTTTTGTTTTGTTTTCAAAAAAAGCAGCTAGAAGTTAGATCACAGTTCACCAAGACACTTTAACAGTTGCCATGGATGCTTATGTATAAAGCAGTGGAAGTATTTCATTGGAAATTCTCATATGTTTGAATTAATCCCCTCAAAAGAAGAACTAGAAATGCAAGACACAATTTCCATCTCGACCACTGATTCACTCAGTGACCTTGAATAATCATTTTGTGTCTGCTTTATAATAGTGTTTCATACAGAATGATGTGGTGGGGTTTAGTTAATCTTTGTGTCTCAGCTGAAAGTACTTTTTAAACTGACAATTAGAAGGAAGAACTGAAATCATAGCAACTCGTTGTGTGGCACATATGTCTGTATTCTGAAAAGATATGCAGAGATTCCTCTTCAAATTTGGACTTGGTACCTTTTATTGTGTTACAACAAAAGCCATCAGCTAAAGGAAATACGTGGATAAGGGGGAAGATGTATGATTAATTTCTTATTATTTTCCATTTAATTTGCCGTGTTAGGAGGAAAGTATGGTAAAATATCCAGTCCAAACAAAAAAACGGATTCATAGTATTGAGATTTGTGGTCTTACTCACATCATGCCTGATGATCGATTATTCTGTGAAGTATAATAAATAAAAAGTAGGATTTACTAATTTAAAATGGTTATTTTACTGCATCCTTTAATACTGTAAATTTGCACTGCCAAGGATTGGGTTGGTTTTATACATACTGTTATATATAATGCAATACACTCTCACTTTCTTGTTCCCTCTAGTGAATGAGGGTTTGGGAGTTTTATCGCATGCAACAAATGTATAATAGTGATCCAGTGTATGGATTTCTGATTATTTAAGTATATTTTCTTATATAATTAAATGCAGTGCAGATGCAATGCAGGGCAAATTTCATACACTTGATTAAGTTCTATGTATCTACAAGTTCAAATCTTAGTAAGCACTTACTTACATTTTGTTACTTGTCTAATAAAGTACTGGGCTGCTAGATGCCATCCCTTACTGGTTTTCTCTAAGGTGACATTGGAAATACAAGAAATACTAAGAAAGTTTTTGCAGATATAATTTGAAGAACCATTTGCTTTCTCCTTATAGTTTTCAATCAGCAACAATCCTTGTGGTGTTGAAGGGAAATTTGTGGTTGAAAAACTTCTAATGAGATTGAACCAGTAAATTCACCTTTAGGAATAATAATGAAACCCCACTGACAATCTTTCAGAACATTCTTATATTTTTAAAAATAAGACTAATACAAAATATGCTTGTGGTCATGCTCTCCTTAGTAAGACTACACTTGATTCCAGAATGACACGTGAGCTTTCTTGTTGCTCCCTCTCTGTGTAATTTAATGTTAATCTTAATCCAGTAAAGYATAATAATATAATTGACAGACACATTCTAACATGAAAAATACACATATACTTTTAGTTTTGTGAAGTCATAATTACAAATACAGTGTTACCTTCTTAGATTGCATAGTAGGCTCTTTCATATATTAAGCGATACGATATTTAAAGATATGTGGCTCTAGATTTTGTTGTCTTTATTGCAGTGAATTTATAATTTATTTCACAAATAGCCCATTGAATGTAAGACCAATTTTATAATTATCATTTGTAGAGAGACTATTCGATGTAAGGTGTTAAGAAGTTTTCCGTGTTTTACTGTGGTAGCACTTTGTAGTATAAATATGTATCAGCTGATGTCTTTTCTTGCCTGCTTTGCATTTGTTTGAGCATTTTTCTTTGTGTTTTGCATACAGTATATGTCAGTTAGTTTGTAATTCCTTGGCATGAAAGAAGCTTCAATAAGTTTTGGCCCATCAGATGACATGCCTTAGTACACTTGTTTGCAGTGCCCTTAGTGCAACCTTCAAGTTAAGTGAAAGAATACAATAAACATTTGGAAACTACTAAAAGAGCAGCCTAGAATCTAGAGGCTTGAAAACTGTCCTGTTAAATTAGGGGGTTTAATCTGTTTGAAATAGCATACAGGTATATTTAAAATAATTTTCTGTCTTTACAGTATGAATATGAGGGTTATTATAAAACTTATGTAACACAATTTTGAAGAGGAACATTCCTAGTTTTCATCTGTTTGAAGTGGAAAAATCACAGTTGTTTTTCATCTTTGCATGCCTTTTTCCCTTTATAAAGCCTGGTTTTATTGTCACAGATTGCAACTACATGCTGTGCCTGATATTTAAAAACTGACATGTTTACCTTTATGGTGACATTTGGGGCACTCACATTAAATGTGTGAAATACCACACACGTGCTAAATTTCAGGAATGGGGGTGGTAAATTTTAATTTTATTTGCACTCATACTTCATTGAAGATAGCAATGTAAAATTAATTGAAATGTAGACCCAGTAGGCTTTCTCCATTCTGAGAATTTTGAATTCAGGTTGAAAATAGAAAACTAACTACAGCTTTTTGGGGCAGATTGTGCACCCTGAAATCTGTGTTTTGAAGGATTGCTCAACTTATGTGAGTAGGAAAAGACTTTAAACATACCTCATGCACTTTCAGTTGTTTGAATTTTCCTGGCATGATAGAGGTTTGTGTGGGTCAGATACACTAATCTGACCCACACAGGTGAGAAGATCAGACCCCTCAGGTAGGAGGAGAACCATAAAGTGGGTCTCATGACCCATTCCCACAGATTTGTCATGATTAATACAACCTCGTTTTGTGTAGATTTTTGTGACAATATCATTTGAGAGGAAATGGTATACAGAGAAGTTTTCCAACAGTTCCATTAAAAAATATCTGTATGATGTGGTGGGCACAGAACTGCTACAGTGATAGAGGTCCTATGGGAGAAGGCTCCAGTTTTCTGTAATTCCACTGGCAAACTTACGACTGGCAGTGACTTCTTCCAAATGGAACACATTCAGCATGTCAATAGAATAATAAAATGAAATATCTATGAGAAAGCACTTGCAAAACTTTCTTCTAAACCAAAAATACCTCCTACTGTCATTGCCAAAGGAGGGAACCATTTTCTTCATTGGTTTGAATCCATATTGTGCAACAGCAAGTCAGTAAAACTAAAAAGAAAACTCTGTTAATCTAGGCAATGGTATATGAATCATTCGAGACAAGTCTGAAAGTGTTAGTCCTGACTACAAATGACCATTGAAAAAGCCCATGACATTTCCACTCGGGGTAGCCATGAGATTCTCATCAGGTGTCAGACTCAATGAATGTAATTTTCTACAGTTAGAGCCAAAAATAGAAACAGCATCTTTCTCAGTGCTAATGTCAACTTTGAATAGAGCTTAACAGTTGTCAAACTGTACTCCAACAGCTCTTGCGTTTCTGAGTGTGTGATAGACTCGTGACACAGGATATAACATAAAGTAATGAAATTAAGCGTTGAAGCGAGCAAAATTCTGGTTT
This sequence comes from Oceanodroma leucorhoa, assembly GCA_030449065.1. Taxonomy (NCBI): domain Eukaryota; kingdom Metazoa; phylum Chordata; class Aves; order Procellariiformes; genus Oceanodroma; species Oceanodroma leucorhoa. The sequence continues at coordinate 8,443,230 of JASVER010000009.1, read as the reverse complement.
ATATCTGAATGGCATGTAGCATAGTTTGATAGATAAAATTTAAGCCAGTTTTTAAGCTTTCTGGATTGTAGATTGTTCTCTGGCCTTCTCTACATTAGCTTTCTGTGATTTTTAGACAACCAGAYGCTAAGATACTTCTCTTTCCTCCTGATAGTCCCCCTGTGTTGTGAATTTTCTTGGAGTGATGGTACAGGAAATCCCATGTAGAAGAAATCTCCATCTGGTTAAACTGGTTCCCTGGCTCCTTCCCTAATCATTTCTGTCTTAAGAGTGCATCATCTTCCAGCTGTTAATTTTAATTTATTGTATGTACTGTGACATGCACAACTGTTAAAGCTAAAATATTCTGGGTGAAACTTGGGTCAGTACTTATAAATTCCACAATCCATTCCTTTTTCTTTCAAAGTAAAAGTAGAAACTATGTTATTAGAGTGCTCACTGAAGAAATATCTTATTCTTAAGGCAAATTATCTATTTTTAACCTCTTTCTTAGCTCCACTTATTAATGAAGGGCTTGCAACATATACACTTGTCCCAGCTTCTGAGTTCCTAACATAGATTAATGCCGCTACATTAATGAATTTAATTATTCCACATCAGCAGTCTTCCTCCTGTGACACTCATTATCCAAATATGCTTCAGTAATAGTCAAGTTGCACAATACTAAGCTATTTAAGGTCATAAGTATGTAAATCCATGCAATAACATTTTTTTTTTCCAATACTTTTTCAGTATTATATTAGGTACACTTTTTCCCATTAAACCGATATTTTGAACCACAGTTACCTGATAATGTGCAAAGCCCCCTTGCCCCACTAGGAATCAGAGGATAGTGATTTTTAAGACACACTTTTCCAAAAATGTCTATATATTGTCCTTTTAGTAATTTTCTCCTAAGCTGGTGTATGGCTACAATGTGTCCATGCCTCGACAAATGCTGTTGGATTACAGCAGTTTGTCACAGCCTTTCCCATACTGTCTTTCATTGTCCCTTTACCTTTAGACTATATAATGTTACCTCTAAGGTTTTTCTTAAAGGCTTCAATAAGGAAGTCATATCCTTTATATTTCTTGTCCCTTTTTCACCTACTTTTCCCTTCAACCAACACATCCCCTGTGCTGTTCTATAGATGTACACAAGTTTGCTGGGCAAAATTGCTGCAGACTTAGGAGGTGCAGCAGGGCAGAGGARGGTTTATTTTAGGATGAAGATCTGCAAGCAGAAGAGCCTTTTCATGCATGTGTCCACAGAAACAGTCATGTGTTGATACAGAGCTCCTCTTTAGGCTGCTGTTTCATTATGATTATGAGTCTGTCTGGGTTACCATGTGACATTTTTATCTACTGTGCAAGATAAAAATCCACTTGGTGGTGTTGAGAACTGAAGAAGGCTAATGAAAGTTTTCATATAGCTTTGTTGAAAAGTAACTTTATCGGTCACATTAGAATCATGCATATCTGTTACATAAAACTGAAATGGCAGATTTTTTCCTTCAAATTTGGCATGGAGGGGGCTATTTGATACTTCTGTTTTTGTTCATCTTCAATTCCAAGCCACTACATTAATAGTGATTGATTCAGGATATCRCATAGAGGTTGATGCTACAGATGGCATAAAAAGATTAATCAAGGCAACAAGGATAGGATATCACTTAATATAGAAAGCACATTTGGGATGAAAGCAAGAGAATCAGACTGCATTTTACTTATTTATACAAACAAAATGCTACATATGGCATAACTGGTTGAGGTCAGACATCAGAAGGTTGGTCCCATCTCAGTCTCCCCATGTGTTAACTCTGTGTTCATTCTTATGAATTTGGGATTGCAGTGAAATGCCATGTGAGTTGATTGTATTTTTCTGTAATTCAAGAATTGGAGGAATGGGACTTTCTGCAATGAGCAATTTAATACCTAGGCCATGGCTGATGATGTTTATGTAACCTCTTCTTTAAAGTATCCAATTCCACAACTTCCTTAGGTATTTACATTTTTCTATTTCAACACCTACCTCTTTAGCAAGCTTTCCCTAAAATTCCTTAAGGCAAAATAAGCTTAGAGATTTTTTTTTTTTTTTTTCTGTTCATTACAGAGAACAATTAATTCTCATCATAATTTCCTCTGACATTTTAGGAAACCATTTTTATGTTGTCACCCTCATCCAGCTTTTCTTTTCAACTTTTGTCTTTTCAACCAAACTAGTTTCTTTCAAATTCTCCTAAGTTATATCTTAAATTCTTTTCATTCTTTATTCTTCCCTCTATTGTGTATAATAGCATGTTATCTCTACCTTCTGTAAAACATGCTCTTGAACAGTTAGAGAAGCTTAAGTGGTATCAAGAGAACAGATGATTATTTTCTGTGGCTTTTTTTTCATGCAGCACTTAGGTAAATCCATCATAGTATATAACTAACCTTTTTGCAACTGCATTACAAGCTCGAGAAGTGGGCCTGTGTGAACCTCATGAGGTTCAACAAGGCCAAGTGCAAGGTCCTGCACCTGGGTCAGGGCAACCGCTGGTATCAATACAGGCTGGGGATGAAGGGATTACTGATGGATGGGAGATTGGACATGAGCCAGCAATGTGCGCTCACAGCCCAGAAGACCAACCTGGGGTGAATCAAAAGAAGCGTGGCCAGCAGGTCTCGACCCTGCCCCTCTACTCTGCTCTGGTGAGACCCCACCTGCAGTACTGCGTCCAGCTCTAGAGCCCTCAGCACAGAAAGACATGGGCCTGTTGGAGCGGGTCCAGAGGAGGGCCACGAAAATGATCAGGGGGATGGAACACCTCTCCTATGAAGAAAGGCTGAGAGAGTTGGGGTTGTTCAGCCTGGAGAAGAGAAGGCTTTAGCGACATCTTAGTGTGGCCTATCAGTACTTAAAGGGGGCTTGTAAGAAAGATGGGGACAGACTTTTTAGCAGGGTCTGTTGTGGCAGGACAAGGGGGAATGGTTTTAAACTAAAAGAGGGTAGATTTAGACTAGATATAAGGAAAAAATTTTTTACAATGAGGGTGGTGAAACACTCAACAGATTTCCCAGAGAGGTGGTAGATGCCTCATCCCTGGAAACATTCAAGGTCAGGTTGGATGGGGCTCTGAGCAACCTGATCTAGTTGAAGATGTCCTAGTTGGACTAGATGACCTTTAAAGGTCCCTTCCAACCCAAACTATTCTATGTTTCTATATTATTGAACCATATTTGTGTTTTTTCCCTTATCTCTGAATCTTTTTTCCCTAACTGATGCTTTTTACAGGTATCCTTCAATTTCAGTTTCTGTGTTTGATTTTCTAAGTATTTTTAATCTTACATTATATTAGGCAGTTTCTTCCTGTATGTTTAATGTATTCCTCTTCATGAATTGCCAGCTTTCTTGTAATCCTTTATTCTTTAGATTATCTTCCCATGATACTCAACAAGCTAGTTCTCTGAGTTTGTTGAAGTCTGTGTCTTTGAAATGTTATTCTTGTTTTACTGCTGTCATACCTTCCTTTCCTCGATATAAAAATCACTTCTTGATCTTTCACTCAAATTATGTTCTTTCTTCTAGATTTTCAGTTAATTCCTCCTTAAAATTCAGAAATAAATCCAACTGTTGGCATCTTCTAGAATAAGAAATTTTCCTAACCCACTACAAGATATTCAGGAATTGTGTCTCCCATCATTTTGTTTTATCTGCAGGAGCCTATAAAATTAAAGTTATAAATAACTGTTTTATGCTTCCAGTGTTTATTGAAGGAAGTGCAATAAGTAAATCTCAAAGAACTAACTGTAATGAGTGCAGCTGTAGACAGCGAAGATATAAGTTGTTCTGCTATAAGTGCCACGTAAGACAGACTTACAAATCCCATTCCTTTAAAAACATAAGAGTGGAGAAAACTTAAAAATTAAGAATTGGTTTCTGCAGATAGAGAAGCAAAACTGGACACAAGAAAAAAAATATCGTTATGAAGATTAAGAGGTGCTTTTCTATAAAATTACCTATTATATAGTCACATTTGTGTATTCACTGAGTATAGAGTTTTCCAGAGGTTAACTTTACAATATTGGTATAAAGGTGCAGCTTCCTGGAAAGAAACTGTGGAATTTGTCCACTTAATAGAATAAGTAATGTAACTAAGGTAGTACAACTGAATATATTTTTTAAAAAAATCAACTATAACTAAGTGACTCAAAAACTTGATAGAAGTCTTAGTTTCTAAATGCTGCTTAGGCCAACTGGTAGACAGATGTTGAGCATTAGCTGAGCATTAGTCCATTAGTAGATGCAATTGTTTCAGATGGGATGGGATATCTTTGAATGAAAAAATTTGCTGATGCACTGGTGGAAAAAACAGACAGAAATGTGTAGGAGACTTTATACCGGGGCTCAAAGGAAGAAGTTACAGAATGGGAATCTCTGTAGTAGGCAAGGGAATAAGGGAACAGCTAAACAGATGGTAGTGCAAGATGCACGCATGCAGCAGCCTAAACAGATGACGAGTTAAGAAGGAAATGAAAATTTCAAGAAATAAAGTTACAGTCCATTCAGATAACAAGTCATATGTGTTTATATATTCAAGAGGCATAACAGAGGAAAGGGATATGAAATGGGAAATGAGAAAGCATAGGTGTAGGTGTACTGTAAACCACACTTAAGCATGTAGAAACCCTGTGCAGCTTAAATGTAAAGTATTAGAGATTGCTGCAGACATTGTAAAGGAAGGGTTGCTTTTTAGGAGAGAACATCAGTACCTGAGGTGGCGGAGCACTGTTTGAGAAAACTTGTCAAGAGTAAGAATTATTATATGTAATTAAGAAGGCCTTTTTGTATATCATTTTGCAAAAAGTATTTCAGTTTTGACAAAAAGCAAGAAAAAAATTAATCTTTCAAGTAAGGGATGAATATTCTGGTGAGAAACAAAGAGAAAATACCCCAGTCTCTACTTAGAAAGTGACTATTAAAATCCTGATTAGACCCAAAGAAAAGGCTAAAACCTGCTCTGTCATATCTCCAGGAAATCGTAGTCACATTCTTTAATCTTCTGCACTATATAGGATAGAATTTAATATACAGAATTTAATGTGCTAAACAGAACAGAATGTCTTTAATAGAAGAATGAGAAACTGACTTTGCAATCTTGTACTTGTGTGGTTATGGAAAATAGCATTCAAGTATGAGTTTTTAATTATTTTCTCTTGAGGTTTTCACAAACATTTCTATAGGTCTTATTCTTAAAAAATGAAGGAAAAAAAATCTTTTTTTTTCAGAACAGAGTCATCCCTCATATGATGGTATAGTCTTTGAATTCTTAGCCTATTATGTGTCTCCATTCCTCTGTTTCTATATTCAGCTTCTATTTTAAGTCAGTAATTTTAGTCAAAGTTGTATTCATGTTGGCCTTGTATCAAATTCAAAATCATGTATTCAGTGTTTGCTGAGGCACAGAGGAATTCTGTGCTTCATAATCTCATTATTAGTCACGTGCAAAAGAAAACACTTAATCCATACTGACCAAAGAACCTGGAGTGCAAGCTGCAAATGTGTTTTTTTAATAATTCTGACTTTATTTAAATGGATTTTTTTAACAAGAAAGAATTTGGTTTATTTACAAATGATTTTATAAAGCCACCTCTTTGCAGGTGATGAATTGTATAATGCAGACTGTCCATATTGTATTCTCGGTCCTACGTGTATACAGGAAAAACAACAATAACCTCAATGTTTTCTGTTGCAAATTTAGTCTGTAGATGCTATTTTATTTGAAAACAAAACCAAAGACAAAACCAAAACCCTTTAAGGCAATATTTTGTCTATAATAAATTTATCTGTAAGAGGCATATTTATAAATAAGGCTGAAGACTTTTTTTTCTTTTTTTCAATAAAGAGATAGACTTTGTGAGAGATGATTAAAATTCATATATCTCACATCATAGACTGAAAAATGGCTTGTATCTTGTCACGTAAAGTGTGATTTAACTACAATACATTGTCTCTGCTCTTCTCTTTCAGCCATTGTGAATGCAAARTTTACTTCTAGATTTACTAAGAGCACTCTGTTACAAACTGTTAAACACACCAGGTCTATAGACAACCCCCAAGGTTGTTTTACCTGTGGATTGCATATAGGATCAGTTCTTTTGGTGKTTTTTTTCATGAAAATTTAGTTTATTTAGCTGGTTACAAAAGAAATGGAAATGCTTATCATTCAGTATAGGAGTGAACTTTGTCATGATAAATTTTATTATTATTAAACCACCCATAGGATAGGTGGTATCTGTAAATCTCTATATATGCAATGTTTCTCATAGACAATCCTGAGATTTCAGGTGCGGTTTGGCAAGAAGTACAATGCACAAGCATGCAGTGATTGCATTAATTGCTAACTGTGAAGGACGTTCTCTATTACTCGACTGCGCAAAAGACTCGGTCTTTCAGCAATGCTAGGACATTTGCCAGTTGCTGACAGCAGGCATCGTCAGTGCCTGCTTGTGTCAGTAATGGAACGTCTTACCTGCAAGCAGACACAAGGTCAGGTTGCCCTGAGCACAGTCCTATATGGCAGTGCTGAGTTTCCATTGTTATACAGTAGTTATTATTTTTTTCCCCCTAAAAAAGGAAAGGGAACCAAATTTGAAGCATTTTCGTTCCTCAATCTCCCTCTTCTAAGGTGAGCTGAAGATACCGTTCTGTTCCCAGGTCAATCTCCAAGAAACAGCACGTGAACATGGACAAAAGTCCCTTCACCTGTTTTGTTAGCATACCCTTTTTCAAGCTCACTTAATCATTTTGATTTGAAATTTTCATGTTCCTGTGAAGATCAGGCCATTGTAAAATTAGACATGAACTTTGTATAACTGATAATTCCAGAGAGAAAGATTTCCTGTAAATGGGTTCTGCTGGAAATGAGAATTTCCGATGGCCCTTCCCTTTCCCCCTGTCCTTTTTCCTCTTCTGTTGGCATTCGCAACCATTTAGTTTCAGTCAGTGTTTTCCATACTGTACATGAGCTGGAGTAATGGGAGTAAAAAATGGAGGGAGTAACTATACCAAGGGGATAGTTAATATACTATTTTCAAACAAAGACTATTTGCATGAAAAAAATAAAAGGCAAAGTACCTGATTAAAACTACTGTTTGAATATTCCTTTAAATCCTTAGCTGTTATTGACTATTTCTACCCTGGGGCTTATAAGGCAAAAAAAAAAAAAAAAAAAAAAAAAAAAAAAAAAAAAGAAAAAGAAAAAAAGAAAAAAAAAAGAAGGCTTAGTGTCACAATATGAACAGTAGATATCTCTCTAATTAATCTGGTCCTTTCCAGCTGCTCAGCTGCCTCCAAATGTTGTTTCGACTAGCAAAGAAACGTCTAAAGAGCTTTTAAACCAGAGTACAGAGGGAACTACTTTGTCAACTCCTTTGTCTGGTTCCTGATATGGGCCACCAAATTTACAAGGAACTCTCAGGAAAAAAAAAAAAGACTCTTTCTTCAGGGAATGCTAAATGCTGAGTGTCAGACTTTTTCTTCAGGGAATGCTAAATGCTGAGTGTCAGAGAGAAGTAGCTTAGGGRAAAGGAGGAATTTAATTGTTTTTCATTTCAACAAAGAAACTTTGTTATTAATATAACCAAGGAAGGAAACAGATCAACTGAGTAAATAGAATACGGGTAGTCAAAGTAAAACATTCAACAGCTGAATTGTTAAAAAGATGATAGCGTAATTTCTTCATCTGAAGACTGGGAGACAGGATGAGTGGCTAGAAAACCACCTGATCCAAACTGAGTAGTTTACACTTATTTCTGAGGTGATGTGGGGTGATCCGGTGAGGATGGCACTTTTGGTGGAAATCAGACAAGAAGCAACCAGTATGTTGGCATCCTTTGAGCCAGAGCTACAGCCACAAATCTGCATCACAGAAGACTACTTGAGGACTTTTTACTGGGGGGGGATTTTCTAGATAAAATCCATCTCTGCCTTTCAGCAGGATGAGTTAAGCATACAGCAACTGCATTACACTCTATCGGAGACATGATATTAATCTAAATGTCTTAGGGCACCATTTAGATTAGTAAATTACATGGGGCCAAGACAAGGGCTTGGACACTGGTCTGCAATCATTTATAGGTTTTAACTGTTAGTTAAACCTGGGAGGTTTTCAGCCTCTGCCAACTGGCGCACTGCCAGACAAGGTGCTGGGGCTGCTCCCAGGGCAGCAAGGAAAGGGGAAGAGGGAATCATAGAATCATAGAATCATTAAGGTTGGAAAAGACCTTYAAGATCATCGAGTCCAACCGTCAACCCAGCACCCATGCCCACTAAACCATGTCCCGAAGTGCCATATCCACATGTKTTTTGAATGTCTCCAGTGTTGGTGACTCCACCCCTTCCCTGGGCAGCCTGTTCCAATGCTTGACAACCCTTTCGGTGAAGAATTTTTTCCTAATATCCAATCTAAACCTCCCCTGGTGCAACTTGAGGCCATTTCCTCTCGTCCTATCGCTTGTTACCTGGGAGAAGAGACCAACACCCGCCTCKCTACAGCCTCCTTTCAGGCAATTGTAGAGAGYGATAAGGTCTCCCCTSAGCCTCCTYTTCTCCAGGCTAAACAACCCCAGTTCCCTCAGCTGCTCCTCATAAGACCTGTGCTCCAGACCCTTCACCAGCTTCATTGCCCTTCTCTGGAAGGAGCAATGGTTTAGCTCCTATGCATGTTCGTGGGCTCTGCTGCCACAGTTGCTCTTAAGGCTGGAGAGTGGACCCAGGCCCAATTTTTTGTAGGGTTGACACAGCCAAATTKACTCTCAAACTTAAATTCAAGCACATCGTTGTGAAGTCCTACTGGTGTTTTTGAAAGCATAGCTTTTCTCTTTCTTACCRCTGTTCTTGAGACTAATGTAAAAAGCTAATAAAACAGAGCTGATTTATACCTGCACCTGGAAAATGATGAGATTAAAACCTTCACCTTATTTGTGGAAACAGGGTAGTACAGAGGACATAGCCTCCTCATCATTATGTAATATTCCTAAATTAAGTTATTGTGAGCATACAGAATTGAATAGTTCTGCTTGTGCTGCTGTGATACTCCTGGCTCATCAAAGATTAAGTCTAAACTAGGTAAAGACTTAAAGGATCACATCATCAGTGGTTCATCAATCTAATTATATTCAGTTTAGCAGAGGCAGATTAGTAGGTATCAGCAGGGTATTTATACCTGCATACTTTTAGCCGTACGGCAGAAAAGGAAGGGGYATCACGTGCTGGCCCTTTGGTGAGTAAGGAATGAATTGCTGTAGTTCCACAAGGTGGCACTGAGAAGATGTAGAACAGTGTAACTGGACGAGTATTTTTTTAATTCTGTGAGAGTGTCAATTCTGATTTTTTTCAAAATGTTAATCATAATGGTGTTTTCAACCTCTGCACTAGAAAATATCCCCATTTTCATGCAGATATRTTTTCATTGTGAGGAAACAAAGCAAACTGGATAAAACTACTTTTTTCATTTTTGAAACACTTTGCAGTTCTCAAAACACATTTCATGGCATTCACTTCAAAGACTTCGTCAGTAAACATGCAGCTTTCATTGTATGCATATGTTATGAAGACTTCAGGTATAATCCTCAGTTGTTAGTTGCTTCTGTAGAGTATTTGCATATAACTGCATCATCAGTGTTCTTGGATCTATTTTCCCAATATATTAAGACCGTTAAATGGTTTTGGGCCCATATTRTCAGTATAGAATCATATCCAAAGCAAGTGAGATTCTCCAATAATCTCCTAATATGTAACAAACTTAATTTTTCTTTTTATTTTAAGATAGAAGACGAATTAACATTAGATTGCAATGTCTATAAAAGTAGTTCCAAGGACCTGCTCTAKTAGTCTTTAAACACGTGCCTCAATTAAAGCATTTTTCCATTGATGTCAAGGGGATTACTTGCATGGTTAAATGCCTTGCTGAATCAGAGAACAGAGGGTCAATTATGGAAAGACTTGAGTAGTTTTTTTATCAAATGCATTTATATGTTTTTCATGTCTATAAATTTAAAGATGTCCAGCCTGCAATTATCTTTGCATCTAAATATTTGAGAACTAAATTCTTATTGTTTTCCATGTKGGTTTTTCTCCCCAATTTTCCTAAGTCTACACATATTTTCGGAGAGTACCCATTAATTAGTCGTAAATTAACCCAAAGCAAGAGGCAGATCCTAAAGTAGTCATAAGTATCAAAAATACAACCTGATGCATTCCTGTTGGTGTATCATGCCATTCTTGGTATTTCCTAACTTGACATAAAACTGTGAATTCTGCATTTTGCGTTCTAGAATTTTAAAACTTCACAACCCTAGCACCTGACTAGGTTTCATACCCTGCTGCTTAGGTCATCTCTGCGTTTTGCATAATCGTTGTTAAGGCCAAAATGTGTAGGCAGTCTGAGACACATACAAAAGCCTAAATCTCCAACTTCTGAACTTTCTTGAGCCTGGTGTTCAGAGCAGTGGAAGTTATGAATTTGCTCAAACTGAGAAACATGAACTCAGACCTCTTTTGTCTGAGCTTTGAACTCTCATTTGAAAGCCTAAAGGCACCACTGTCACAGTCATCTTGAAAAGAGTGAGCCCTGCTCAGTCCATCACGAGAAAACCAGTTTTACTCTTATGTGTGACTCACACAGCTGTACCCATACTAATAAACGATCCAAGGCCAGGGTACAAGCTAGAGAAAAGTCCACAATTATCCATAATGTTTAATTGTTAACAGATCCAATGGTATGGTTCTTGGCCTGTGGCAATCAACTCTTTTGAACAATGTCTGGGTTCAGTTTAGGGTGTAGCATGAGCCAGGGCCTGTTCCCAAAAGACTTTATAATGAGATCATCCAATATGGGGGTGGGTGGGACAGGGAGGGAGGAAAGCAACATAATTTAGCTGTAGAGATGTGAGCCATGCTGTGCCACTTGCCCTCACGGCCTGAGAAAGAAAATGGTTTACGTCCTATTTTATTTACTACATAAACATAGCCTAAGGGACCATAAAACTTCCCCCTAACACATCATTGTGAGTCTTACCCCTGCTGTTAAACACAGAACTTTTCTTTCTCTTCTCCTTGTGCTTCCTAGGAAAATAAGGCCGCTTTACTTTTATAGATATAACCCAAACTGTTCAGGACTGCATCCCTAGAAGTCCTGAATTGGGCAGTTCAGCGTGACAGATTATGGGCCAGAATTTAGGTAAAACTCAGTATTTGGAGCTTCCCATTGGCTGCTCCTGGGTGGTTTCCTAGTTAGTATACAGGATTTTCAGATCGTCCTCTGAAGTTCTGATCTTGGTTCAAATTGCCTTCTGGTCTCAGTCAGTTCACAGCAGAATACAAAATAATCTTCAGATTTCTTCCCACAGATGTAAAGACAGTAAGGAAAAAATGCATTCACAGTTTTAACTGTGGCAGCTTGAAAACCACATAACATTTCCCTGACCTGCAGCAGAACAGTACCAAAATGATTAAGTGGTTTAAAGGCTATACTTAAAAGTGATTTAGAAGATGGAGTGCATAACGGAATTTAGAAAAGCAATTTTATTATTTTATTCAGAAAAATAGGCTTTATGTGTTGTCCTTTTGTTTCAGAAGTGTACCTATTAAATATAAACTGCAAACAATTTTTCATCCTATCTGATAATCTATAAACACATTAGTGGGAAAAATAATTTCCTGGATCATGCTGGAATTACTGAATTATTCCTCTGTATCACAGCTTCTCCTGTCTATACTAAAAGAGATTATCTGTRACTCTTTACCTGCAGTTATAAAGGCTGGATTAAAATATTCTGAAATTATACTGTCATAGTGAAAACTGAAGTTGCATGATTTGATGAGATCAATTTTTGCCTCAGTAAGTTTGTTTATCTAGTRGTAGAGAAAGATGCACTCTTGCTGTTTTGACATGATAGACATAAAATGATGGGATTCATCTTGCCTACATCTAGTTGAGTAAATTAATCGTGTAGCTCTTGATATCTGATAAAGAGACATATATATCTCCAAAGGTCAGTTAATCTCCTCCTAAACAGAGAAATGAGGAGATGCACARAGGTGGTTATTGAGAGCTCTCTCATTGCAATAGCACGGAATTCAAGACAATTTATCTGTATTGTCTTGAATATACGGATTCAAAAAATATACGGGTTCAACCGCTCTGAGCTGCTTGCAGAGTGGTTGCARTTTCTCAAACTCTCGTAGGCCTACACACACTGCCTACGCATATATGCAGTGGTCTAAACAGCAAGACTGATTTTGTGCTTAGTTACCACTTTGAATTAACTTCACTCAAGCTGTTAATTTTCTGTAATACTCATAACATGATACATCCAAAGGAAGAGTCTAATTTAATCTTGCTTTATATCATTCCAATAGCAAAATGAAGAAATAAGACAGGTAAAAAGAACTGAGATCTGTAGGGAAAGCAGCCTTTCTATGGGTAGCTCTTCACTTCTGTCTTCATCAGAACTCTCTTGAGTGCCATTATCCCCTAATATCTGTAGCAGTCAGAATCCTTCTATTCACSTTGGTTTTTATAAGCTTTTTCTGCTAGAGAGAAATACAAAATAAAAAGCAAATTAATTRTATAATTAGGCAATTGTATTTTCTTCAATACAGTACTTCTTCCTCTATTTTCTGTAGCTTTCTTTTCTGTCTACCACTTTCTCTGACTGGGAGTTGGATTTTTGCTTGTTTTCCTTCGATGTCTTTCCATAGGATCCTAGGATAAGTCAGGTTGCAAGGGACCTCCAGAGGTCTCTAGTCCAATGTCAGGAATAAGATCAAGCCAGGTTGCTCAGGGCTTTATCTAGTCAGGTCTTTGAACCCTCAGAGGAAGCAGACTTTACAACCCTTCTGGGCAGCCTGTGCCACTCACTGTCTGACTGTCCTTACATTAATTCTACACTTGTTTTGTTTGTTAATAAGTATATTGCTTTACTATATACTATAAATGAATAATACAAAGAATAAAAGATTTTGTGTTTTCTCCTCAAGATTAGTTTCAGAATGAGAAAAATAGAGAGAATTAGCGACCCGTTACCAGCACATGATATATTCCTGACAGAACTAACACAGCTCTGAACTTGAATTCTAGGTAGTAGAAATTAGGACTTTTATATTTCAGAACAGTTTCAAGACTGTATCTGACTGGGCTGGCAGGGCAGGCTGGTGCCCATCTCTAGTTCTCCATTCTAAGGGTACGAGTTTTCTAGAAGTACTTTACTTTGAATAGTCCCACCGAAAATCAGAAAGTGACAGCTCCTATTTGTTTTTCTGATTGTTCCATTGGTTTTTATTGATTTGAAATTATGTTTCTTTATGAAGAGAATAAGTGGATCTCCCCTGTATGGAGGTAACGTTGCACTTTCCCTGGGAAATGGTTTGGGGGACAGAAGTGTCCATCTGCTGGTGCAGATGGTGGAAAGCAAGAGTCATAGCAAAAGGACCCAGGAACCTGTAGTTTACACAAAACCTAAGAAGCTGCAGAGAAGCACAGAGAAGAAATAACCAGGCCTCRGTGGTGATGGAAAACAACTTGTTGGGATCAAAGAGTACTTGGCAGTTTGCTTCAGCTCAGAAATCCACTTAGCTGGTTGAAACCAAACTTAAAAGGAAGGACAGGCAAAGGGAGAGGTGCTTATATCCATTGTGTCTGATCTAGTTGCTCCAAGTGTTCTCAGTCATAAATTCTCTATTAAAAGTAATTAAATCTGTCTCTTTTAGTTTAAAAGCCTTTTGTCTTCTTTGGAGAGACGTCTATAAGGAAAAGGTATAGACAGACACATCTCGGTCCTTTGGCTGACTCTGGGTCCTGTCATAGAAAATGTTAGCACAGAGCATGTTTTTTTTGCTAAAATTGGCTTGTTTAATTTGACTTGCTGACTCATTTTTCCAGCTGGTCTGTCATTCTACTCAATTCCAGATGARGCAATAGGAAAAAGAAAACTCTTTTGAATGTTCCACCCTCTTGCCAAACCAAGTAACAATTAAAAACTCCAATTTTCATTGCAGTTCTTTATCTCTGTTAATTATCCAAGGAACAGTAAATCAGATATATTGTCCTCTGCTTGTTGTCAATAATTTAAATTCTAAATTCTTTATAGAKTAGCTGCAGATTTAACATGCTGCTCCTTTTCCCTAAATTACATACCATGTCACAACTTGAATCCAATGCAGTGTTTAATTTTTACATTTGAGATCAAATGCTAGGCAGTCCAGCCTAATTGACTCATGTGTTTTGTACACACACAGGCAAACCCACATGACTCTGTTTTAACTTAATTAGTTACTTTTAATCCAAAAGACACATCAGGTCACTCAACTATCTAACTAGTGGCCTTTAGTKGGGTTTTTCTTATTGCACCATAATTTTTGAGAAGAATGTAATCTGAATCAAGTGTTTAGTGGACACTAAACTGGGAGCAGYGGTGAGTCCAAAAAAAAGAACAGGAGTATAGTAGGCAGGGACCTTGTGAGCTGAGAGATACCAATAGAAAATAACATTGTGATATTCAGCTTGGAAAAAATAGATGGTAATTAAATAGAAACAGAAAGATTAATTAGAAAAGTTATAGCTGACATTTTGTAAAAGAGGTCAAGAACAAACAGGGGATGGCAAATGTAACTTGGATTTACGGTGTGGTACAGCATTAGAAAAATAAGTGAGATGTAGACATATCAGGTGAAGTCGTGCTCACACTATCAATACTGATATTTTCAAGGTAATAGAAGGCATTTTTCATCTGTCTCTGTTCATCTGAACTATAAGAATATGATTTTACCATCACACATGTACAGCCATTCCCATACCTGTCTGGGTAACTAGAACTATAATTGGCTTGACTCATTACTGAGAAATAACCCTCTATGGGATAATCTTATTAGTTTTATTGAAAAATTTCAAATTTTGCCTGTATTTAAAAAAAACAAGCACCTGAATCAGCGTTCAGTGCATCAGAGTTGTTGTTTTAATTCTGTTTTTAACTGCAGAAACAAAGGGTTTGTACGGATAAAGCAAATCAAAACGTATTGTTAATTAAAAATGACATCTAGCACAAAGCTTTGTTYACCCTCCTTGAATATAGGGGTCAACACTAATAAAGTTTCATCAATTGCTTGCTGCTGACTGATGATTTGGAGCTATTCCTACAGCTCTTGATTAATACATAAGCTCTGATTATGTCACACATTTTTTGTTGCTGATTTGACAAACGAAGGTTTAGGYAGTAATTGCATGCTAAATAATGTGATGAAAATTTGTATAAATAATAATTTAAAAATTTAACAATGATCAGTATTTTACAAAGAGTCTCTGCAATTTTATGTTGTGAATATTATTTAAAGAAAACATTACCTTATTACTTGGTTATAGCCTCCATGCAAGTTAATTGTATTGTGTTTTAATTTTAAACAAAGTCATCAAGTTCCATAGAAATTAATTCCTATTCTGATTTCATGTTGTGATCTGTGATTTGTAAAGTGAAGTGGTAAAGTTAAAGGTCCATAAAGAAAGAGATGCCTGAAAAGGAAAGGCAGTCTGGTTCTTGGACATTCCTTCAGAGAGACATGATAACAATGAACAGCTTATTAAAACTGTTGGGAAAATATTTTTCCCACCTTTTACAGAAATGCTCAGCTTTGGAACAAAATATTCAGCCAGAAGCTAAAGCATAATATTTGTGATTTTTCTATGTGTCTTGTAGGATTTTAATTTGTATACAGCAATACCATTTTTTGTTTTTAAGTTTTCTCATTCAAATCAGGCAATTTGCATGGAAAATAATTTCAGCTGAGAAGCCTGTTTTCAGTCCAAAACTTGGACAGAATTTGGTAAATTCTTTTGAAGCCATGATTCCCCTCAGTTGCTGAGATAGATTGGAGTTGCATTGGCTAAACAGAATAGAATTCTGCTTATAAAACATATAGCTTTAATGAAAATCAAGAGCTTAAAGTGAAATATCAAAAGCTTAACCCTTTCATGGAACTGTTGAACTAATTTAATGGTTTTACATGAAAAACACTGAAAATCTGAGCAAAATGAGAATTTGTTTTCTGTACTATATGAAAATTTTGTATCTTTTTTCCTGAAATTATTTTTTATCCTAAAAAATCCGGTCTTACATTGCTTTGAATTAACTGCCATGCATATGTTTATTTTAATTCATTGGTGAGCACCTAATATTGATAGGAGATTATGTCAACTAATTTAAAAAAAACTGAAGAGTTATAATTACCACCCTAGAAAAAAAAATAAAAGAAATTTGAATGGTTCATGGACGGTAACCAATGTTAAGAGCTTTAAAGTATGAAAGGTGTATGAAAGAACATTCTTCCTGAGTTCTACTTCATGGACCCAATAATAAGAATACATTAAATATCATAATAACAGTGTATCTATTATGGTGATAAAAAAATGGAAAAGTCATAGTTTTCTTTTTCTGTTCAAATGTATGAAAAATCCAAGTATCATTAACTTGAGAGTCACAGCTAATTAATGGCATATAGTTAAGTTATATGCATTGTTTTTTAACTTGCATAGGTACGTGTATTCACATTTTCTGTTGGTCAACATAATTATGACAAAGGACCCATACAATGGATGGCCTGTGAAAATAAAGGTACTGTGTTTTTCTTTGAGACTATTCTTTGCTAAGGCTTTGGATAGGGAATATCTTTATTATTCTGTAAAAATTACAGATTTTGTTTCAGCCTGATTTTTAGCTTTATTGCATTTTTTAATAAAAGTTCCAAAAAGTGATTTGATGAAATTATGTGTATACGCATATATATATATAAAGGATAAACTTGCCTATTTATTTCTGATTACTTTATTTAAAACTTTATATTGTAAGAAAAATATCACAGTGTTTTTAATAATAATAATAATAATAATAATAATAATAATAATAATAAATTTTGGTTCAGTTTTGAGAATTCTTGTTGTAATAGCCATCTATGAAAAGATGGAACTGATGACAGATAAGAAATTACGCAAAGCTGTTTTGCATTAAGGGGTCTGGTCAAAGGGATTTTTTGTTTCTTTGGTTGGCTGGTTGGATCTCTTTCTGGTTTTCTCCAAAACTTACAAGGAACCAGATGACTTGCATTTTTTCCCCCCTTTTTTGATGAAAATATCAAAATTATTCTTGCTGTGATTTCTTAGCTTCTAAGAGCATCTTATTTTTTTTATTTTTATTCTGATTTCTTTATGTAGGGAAAAAAAAGTTAAAWAGGTGAAAGTAAGGAAGTATAATGCTTTCTCCTAAAATTTCTACATGAAAAATGTGGTCAGAAACATTTWAAAAAAGTGTGAGAAAGAGGTGTCTCAAATACTTTACAGTATAATTATAGAACAAGAGATAAGAGATAAGTACAGGTAAAGAGAAAATAGAGAAATTATCAAACAATATTCTTCTGTATTTTAAATAGAGCAATTTCCAGGCCTAACTGAAAATGTGAAAGTATTTTACAAATCAGTAAGAAGCAAGAGGTGAGAGGTAGGATAGATTACAAAGGGTCTTGAAAATTAAGACTGCCAGGGAGGGAGRATAAGATACGATTCTCAGACATGAGAATAACATAAACCAAAGATAAGAGAAAGAGAAAAATATAGATATAGAAAAAAATAAAGATATAGAAGAATCCGTAGCCTGTATGAATAGCTTACATATCATAGCCTCATGAATCCCTCAGTATGCTGGCAGGTTAGGCAGAAGATACTACAACTTCATTAAGAGCAGATTGTAGTGTCAGATAATTACCGAAAATCAACGTTTGTTTTTTTGAACAGGGATTTTTTAACTAATGTCTTTGTATCTCAAAATACTGTGTGCGTGTGAACTCCATTGTTTTAAAACAAATGAGGACCAGCTGGCTTAAAGCATAACCACCTATGTCATCATATTATTGAGGCAAAATGGTCATGATCTTTTGTCCAAAATTAATTTATTTGTTTGCATATYCAAAGAAGCAAGGTTTTATTTAGTTTTTCCTTAATTAAAAGTTTTAATTTATTATCAAGTCACACATTGCTTATGGCAAAGTAAATGACTAACCTCACCACTCTTACCTCTCCAGTCCTCCCCACTTCCTTCCAATTTGACTTACAACTTACTTGGTCTGAAACTGGATCTCAGTGCCTGTCTTTTCAGCCTTATTGGTGCATATGGGCAACATTTTTAATTCAAACAAATAAGTGATATAATCAATGATGAATAAAAACATTTCTGATGGTTAGCTGGAAAAAATACCAGTTTGATTTTTTCATCTTTTCCACAGAGTGCCTTATATTTTGCTGCTATGAACTTCACTGTTCTGGCAGACTGTAGCTATACTCCCATTCCCATATGCATTCAGCATATAATTATGTCGATGTCACAGTGTATTAAAATGACCATTACATATACTTGCACATCATAGTAACTGGGAATTCAGGAGTACAAATTCAGTACATTATCTCAGCTTTAAAAACAACAGACAAAATAAACATGTTATATACTCTCAATGCTTAAAAGTAACTAGTTCGGCCTGTATGGCATGGTGAGCCATCATATGTGGCCACGTGTTGTTGTGGCATCTACTAAAAAAGTATTCCATTCATATGTGATAATTGCTATAAAAATTAAATTAGAAATTGCAAGCTAAATGAAATTCCTCAAGATTAAGAAATTAACAATATATTATAGTAAAATGGAACTATTTCTGTTCCAAATTTTAGGTTATTATTATGAAATTCCGTCCATTGGAGCCATAAGAATAAACACCCAGGTAAGTGTGTTGGCCAAATGCAGTTACAGTTGTAACACAAACAAGTAGAGTAATTTCTGTTCTTAAATACGTTGCATTTCACCTCTGTTTGAATCAATTAAATTTTAAGATACACTACATTAAAAACAGAGAAAAAAATTAAGGCTTTCTTTTACATATGAGGTATTAATACGTTAAAGTATTCTAATTTATTTATTTCTTTTTATTAGTTTCAGTGAGCCAATTTACAATGTGATCCCTGCTTCCCTGGCCAGCTGGCCCACAGCAGCTTGCATGCATACTAGTCACGCTAGCATCCTTAAAGCAGGCTGACCATGTGCACACAACATAGCGTTTGAAGTGATCTGCATCCTGCAGACCTTCTCTGCACAAGGATTATGTTTTGGACTCAGTTTTCCTCCTGGCTTTACATGGTCCCTCTTTGATGCTGAGACACGGCAACAAYTTTTTTATAAAGTTCTGTAAAACCAGTAAATTTTTATAACATGTCTAGACATTCATAGTCGGGCTCCTGCCATACTTACAGCACGATCCTAAGGGTTTGTATTACGCGGAGAAGGCTGTGGATGTCTGTGAGGGCATAGCCCTGCTAGAGTGTCTGAACTCAGCCAGGCAGGAACAGTGACCTGGTACAATCCTGCTTATAGGAGAGGTTCCTGGATTGATCCAACCAGTCTGGGAGAAATGMAGCTTTTTTCCTTCAAAAAGGATGCAGGACAGCTTTAGCAGCCATGCGTGTGGATAATTAAGGGCACAGGACCCTGGAATTATATGGTATGATCCAAACTGACAGTGTAGATGTAGAGATATGCTTTTCAGTTGTCTGAAAGTCCATGTATTCACATGTCCAGAAAAGCAGAGAAATATCATAGCAGTTCTTTGTCCTTCCAAGGCCAGGCATGACATTTTTTGGCAGAAAACGAGTCCTTTTTTTGGCTGGAATAAGAGTCCTTTGATTCTGTTAAACTCTTCCAGATAGTGTATGGCAAGAAATATCCCTAATATGATCAGACAAACAGAAAAGGTTGAAGACTGAAACAAGTTTGATGGCATCCACTCCCAAAGCAGACCAGAAGTCTGACATCGCATAAGATCACCAGCTTTAGCCGTACTCCATGACTGAAGCAAGGCAGGGACTATTAGGTTTTAAAACTCTGCATTTTTTGTTTCAAGTTATGCAAGTTCTTGCTGTAGGAGCTTAACATGCCCAGCTGCTACACCACTCACCCTCCACCGCCCACTCTCTCTTCTGGGTTGAAAGTTCTGCAATCTGCTTGTAATTTCATTATGTCATTAGCAATTAATTTTGGAACAGAAATAGTTGTAATTCTCACTTCATGGAAAAAGAGCAACGGTTATGGATGTGTAAGGTCCATGTGACTGAGACTGAAATACAGGAATTGCCTTGGCAGTAAACACTGCAAATTGAAGACTGAATTGTTAGGTAGTATAATTTTAAAGAAATAGTTAAATACTACTCCTGTATTAGTGGTGAATTTTGACTTTTTTTTTACTGGCCTTTTCATTGTTTTTATTTCATTATTGTTTATTTTTATGCTGTTTCTGGACTTGGTCTAGTAACTGCCTTCTGATGAGTTTATTACACTTTTTGGCAGGAATATCTGGATGTTTTGGGAAGACCAATGGTTTTAGCTGGGGAGAAAGCCAAACAAGTCCAATGGACAAATGTCTATCTGGATGCTCTGGTATGATCTGTATTTATCTCTAGTAAAGTAAGAATCTTATCAAATCAGTGACTACAGGGGTCCATTTTCCACAGTCCTGAGGATTCAGTTTCCTGCAGTTCCAAACATAATATTCTCACATTTCCAGCATCTGTACACTTCAATAGGGCAATTTGCCGAACAGCTATTTCTAACGTGTTGGTCATTACTTGCACCTAATATCCTCCTAAGTGTCCTGAACTTTAACAGAGAAAAACAATTTATCCTATGCACAGATCTTTAAGTGTAGGTCATTGTTGTCCTCAAATTCACAAAAGAAAAAAAGAAGCAAATAGTTTTCTATTGTTGTACCTGTGCTGCAGTAGAGGTCATCTGTTGTGTTACTGGTATGGAATTCTTTTTTTTTTTAAAGCATTCCAGGCAGAATGAAACCTTTCAATTTTACTGGGTATTTGCACAGATTTTGAACTTGGATCTCTAAACTATCATGGTTGTTGTAATTACTGGCTTGCTCAAGGTAATAATTTCTTTAATTGGACAGTGTATATAATGGGGAAATAAACAAAAAGTTATATGAAACACTTTTCTTACTGCAGAATTTATTACTTCGGTCTTRTAAAACAAACATATTCAGGAAACTACGAAATGCAAAGTATTATTAGCAGCAATCCAATCTGTTGCTCTAGATAACCTTCTTCTGAGTAACTCTAACTAGGCAAAAATTACTGCAAAATGGTCATCTGGAATCATGTATTTATCCAAGTTCACATGGTCATCCAATGTCATGTCAAAATCCACTTCTTCCAGTCAGTCAGCATTACTGTAAAATTTTTATCAACTCATTATAGAACTGAGCGTGACACAAAGGAACCAGTTTTTCTTTGGAATTTCAATGGCCAGAAGTTCATTATTCATGTTTTCTTGGTTACTGTTGAGGTACTTACTGGAAACATAAAGGATGTTATGACAAAAGTTCATATGTTCTGTACATATCCTGTTGTAAAGCCAAAGCTAAATCTGTAACTGGGGATAGAAAGAGATTTGTTTAATGAAGTAAAATAAGTGACACCTGCAGACTTCTGTTGTGTTGCTTTATATTTTCAGTGGGTTCATTCAGTGTTTCGTTCAAACTTTTSTGCATTCATGGGTTATGTATGTGTGTTTGTGTATAAATAATTATGTGTGTATATATATATTTGTGTGTGTGCACACATATATATTTATAAAAATCAGGAAATGTTCTTTTTATTAATATATTTATTAAGTGAAGACCAACACAAGTTAAACTGTTGAGGTAAAGGCTAAAATTTGTGGACTTTCTCGTTACAGATGAGGGCATAACGGCACAGGTGTATCTAATCCATTCTGGAGCCTTTTCCTGATTCTTGGTTTTAGCAGGGATTGGAACTAACTTGTCACACTGGTTCTTTATCTTAAATTCCCTAAATCAATTCCCTCCTGTAGGGCTTGCTCTTCTCCTGCTTGTGCCTCACTGGACTTTGTCCTATCCTTTTTGTCTTACTGTCCAGCAGCTATTTTGGGGCTAAAGCTAAAATAGTGCAAAGTGTATTATATAAGGCCATATTTGAACTGAGCTTAAGTTCAGGTTATGAAATCCTGAAGAGGTACTTTCATTTGATGCTGTCTTTCAAGACTGTCTTTAATAATTTGATGTATTTGTGGCAATTCACACCTCTTTTCTTGCCCTGTTCCTTCAGATTCTGTTACAGTGTTGCTTTGGCCCCACTTTCTGTAAGATAATCCCAGAATTTTCAGATACTTTTATGTTTACCAGTTAGTCATAATTTATTCACAATTATTGTCCTCTCTAACTGTACATTTTTTGGGGGGTAGAGGGTGTTATCCCCCGTACATACCCCTCCTGTTTCGTTATGTATCTCTTCAATGCTACTTCTAAAAAATATCCTCCTCTCTCTTTTCTTCTGATTCGTCTCTGTTTCTTACTTCTCTTATTCTCCTAAAAAGTCCACTTCTCCACTTCACCTTGCTTGTTGTAACGTTACTAACTCTAATCTCATTACCTTTCATTTTGTACACAAACTTCAGTTCATGACCGATGGTTTAAAATTCAAAAAGGTGCTACTAGACTGGGCAAATGGAGAACAGATTTCATCAGAGTGGATTAATAAAGTATTTTAGATTATTTTTTCTAATGAAACAAAGGCAGAGAATTGATATGGTTCCTTACTAAAATACGTGGAAGGAGTAAGCATCAGTGAGAGGGAAAAATTTGAAATTAAAACCAAACATTAGGACAAAAAAAGGTAGAAAACTGCCTGTGGACAACTTAGGATGGAAAAAATATCTTTTCAGGCTATCTAAACATATGGTTTTCTGGATCCTATTTTCAGGATGAGTTGTGACTGTTAATAAAGAAAAAAACAAATTTCCTATATCTTCCCAAATAAGTGCAAAACCCTTGCCTCAGTACCAGAAGAGATTATGTGATTTTGCAGAACTGATGATGGACATTACTGCAAGCCATTGAAAAGTAGTTATGATATGAAAAGTCATAGTATTATCTGTTGGATTTTTTTGTTGATTTTGCCTGTATGTATTTGTTGCCTACTTGTTTACTATCTTTGAGTTTGGTTTGGCCTTCTCCTTTTTGACTTTCTTCTTCTTTTTTTTTTTTTTTCCCCCCTACTATCTAGAGTTTTTAGTATAGTGGGAACTGTAGCTGTAAATGTATTTTCATAACATTTAGTTTTTATTAAACTATTGTATCCTAAGTTGTTGCACACCATCTATTTTTAAAAAGCAATTTATTATTCTTACTAAAATATGGACACAAAAAATGTAATTTTAACTTTCTATGCGTAAAATCAATGAAGTAGTATTATTTTTTTCTTTTTTTACAAACTGAAAGTCAGTACTCTAATGTAATGTTTGGCTACAGTAATCTCTGGATTGTTCTAATATATTATAGTTCAATATTTGTTATTTAACTAAAAAGTCTTTTTCTCCCCTCTATATGTGATTATTTCCTAGGAGCTGGGCCTTGTGATTACAGGAACTCTACCTGTCTTCAATCTAACAAAGGAACAAAATGGGAAAATAGTAAGCTGTTACTTAAAGCAAAAAAAAACCCACAACAGTTGTTTGAATTAAATTTAATGCTAAACTCCTTGAAAAATGTGTATTTCCATAGAGCTTTCTACAGTTTAATTATCTTGTACATCAGGAACAAAGGGGTCATCTGTAGTTGCCTGATAACCTCCTGGGAACAAGGAAATGCAGATCACCCTTTTTGTAGTTCTGAGTTTCAGGGTATGACATTCCTTGATCTATCTCTGTGACCTGGTGGCAGTGGGAATGCGTTAAGTGCTCAATAGATGGGAAACATATGATGATATTATTCAGGTCTTGCCAAGAAAGGAAGCTCAGATATATTTATAACAAGTCTGTGAAGCTATTACATTTCAGGGTAAAAAGCAATGATGTAGAGACTTTAAATTGTTTGATAATAGAAATGATAATAGAAAATAGCACTGCATACTTAGATTAAAATCTAAGTATTAAATAAATACAATTCCCCATCCCTATTACAGTCTGATAAGGAATCAATTTATGTCCTTTTCGCAAAATCAAAATGTTGCTTTTTTAAAACAGGACCTAGAACATGCTTTACAGTGTGTGGTAAAATACTGTACATTTGGTGTGATACTCATGTTCATTCAGGTCAAAATGTACAGATGTTTAGCCAAGATATTATTTGATTCAGTTTCTCAGATAATAAATAGACTCAGAATGTATAAATACAAACTTGATCACTACTGTTTCTTTTATTTACTTTCAGAATAGTTCTCTTAGTTTCCCTTTAAAAACAAACAAAAAAACCAAAAAAAACCAAACAAAAAGATTTCATAATCTTATCTACAAGATAATGCCTGGAATTCACTGAGTCCAGCTGCAAAGTGAGAGACTGCTGATTATCAAAGTATGTCTTTCTGAGAAGTAAAACAGCTGTGGTCTAGTACGGAGGACCTGGATGGAACAAGAGGAAAACTTGAATCTGCTCGACTTAGGTCTTTACATGAATTTTAGGTTACACACTGCAAGATGCATCTTCCAATGCATATTCAAAATTTATTTAATATGGAGAAGGGACACAGGTGATACTATTTAAATGACTGCCACCCTTTTCTGTAGTAGGAAAATAAATTACAAGTAAAGTAAATGTAGTGCCTGAGTCCCTGATTTCAAATGCTAATGATTGTTATAGTCGCTGGTTTTTTTGGGGTCTGTTGGCTTTTTTTTTTTTTTTCATTTATCATTATACTACAGCCAAAAAAGGTTAATTGTTTTGGGGTCTCACTTATCAATTGCTGAACCTAAGCATGCAATAGTAGCTCTATATTGGTGCTACTAATTTAGTATCTACATCACTGGCAATATTAATGCATCACTTTTGCTTTCACCTGTTTTGTTCTTACACTTATTGTTTATTCATCCAGGAAAGCATCCATATTCATATTCATAAACAGTTTTCATATTYTATATTAAATTCTGAATGTGTTGAATGTTATTTTAAATCACTTGGATATTATTTAAAATATTTAGAATAGACGCATAAGTAAAAAGGCAACTTTTCAAGTAGTATCTGTCAAACAAGAGATGAAGGCAAAATCAAAATTCACTGACTGTTGCAGTTACGCTGCATTGTAAATATGCCAAACACATTCTAACGATTTGGAATCTTTCCAGAATCAGCTGATTCTTGGAGTAATGGGGGTTGATGTCTCTTTGGAGGACATAAAAAACCTGACACCCCGCTTTACGGTAAGTTGCTTGCGTTAGTGGTTTCTCTTTGTGTATGATTTATGTATGATTTCTTTGCATGCTCTTTCATAAGTCATACAGCAATGACTGGATGCAAGTCAAAATACCAGCAGGCTTCTTTTCATATATTCTTTTCCATTGTTGTAGATTTTCTGATGGTTTTCTCTCCAGCCATATATGTGCTTCTGTGTGAATTGTCCATCAGGATGCATCTGTAAAAGCCAACTTTTACATTGGGAGATATATTCCAAGTAATTATTTTGCTGTAGCTTAAGGCAGTGCTGTTTAGTTGAGCGTTTGGTTCTTATCGCAGTGTAGAGTACACAATCATTTCAGCTAATAATAATACTTAGCGTTTATATAGGACAGTTCTTTATAGAGAAGTTCTTTTATACACGTCTGTCCGTACCCTACTCAGTATGATTGATTTATATATTTAGACATCTAGCTGGGGAATTTCTAAGAAAACAACTAGTACTGTGGAAAACAACAGCTGCGGAAGCRAAGGAACATCATGAATTTGACCAAAGGCAAATGCAAAGTCCTGCATCTAGAATGCAATAATCCCGTGCCACAGTACAGGCTGGGACAGAATGCCTCAAAAGGCAGGAAAGGGCCTGGGGGTCATGATGGAGGACAAGCTGAACATGTTAGCAGTGTGCCCTTGCAGTAAAGAAGGCCAGCTGTGCAGTGAACACCTGCACCAGGAGTACTGTGTCCAACTTTGATCTCCTCAGTACAAGAAGTGCACTGAGACTCTGGACAGGGTCCAGTGCAGAGCCACTAAGTTCACCAGGGGGCTGGAGTACATGGCATAGGAGGAGAAGCTGAGAGAGGTGGGTTTGTTCAGACTGAAGAAGAAACCTGATGGGTTACCTAATGGAAATTATAGAGAAGATGGACCTTGACATTTCTTGAAGGTTTATAGCAAAAAACAAGAAGCAATTGACATAGTTGTGGCAATGGAAATTCCAACTGGAAATAAGTAAAAAAAAGTCATTGTGAGGGTGGTTAAACACTGGAGCAGGTTGCCCAGAGAGGTATTCAAAGACCCTTTGAAACCTAGTCCAACTTGAAAATCATTAATTAATCTTTATTGCTTAAAATCTTATAATGCTAAACTTCATTTCTTTCTTCAGCTTTGTCCAAACGGATACTATTTTGCAATTGATCCTAATGGGTATGTGCTACTTCATCCAAATCTTCAACCAAAGGTATGAAAAACCTTCTAATTTGTTTCCCTATAATAAGGGCACGTTGTCAGAAATAACAGAAACATCTAAGATCTTCTGAAAGTGCCAGAAAGCCAGACTGCAATAGTAAAGATTTCTCAGTTGTGGGGATGTCAGGAAAATCCATGGTGCATGTATGGCTTCATCCCAATCTGCTTTAGTCAGCACAAATACCGGATTGCCTTCTATCGAATTTTATTATCAATAAATCAATATATATATATTTTTTACACACACATTTTTGTATATGAGATAAGTGTTTAGTATACCTATTAATATAACAACTAGTGGTAGCTGTAATATCATTGCAAAGAACTTGTAGTGTGTTACAAGATGCTCTCAAAGCAAACTCTTAGGAGTTTACTGGTGCACATGTTTATTTTGTGATGCTTTCTCATTTCAGAAATTGAAAATTCCATACTTGCAAAACCCCAGAAATGGGGGCAAACACAATGTATTTTCTGTGTATTTTTGTATTTGTTTATTTGCTTATTTTCTGTTTACCAGAGCTGAAACCTGAGCTACAGAGTTGGGATGGATCTAGCTGAGCACTCTTCCCCAGAATGCTAGATTTTTTAGCAGTTCAACTTGAGAAAGGACTTTCATCTTTAAAGATTAAATCTTTATCTAAATCTGATTAGGATGGAACTTTCCTCAAATTTCAGGAAAATTTAAACCCAATATTTTAGTCTRGCTTTATATCCATTAACTATAGTCCTGACCCTGTGAGGACTCCTACATTACATGTATCTTCTTAAATAAGTCACTTCCCTGTCTTTGATGAGATATTTCAACATGAATGGATGATTTTTCTTCTGAAATCAGAACTTTGATCTTTGTTTTAGTGAAGGGTTTCTCCATGTCAATCTTCTGTTTAGTGGCGTATTTGTATTTTTACATTAGATTTAAATATTTATTTTAATTAATAATTAAAATAATTTTAAAATTATTAATTATTAATTTTAATTAATTTAAATTTTAACAAAATTTAACAAAAAAATAACAAATTTTTTATTTGTTAATTTAAATAAATTTAACAAAACCAAATAATTTTAATTAATTATTAATTAAAATAAATTACAATTGAATAATTGTAATTTAAATATTTGTATTTAAATTACATTAGAAACATACTTTCAGCAAATTTTGTCTCAGGAGTTCATAGTGCACAAATGCAGCATTATATAAAAGACAAAGTTGAAATTTAATTAACTAAAAATAAAAAAAAATCACTCCAGATTGAGAGAAATGTATGGATTATTTACAGATAAAAGGTTAGAAATAATAATGAATCACTATAAGTATTGAAGACCAAACAATATATCCATGTAGTTCAGTTGTCAGTATTAAAATTTCTCATTAAGATGGTTTGAGCAATATACGGCCAAGATAAATGCAAGCTGTCAATACACAGACAAATAAAGCTAGTAGGGCTTTTAAACTGTAGTGGCACCCTACTCCTAAGTTATTTTTTAGCACTTAGTACACTTTAGAGAAACTTCTTAAGTAATGCAAGCTTGTGTTTGCTGCCTTTAGGCATGGAAATACTGTTTTTTTGTAAATTGGATACATATCCATCACTTTATTCCTCCCAGCCATGTTCCTGTGGCAGAATAGCAGCAAGCCCTTGACCTCTTGGCTCTGTGACTGTGCTCTCTTGTTTCTTCACCAGAAAGTTCTATCATAGCTACAAGAGGGATAGCAGACCCCCTTTTCACTACTTCACCGTCTTTAACTGTCAAAGACAGAAAAAGTAATGAAGAATTAATCTACATATTTTAGTGATTCATTTAATTCTTAAGCTGGGGGAAGTCAGCAATTAATTTAAATTAATTTCCTGATGAAGTAATGAATATGTTTGAAATCTTTTGCCAAGAGTGTAACAAAAGAAGAAAAAAAATGCCTCTGAAGAAGAGAAAGAATAACTTGATCTTAGTTATTGATGAAATCTCCCTTTTGATTTATTTTGAAAGGACCCTTTGAAAAATAAAAGAAAAAAAAGGAAAAGAAGATTTTTATATAGTCTTCATAATTTAGAAGGACTTCAGTTTCTGGATATATGCATTAGGTTTTCATGTGCTAAGAACTGAAAGTTTGCATTTGATGATTTTGCTTGGTGAATTATTCTGAGACAAATATATACATCATTACTGACCAAATCTTTTCTTCATTAGAGATTACTAGAAATGCAGATGATGGCGAGTGCTCTGTTTACCTTTTCCTTATATGTAAAAGAAGGAACATGAAATGAAGCAATGCAGTATTCTCGTTTCAGGCACAATCTTATGAGGACCTGGTGGTTATGGATTCTGTTCATCTCATATATGCTATTATACTGCAGTGTAAACTCGTAACACTGGAGAATAAAGAACCTTTGTTAGAGAGTGAAAAACTCCGCTCATACCAATTAAATCTAGGCAGACTGAGATGCATTAGGATACTAATTACATGGTTTCTCTGTGTAGTTTTCTACTTAAAAGGATATGGAAGTCCAGAGATGCTTTCTCATACTGCTCAAATGTTTGATTTAGCATATGTTTAAAAAAGGGTAGTTTATAAATTACATGTTTTATGTTGTACAATAATGTCTAAATGTAATATTAAGCATATGCATTATTGTTATTGTTATTGTTGTTATTAACAGTTACACAGACTAGACTTTTTCACTCCCAGTTTGTTTGGGGTGGTGCATGCTATTCAGACTGATACAAGAACTACGTTTTAAAACTAAGGTACACTACGAAGACAGATGTATTTAGAACTCATGGACTTTCTTTAACATGTCATATTAATTTTAGTTGAACCTCCTGGTAGCCGTTAACTTATTAACAAACAACATCTTAACACTCTTTGCCAGCAATTTTTCAATAGATGTAAACTAAAACATAAATACATCTTTACCTTTGAAAAGGTGAGGGTGTATTAAACTTCCAATGGTCCCTTCTTCTGAATGTCTTCTGCTTTCCTTCTGAAAATCTGTTACCTCAAATCACAACTGGTTCAACACAATCAATATTTTGAGAAATTGTCTTGCAGTATCAGCTCACAAAAATAAACCCCTAGAAATTTAGAACTTGTAAAGTCGTTTGCACAACTGAGACAATTTAACAAAAGGCAGATTCAAAAGCACATTAAAATCATTAAGAACTTTCTCGTTATGTTCTTATTTGCACAGGAAAACTACATCAAAACATAACACAGGAAACCTTTTTTTTAACTTTCAGTTTAATATAGTTTTAAACTGCTTAAAATACCATTTTTCAAGTTTGTGTAGTTAGTTATATTACATTCTTAAACAAATACTTATTTTTATGTTTTTCTACCAATTTTCTTTGTGTGTCTGTGCGTATGTGCGTGTATTTTTCCCTTTGTCCTGGGAGAGAACAGGTGGATATCCCACCAAATAAACACAGTCACTGAAGTGGGTGCATTAAGCATGTGTGAACAAGATTAGTCTTAACTAGATAAGATTTGAAAACTGTAAATAATTCAATTTCTCAATCTGTTCTAAAGATTAGCATCCTTTTATTCACTTTCATTATGGTTCTGATCAAAACCCATTTAATGGTAATTATAAAATTCCAGATGCCTTCAGTAATGTCCAGTATTTTGTCTTACGGTTTATGGTTTTGCAAGAAATGCAAGAGGAGATGGTTTTAAGAGCAGATATAACAGTAAGCAGAAAGTGAAACTCTTCTCATTTTGTATTTTAATTCTGGAAGAGTATGTGGGAGGGAGAGCTCTTTGTTAACTTAATTCACATCATTTAACATCTGTCTGATTTTTGTTTCCCTAGACAAAATCTATGTGTGATTCTGACAGAGAGCTCAGAATTCTTGGTTGGAATGAGGGCTAGTCTGCTTCCAGTAAATGTGCACTGGAGAGTATAGGTGTTGAGGGAAGACTCCCGTTCTATAAGTAGGCTGTTTACTAATAGCGTAAAAATATAAATTACTGCTTTTTTGTTACTTCAGCAAATTGGTGTGGGCATACCAAAAGTTAAATTGAGAAAAAGGAGACCCAATGTACAGGTAACTGTGGATGGAGGTGATTAGTGCATTAGAATGCATAGACCTGGAAATACAATTAGAAAGCTTCTGCCCTGCTTACTAGGAAAAAATCTAACTAGAGAACTGTTTACTTTGACAAACAGCTTCCAAAGCATGAAGCTTGCATCCTTTCTTGTTTAAATAATAGAAAACATGTTATTGGCTGTAGTGAAGGGCATTCCATTAAATTATGGTGCTTTACTAATAGGTGCTAATTAGAGCCGTGCTGTAAAAATTATTCTTCAGATTTTGAAATGAATTTGAAGACTGGAAAAAAAAAGAGACTACTTGTGCTGGCTTTGCTTGCATAAACCCAAAGTCAAGAGAAGATCATTCTTATGACTTTATTGCCAAGTTTTATTGTACAGTGTATGCTGTAATGCTGTATAACGTTACAGAATTTGAATGAACTGTTTAGTTTTTTTCTGGGGAAGTCAGAGTAGGGCATATGTTTTATCTGCTATTTACATCACATTTCTTGGTTTAGCAAACCCAACTCCAGAAGAGTAACTGCCATTAACCCAATCAGGGAAAAGGAAATTAGTAACATTTATGTAATGCAATCCCTGAGCAGAAAACATTTAATGAAAACTTAAAAATCATTAAAGGAACAGACTGACTATGTAACTAGCAAAATAACAAAATTAGGTACAGTTAATTTACAGGTACCATGTTAATTTCTTACACATATGGCAATATATAATGCAAAACCGGTGGCTTGCATAACACCACAAGTAAAACATGGTGTAAAATCCTGATCTAATTCAAGTCAGTGATTTCACCGAGTCTCAAGTGGCTGTGTTTATACCACATGTAGAAGACCGCCTCTGGGCTAGTTTTTTTGTTTGTGCACTGGAGAAAGCAGCACTGGAGCGTAAAAAAATCTCAATTTTCTGAGCACCCCTGGCTCCTCAGCGTGCTGTGGTATGGTGTGGGTGTTGCTGGGTTTACCTGGCTGTGCTGGCTGCCCAGGGACGTGCAGCTCTGGAAAAGCGCTGGGCTCCCATCCACTCCAGATGCTCCTGGGTCTCCCTCTGGGGCCCAGGATTTGGCTRCCCTCTTGCCATCGTGTATTTTAAAAGCCTAACAGCTTGTGTCTTCGTTAGTACTGCAGGTATGAGTAGGAACTAGGCTCCTGCAACTCAACAAAGAAGGCGTTCTGTAGAATTTGTGAGAATACTGACCTCCTAAAACACACGACAATGACATTTTAATGAACTTTTTTTTTATGTTGCTGCACCAGTTCTTTCTTTCTTTGTTTCCTTCTTGATTTGTCATTGAAGTAATAGATCTTTGCCTTTATTTGTCATGCTGAAAATGGATTGCACTCCCTTTATTTGCATGCTTCATTGCTAGTGATTTACTTCTGTTTTGTTTTATTAAGTTGTGCTGGTGAATGTGGTGGTGTTGCGCTTATTCTAGTCATGTCGCGTGCATGACTGGATAAAGAGAAGAGCAAACTGAACAGTAAGTTTGTTTCTTCGTGGCTTGGAATAAACCCCACTAAATGGCAACCTTGGAAGAAAAAATTATGGAGCCCAAATACTGGTAAAAACACATTCTTGGGGGAAAAACACATAGAGGGGAAAATATTCTTCCATTTAATGTACGGGGCTAGGAATTTTCCATTCTAATTTGTAGTGGATTTCTTAGTGCCTCAGCACATCACGTAATGTATCTATACATGCTTAGTTTCTTCATCTATTAAAAGTCATTAATAAGTACCTTATACAGAATGTGTGGTGATATAACGTAAGTCTTAAAAAGAACAAGAACAAACAGTTAATGTATACTTGAATTTTGATGGACTGTTAAAGTTGACTATTTTGTCTTTGGGACTCCTTAACTATGGCTAGCCCAGGTTATCATTTGAAATTAATATTGACCTTGATTTGATGTGATGGCTTTTGTTTTTCTTTTTTTTACCATTTCTTTTCTTCTCTGTTCCTTTGTGTGTTGGAATGGAATGTGAACTTCACAAATGTCTCCTCTCCCATGCCAATGCCTTCATGCATGCTGTTTGGGTTTGACCATGCTATTCATTATCCATTGCATGTAAGAAAATGTATTTTTTTATTTATTTTTACATTTTACCCTTTTGCTATTTATTTCGAGACTGTGGATTTGTTGGGTGGAAAAAAAGCAACTGCATAACAATAATTAAACTGTTTTGAATTAGTAGAGGACATGCGTTAATGCTATTAAAGTTACTAGCTTTATCTATCCTGAATAAATAGGAACATAAAAATTTCTTTGAAGTTATCAGTAGACATTTAAAACAAATATCTGGAATCTTTGTCTGAAATTTTTCCAGTGCATATTCCCTTTCTGAGAATAAATTTATTGGCTTTTCTCTTGCAAACAGTAGGTCTTGCTTGCTAAGAGAAGGAATGATTCCATATACCCAGAAACATGTACGTTTCTTCCTCAATAATATAAAGGAATAATCTTTTGTCTTCTAACACTATTCTGTATTACAGTCTTGAAAATAAAGACTACTGTTAAGCTCTTAATGCTCTAGACTTATATGAAGGCATCTTTTACCAGCTATTCAGGACATTATTTTCTTCCAGTACGAACTGGAAATACATACATAAATTGTGATGAAACATGCTTGCATTCTTTGACAGAATAGTCACATGTAAATTTGTCATGTACCTTTGCCAGGGAATGTTAGGATAGAAGGAATATAATCATAATTTTGAAAGAAAGGACTTAAGTCTACCCTATAAATAAGTTAGTATAACTGAGTCACTGAAATCCTCTAAAAATGTCATTGTCAGAATTTACACTAGTCTTGAAATAATAGTATCAGCTAATGGCAATTTTTTGTGTTGCTAATCATATGAGAAACAGTGCTCAGTTACTGATAAAACTAGGCCTTGAGATCCTTTCATGTATGAACTGTCCTATTACACAAAGCAAATTATTATCAATCAAAATAAATTACTAAAACTCGACTTTTTTCATCTTCTATTCTAAACTATCAGATTTAAATGGTTAAGTAATATATCCCCATACTCTTTTTTCTAAATGTCCTTCATTGGGTGAATGCATTAAATAACTACTGAGTGATGAGGATTGAGGATTTTTACACCACACGTAATACAAAGTCAATGGCCTTAGCCAAAATTACTCAAGAAAAAAAAGAGTCAGATTCCTAACAACTCATACAGAAGATGGGTCTGTCCAAGTAAAAGCAGACTGCAACCGAGAAGAGAGTAGAGGCTAGAGGGTGGTCTGAGCTAGTTCAGCAAAGCTACAGTGGTCTTCCCACACTCCTATGGGACCAGGGTTACTACAGATGCATACCACTAAACTCCTCTGTGCTCCATAGTTGAGGGTCAACATCATGTACATTCCTTAGGTCTTGAAGCTGCTGGGTTGCAATATTCCTGTGGTAAAGGTTTCCATCTTTAAATTGAGATAACAGTACTGATGTCAAGAGAAATACATTCAAAACTGCAAGGTGCTCAGGGAAGTCCTGTAATGCTGACAGTAAAAGTGATTTTTATTTTATTCTAATAAAGAAATATTTTATTATAATTGCTGCCTCTTTGAATCTTGAGCTGCAGTCAATTCCCACCTCATAACAGCAAGTCTGTCGTCTGCTTTTGGCAAAATTGCAAAAGAGTACAACTATCCCATCTTACCAGTCAGCTGGAAAAGCCTCCCAAATTTCCCTCTCCCTTCTCAGAGGCAGGACACCTAATGAGAGATTCATATCTGATGCTTCCTCTGATGCATCTTCTCCCACCCTTACAGTCTGTTACATACCAGCAGTAGGGGAAGCAGCTTCCCAGCATGAGCCCCATACATGACAGGCTGTGGATGGACACTAGCCGTTAGTGTTAATTTGATTTTCACTTGTCCAATTAACTTCTCTATCCAATGAAATAAAATAAATGAGAAAGGACCACTAGTAATTCATCATGCTGTAAGAGTTTAAAATAGATGGGTAAGTAAGCCCAGTTAAGTAGCTTACTTAGAAATGAAGGGATTAGAATGATTTTTAACATTACAGTATTTTGTCTTTATTATTTGATCATTCAATATCTTCTGCTTCAGAATCCTAAATCCCAGGAGCCTGTTACACTGGATTTTCTAGATGCTGAGTTGGAAAATGATATTAAAGTTGAGGTGAGATTACCTGGATTCTTCGTACCTGTTGCTGCTTGTATCTCACTGTATAATAACTGAAAAGCAATAAATGTTCTAGATTTTGAAAGGGAATCTATTTCACTATAAAGTTCAATTTTAAATTTGTCAAGATGATGACTTTATAGATAGATGAAGTTATAATGAAACAAATTGAGAACCGGTATTATTCGTAGGCAAGGGCAATGCGTTACATTGCTCTCATTTTGAAAGACACCATGATTGCTATTTAAATAATTATTCTTCATTAAGTGGCAATTCCTGGGGAGGGGGCTTGTCAATTTTTAAGAACAGAACACTTTTTAATAGGATATTAATATATATACCTGAAATATTTTAAAAGTATTTTCCTATCTCTTACTAACTCAAGCTTATTGCAGTGGTGAGAGAGAGAACTGAGAAACAAAGTTGAGAGTTGACAACAAATTAAATCCTCTGTATATTTTTCAGTTACTAGTTTTGTAATACATTCAGAAATCAGAATTTTTAAAAATAGTTTATTAGTTTTGTGAAATAAAATGGAGGTTTTTTTAAACATTTTACATTTTTTTAACATATTTTTTCACTTTGTTTGAAATTGTTCTTTCATAATGACACTATTGGTATCTTAAATTCCACCTTAAGTTTCTTTGAAAGTCCTTCTTCAGAGAGGAATTACTCTTGGACTGGTATAAAAATGTTTTTGTGTATCACTGCTGCTACCAGAATCACACAGATGTGCTGGGAAGCACGAGAAATGCTAGAGAAAACTCCTCCTCATCCACACAGAATTCATACTCTCTCTAGTGTCCAACATCAAGGGGTTTTATGGGATGGTCTTGCTATGTAAAGTATACCAGAATTGTTGCTTCATAACTCTACTGATTGAGTATATGTTTGGATATAGCAACTTCTAATTAGAAAAATCTGAAAATTGTAAACTTAACTTTTTTTTTAAGAGCTATAACTTTCATATGCATTACCATTTTCTGTGTTTGTATGAAATACTTTGAATCACTGAAAAGATTATTCATGTTACATGCAACACCTAGTTGTTTGGTTTTGGTTTTTTTTTTTTCTTTTTCTTTCTTGCCAATAGATTCGGAAAAAAATGATAGATGGAGAAAGTGGAGAAAAAACATTTGAAACACTGGTCAAGTCCCAAGATGAGGTAAGACAGGAACACAGGCAATTACATTTACAGGAACAAACAAAACCAGAAAAATACTGTGAAATGGTGAAAAGATGTTCATTTTGTAATGTCAGATTGTATCATTTTTCCCTCTAGATTTGCTAGTTTTACTGGCTTATAGTAAAAGAAATTATGTACTTATGAAAAGAAGAATTGTTTTGTTTCTTGGTTTCTTTGGTGCATCATTAATCAGGCAGTTGTTGATGAGGTCTTACACTCTGTTCACCAGGAAATGGACTCAGCCTACTTCTGTGTATGAATCCCAGAACAAAGTACTTAATTTGCTTGCTGAGATGTGTGAGGATGGGTTTTGTAGTTTATATTGTGGTTGAATGGGAAGAA
The DNA here is from genome assembly GCA_030449065.1 of Oceanodroma leucorhoa. Classification (NCBI taxonomy): domain Eukaryota; kingdom Metazoa; phylum Chordata; class Aves; order Procellariiformes; genus Oceanodroma; species Oceanodroma leucorhoa. The sequence continues at coordinate 8,407,012 of JASVER010000009.1, read as the reverse complement.
AGTAGTGAGGAAAAAATATAACATTTATATGCCACGAATGAATACTACTTGGGATAAGCAAATTCATCCTACAGTTATATTATGTACTTGTGTTTTCTGAACAACTTGTTGAGTTCTTTACTTTCTTGTCCAAAATGCTCATTCCTGATAAAGATTGCTACTGCTTTCTGTAATAAGACAGACGTGAGGAAATACTCAAATTTGATATGGATCCTTACATATATGCTCTACTTCTTGGGGACCTTAATGAGAAGAAATCATGACTGGTGTGCCAAAGGAGCAGTTCTGGCTGGAGTATGCCCCACAGTTACAGTTCTACAACAGCTTTTTGAAACTGTTTTACTCTGAATGTAAAACATCTTGAAGATAGCTAATTTAATGACTTAGCAGAGAACGTGAAGCAGCTATAACATCTAGCAGACAATACACAACCTTTACATATATTAGCGTACCATAACAATACTCAGCAAAATTGCTTGGGAGTGTGCAGGTAATTTTTCATGTGTAGTATTAGCTGCCCTCTCCTGTTGATGTCCTGTAAATTTGCTACCTCCAATGGCTCTGCTGATTGTACTTAAATGACAGAATGTTCCAGTGGGAAGTTCCTCCTTCTCACAAGGCATATGCTACAGAATCTAATCGAGTTAAATTGATAGGAAATCAGGCCTCAGAATTTAGGGGATTTTTATTCGGTTAAAACAGCACATTCCTTCCTTATATTGCATTCAACATCTAATAGATGGTAACAACCTTTAAACTCTGCTTTAAATTTTGGCCAGATCACACCAAGTAACACCCAATACTGAGCAGGTCCTATTACCAGTCCTCTGACTCAATTCTGCATTGAGGGAATATTCTTATATACTTATTCTCATTTTGATACAGAAAAAAATTTTTCATAGTCCTAGTCTATTTTTGCACTAAACATGGTAGAATCTTACTTGTCTTTATGGGTGAAAATCAGTGGCAATGCACATGTTGTCTTTGCTAGATGAGGCTGAAAATGGAGCTGAATTTTCTGAAACATGTCTCGATCATTCATGCATGCTGTGATATCACAATGTCAAGTTCATGGTTACTTGGTTCTGCAACAGACCTTTGGGAATATACTTAGAACCACAGAATCATAGAATAGTTTGGGTTGGAAGAGACATTTAATGGTCATCTAGTCCAACCCCCCTGCCATGGGCAGGGACATCTCCAACTAGATCAGGTTGCTCAGAGCCCCGTCCAGCCTGACCTTGAATGATTTCAGGGATGGGGCATCTACCACGTCTCTGGACAACCTGTTCCAGTGTTTCACCACCCTCGTAAAAAATTTCTTCCTTATATATAATCTGAATCTACCCTCTTTTAGTTTAAAACCATTCCCCCTTGTCCTGTGGCAACAGGCCCTGCTAAAAAGTCTATCCCCATCTTTCCTATAAGCCCCCTTTAAGTATTGAAAGTCTCCCCAGAGCCTTCTCTTCTCCAGGCTGAACAACCCCAACTCTCTCAACCTTTCTTCACAGGAGAGGCGTTCCATCCCCCTGATCATTTTTGTGGCCCTCCTCTGGACCCGCTCCAACAGGTCCATGTCTTTCTTGTTCCAGAGCTGGACATCTCATGACCGTTCCTCAGCCTCTTAGTATCTGCACTGGATTTGACAAAGCATGCTGCTTCTGATAGTGTAATTTAAAAGGAGTGTAAATATGGACAGGAAGCCATGCTCAAGATCTTCACAACTGTCAAATCCATCAGATGCATTTTTTATTCCTGAGCTATGGGTGTCATTGAGATCAGTGGCTTTACTTGCATGTGTGTCCACCTGTGAGGAGACAAATTAAAATCTGTATATTCATTCAACTCCCTGCTAACAAGATTGTGAATTTGTTGCAGAAAGGTTGTCATAGTATTTTACTATATTGCAGAGTCTAGGGAATTTGTCTGTGAGCGCTGTCTTCCTTCTGATACCCTATTCAGAAAATGCAGAACCTCATAGACTCTCTTCTTGGTTACAGAACCTCAGCTTCAGTGGGGGCAGACACATGTAACTGTAGATGATCTTACCTGAAAGATAATGATGATGATGATCATGTAATCATGTACGCAGCAGAGTCATACTTGCCTACTTTAGTCTCTATGAGGGAAGTCAACTCAAGCTTTGTACACTTACATTGTCCAGGTGTGAAGTGTGCCCATAAGTTATGGTCCTTGAACCTGTGGAGTCCCATGATCTCATTAAATGTGCCCACGCTCCTTCTCTGTATCTGACTTCATGCTGCCTTTCACCTCTTTCCATGTTCTTCTAAAGTGGAGACCTGTACCAGCAGTCCCCTTGCCTTCTGCCAGGACTCTCTTCTGTGCTTTCTTACAATAAAGCCCCCACCCCAGCCCTCCTGAGTAAGGATTTACAGTACTGCTTTACAATCTACAGGGAAATCTTGCTGTGTGAAAAAATGTGCCTTTTCCTGAATGGTTCCACTGTTGGACGGGGAGAATTGGAAAAAAAAATTTGCAGATTGAGATAAAGACAGTTTAATAGAACAGAAAAGAAAGGACTAATAATAGTAGTAACAATGGTAATAATATAATAATGATATAATATACGAAATGAGTGATGCACAATGCAATTGCTCACCACCTGCCGAGAAAACGGCCAAAACGATCGCCACTTTCTGGACCCCCCCCATTCATATACTGGGCATGACATCACGTGGTATGGAATACCCCATTGGCTAGCTGGGCTGGCTGGCCCGGCTATGCTCCCTCCCAGCCTCTTGTGCACCTGGCAGAGCATGGGAAGCTGAAAAGTCCTTGAGAAGTAGATTACCTAGCAACAACTAAAAATATTAGTGTGTTATCAACATTCTTCTTATACTAAATCCAAAACATAGCACTAGGAAGAAATTTAACTCTATCCCAGCTGAAACCAGGGCAAGAATGAATAGGGCCTTCCTGGAGCAGGGTGGGTAAGCCCCATCTGATGTCAGTTCTGCTACCTCACCTGGGTCAGGAGCCCATCCTGTCTAGGAAGCCACCAGCCCGTGTCTCCGTGTTCTGAAGGGAGACTGGGTCATTCCTGACCTACTGTTGGAGAGTCCGAAGTCCTGCTGGCATCTGCGTTGGGGATCAGCTGCTCCTGAAGGGAGGGACTCACTGGGACATTTTCAGACCTGTGTTGTTGTTTATTTTAAGGAATGCCTTTCCAAATCTATGGGTGAAAAGGGCTCTGCATAGGTGAGGGAGGATTAGGTTACAAAAATGCAATAACGCCATTGGGGTTATACAAGAAATTGCATTCATGGCAAAGTTGTTGAAGAGATCTCGGGCTGTGCATGCATTTCTGAGGCTCCGTGGTAAAAAAGACCTGAAACAATTGGTCCTGCAACTGTTTGCCCAAAGAGGGAGAGAGGGGAAGCATTTACACTTGCAAATGCTGGAGTCAGCTACAGCATCGAGGCGGGGGGCAGAGAGGGGAATGTGATGTCCCTGAGTGCCTGAGAATGTGTCTGTTATGCACGGCCCAGACCACAATCTGTATTTGAATAGAATATCCCAAGCCTTTTGATCCCAGATGCTTCAAGTGCCCAATGAAATTAATTTCCCTCACCTTCCCTTGCATCATGGCCCAAGATTTCTTCCTCTACTTGGACCTGACAGAAGAAGGGAGCCGCCAGACATGGCTGGAGATGGTGACTGCTTCAAGCCATTGCACCTTCCCAGCTCCAGGCTGCTAGAGCCAGAAAAAAGCTGCTTCAGACCACGGGCCATGCATGAGCCATGCATCACGTAGGACTTGATAGCTTCATATATTTTCTTATAAAAACGGCTGATGTGGTCAGTTGCTCTGAAATGACAGTTGCAGTCTTGAGGCTTAAAATTGATGTCCTTTTTGTTTTGCTTTTTGGTTTAAGTTTGCATTGCTTTCCTTTTGTATTGCAGCTGGCCCCAGCAGTGTCTTGGGAGATGACCTCATACTACAGCATAGAGACTGGACTCGTAGCAAGCGTGGGTGGGGTGCACTGGAGTCTCCCAGGGCCTCAGGGGCTTTCCAACTAACAGAGAAGATGCCATAGGAACAAAAGCATTGCCACATTTGGGCAGTCAGGGTGGGCAGTAGTGAAAACTGAAGGGTCACAAAAACTGCAATAACATCTGTAGGTTCTTTGGCAGTGACCAGCTGGGGGTGAGATGGTCTCAGACCGCTTGGTAATGAAGTAAGCAAAGGTAAATGGGAGCAGACATGTGAGGACTTGTGATCTCCTGGATTATCTGTGAAGGGACGTTTCTGGCAGTTTGCTTTCAAGCATGTTCACAGTGCTGGTGGCAACAGGATTTAATATGAGCCCAGTTCTTCTCTTCCTTCCCTCCCACCTTGGGCACTACTTTTCTCTTGCCAGCGTAGATGGTGTGCAAGCGGTGGCACTGTGCCTGATTCGGAGGGGCTGCCAGCGCTAGGTTCAAGTGTCTGCTTATTCTTCAGCTGAAGTAATAGTATAGACACATTATTAAATATAAATAAGCTTGGATAGGAATCTCTTCAGACATCTTTTTACCTTAAATATAAAATATATCAGGGCATTAGATGCTGATATATGCATCTTTTTTTCTTTTTTCTTTTTTCCTTTTTTTTCCTTTTTTCTTTTTTCTTTTTTTTTTTCTTTTTCTTTCCAAAATGACTATTAAATTATTTACACTGTCATGCTGTGCTGAAAAGCAGCAGACAGGTAATGAGAAGGTTTCAAATCATAAATGTCAAAAAAGACACCTCTTCATAACCATGGTCATTTTCAGACTTTTGTTTTACCACAGGGAAAGAAAGAATGTAGATGTATACCTGTGGTACCTTTCACTGATGTTTGTAATGTTGCAGTGCAACAGCTGCACAGACTTCATTGCTGGCATACTTACAAATGTATGATTGTAAAATAATAATAATATGTTGCAGCTGGCATAAACTTGTAGTTTTCAAAGTGGAAAATTGAGTAAAACTATGTCAGYCAGGTGCATTAATGATTAAATCTATGGGGAACTGTGAGACTGCATCTATCACGTCATTTTTCATTCCAAAAGAAAATGAATGGTAAAGCTTATCCTACTGTATTAAGTTATTTAAAAATAAACATTTATTTCCATGTTAAATTTTTCACAAATTCAAAAGCCTCCTAATGAGATTAGAAACACATGCAAGTTTAGCATGGGGTGCCTATACAATCAGGACTATCTGGCTGTGCCTGTAGATATGACTTAAATTTAAATGCATTTAGCCAGTGGTACTGTGGCCTGAAGGGACAGGCACTGGGTGTTTTTGTTGTTAAAAATTACCTACAAAGTCTTTTTAAAATTGAGGGGTTTTGTTTTCATAAATTAACTGCAAATTGGTCCATAAAGGAGATAAAATCTTTTATCAAATTTAAATCACATAGAAAAAGGTTTCATAGGCCTGGCTAATGAATTTAAAAGGGAAAATGATAGGTCATATTTTTCTGATTTTAGTTAAATTTGCATCTCCTTACTGTTCAATAAAAAGGATATAGGTGATTGTTTTGCATAATATAAGTTTGGAAAATGTTTAAGAAAAGGAGTTGCAGCTCAATTCATGCTTTTAACAAAATAATAAATAGAATTCCAACAGATTTGCACTTGATTTTACACTGTATTTCTCAAGAAAAGGGTATGCTTATTGAAGCTTCAGGTTTAATAATTTAGTTTTTCACCAATATCTCTTTGTAGAGATATATTGATAAAGGAAACAGAACATATACATGGACTGCTGTGAATGGCACTGATTACAGGTAACTCATTTCTGTTCTCTGACTTCTTCTGTGTAGTTAAATGTCCTTTTTGTTTATTTTGGTTAATATTTTAGGGTTACATTTTCTATACTAGCTAAGTCAGGACCAGATCATCTTGTGTCCAGGCCTGCAGGATTTACTGGGCTCCTTCACAGCTCAGAATTGTTGCTCTGTCTAAGGACCAGAACCTCAGTCTTTCATCCACCTGTTCAGATTTATCACTAGGGTGTTTCAGTATGCAGGAAAAAAAGGTTTTTTAATTGATGTTAAGAACCTTACTTTTCCTCCTGCTTTCTGTGTTACACCATACTTTGATTCTTAATTTTACACTTTCTCTTAGATTCCTCCTCTTATTTCATCTTTTCTTTGCATTGTCTCCATATTCTTGTTTTAATATACATATTAAAAAGGATGATGCTATGTTTTTGTCTAAATAAAAAATGTGACATGTTTTGTGCAAATATTTTTCAGTCACAGTCATTGCTTATATCATGACTTTGCTAACCTTCGTGTCAGATCTTAGTGGCAGGAAACATGCTACTGATTATCCCCGAAATCCATATCTATTTGTGACAAGTTTTAATTAATTAGCACCGATAGTGCTTTGTATATAAAAATCATATGGTGAATGGCAGCAGGAACAAATGAAGTAATGGGTAAAAGCACATCCCCCCTTGAATGCAACTTTGGTGTGTATATTATTTCAAACTCGTTTAAGCACACTGTTCTGTAACATTAGAAGAAATGTAGAAACTTGACATTATCCAAAACAAGTTAAGGTTTACCAAGTCCCAGACAAGTTAAACAACCTTAGTTCAAAACAAGATGGTACAAATATTGAGTCAAATTTTTACCAAAACAATATTTTTTATTGTGGTGAATTACAGCAGTCCTCAGCCAAGCTGGTTCCCATTTTTTGTTATCTTCTGCACAGGTGTACAGCCAAGGAGAATGCAAACGTTAATTTATATGTAAAATCAAACAAATCAGTTTTAACAAGAGAATGCAAATGTGGGGGTTTATCTTTTATTCAGCATCCCATTTTTCTGTTGAACTGCCACTATCTTTATACTTTGTAAGAAAAGAAAGTTTTCTATCAGACTATGCCATCTAGCAATCAGTAAAGAAAACCATTTGATTTATATGACTTCTTAATTCTTACTGAGCTCCCTGGCATGAGATGCAGCAATAAATCCATGGAGTCACATTGCAGCAAACCTATTAAACATAAAATTATAGATTTTAATTAGAAATTTCTGCTAGCAAGAACTGTTAATAACAGGTAAACTGCTACTGATTTCCCTAGAGGAGAATTGGTAGAAGGTTATCACTAAATATTCAGCAATCTCACTTACATTCTGTTTAAATGGCAAATGTATCGTTAAAGGTCATCTCATTTATGGCTCAATTGTACAACTTTTTTAATGTTAATTTCTGCGGCTATCCATTAGACACCATTGCAGTTCTACAATCAAGAAATCCGAGTGCAAATATTAAGGATGCGATGTGGGAAATGATGCTACCTCTTTAATGATGACTCTACCTCGTGTCCTTTACATACCTTTTTAGAACAGAACTCTTCCACACATGTATTGAATTCAGTTGCAAGAAGAATCCGTGTATTTTTTGAACAAAAATAGGTATAATCTAAAAGAAAATACATTGCAAGTGCTTTGAAAATCTTAAAATGGATGTTCAAGGATGTTCAAAGGTTTTTGGTGGTGACTGCATGATTCAAGAAAATATTTTGCATCTTGAACGTAATGTGAATTCAAGTATTGACAGATACATTTCCTAATGAATACTGATAGGTTTTTTATTAGTAAAAGGAGAATCTGTCATTATATGATGCGTGCAAATCAGTGCAGTACTACATGTTGTTTTTTACAGTTAATAATCATTTTGACATATGTTACATCGGGATGCTCAATGTGTTAGAGGAAGATAGAAGAAATCATGTATTTTATTATTTCCGATTATTTGGAAAGTCCTTGCTTATCCATTAAAAATCGCATCTATGCTTAAATGCGTAAATAAGAATGAAAATAAACACAGAGAACTTGACCTGTGTGACTGGCATGAACCTACTTGTGTCTATTACGAAGCGTGAGGCTGGTATGTCACTATATGACTATCTTGTCTCATCGTGATCCAACTCCCAAACTTGTTAACTGCTTTCAAAACACATAGAAGCTGAAACTGGAAAAATGCTGCAAATAACATTATCGCTTTACTTGTCTCATTTCTCTTGCAGTTTGGCATTGGTGTTACCATCATACAGCTTTTATTATATTAAAGCCAAAATAGAAGAACCAATAACTCAAGCCAGATGTGAGTACTGTGAAAGTTCCCTGGTTTTGTCTAGTATTGCCAAGTCTCAGATTCACGTAAAAAAGCAATGTTTAAAATTCATAAATTTTGTGGAATTCACTGATGTTATCATGATGTACCCAAAATCTGCAGCAATGATTCTAACCCATTGTAACATCCAAGGTACAAGAAATATTCTATGAAGATAGAATATGTGCAGGTACCCCCAGTTCCACTGACAATCCCTTCCCCCTTGCTCTGTGCTTATAGAATCATTGCTTTATGTATCCTCTGTTGCTGTCATTTTTAGGGTCTGGATACTAATTTTTTCATTCTATTAGTTAAATATCATGAAATACACTAGCGTAGTAAAGCATTTTTTTGTTATTTTTACAGTAGTTACAGTATCATATTTAGCAAATTACTTCTACTGCCTGTAGAAATAGATTAATGTGAAAGCGCTGTTTGGTTTGGCTTGCAGCTAGGTTTTTATTTTGCACTTTACGAATAGTTTTAGTGGATGTTTGTAATGTATTTTTGGATTAGACTAATTTCAAGGCATTTACAGATTCTGGAGAGATAATTGGAAATGATACTTGTGAGTATTGAAAAGCTTTTTGTTTATTAGGTGTAGCTTAACTGAAATCTAGATAGTAGACAAAATAGAACCCATCACATCCTTTTAACTTTATCCAAGTATTACAATAAACTTGAACAAATGTGCAGTTAAATAGAAAGTTAGAAAAGCACTATGAATCACTCTGACAGACATAGATACTGTTAGTTTAGAGAAAACTCGATTAGCGCTAAATCACTGTCCTTTACCATCACCTCCCGCATATGAAGTAGAATATGGCAAGTTTTTAATAATCAGTGATTTATTTTGTAACTTTGTCAAATAGTAAGTAGTTTAAAATTAAAGTTTTAGTGAGTGAATATGGCTTTTTAATGGATTTGATCATCTGGTTCTGCACTTATATCAATATAACCTGCAAAACAGACCCTTGAAATAGCCACACTATATAGAAGGTACTTGAGAAATAATTGAGAAAGACATATTCTTCAGTCTTCAAAGATGTTTGTCTTTTTTCCAGACTACAGCTGTATGTAAATTGAACCTTTGATCTATCTGTGCACAATATTTTTATTCAAGGGGCTGTTTGAATAAAATATTGGTTTGTGACCCCTTTTGCTTTACCCTGTTTTTTTCTGTTTCCCTGCTTTCTCTTTCTGATGGATAGTGGCAATCAAAAAGGGCAAGTATATTCTTGTTGCTCAATTTCCTTCTGTTTACTGCAGTTGATATTTTTCACTTATATTTCTATTCCTACTGGATGTTCTCCTCTGTATTCCTCTTCTCAGGATTTTTCCCATGATCATTGGGTACCATAGCAATAGAAAGGGAAAAAAAGATGTGAAATGTTTTTCTGTTTTCATGTACATTTCAATACGTTGCTAATCTCTAATCCTTCTTTGTCTGGTCCTATTAGTGTTCAGTGACACCAGCTATTAAAACCATTATTTTCAGTAGCATTTAAAGTGATGCTTATATGGATGAATTTTTAAACTTCATTACAGAAAATACTAGAAGCATTTTCCTTCACGTTCTAACAACTCAGTGTCCCAAATATTTCTTTGTATCAGATTGTAATTCTAATGAAAACATCTCATATGTTTTCATGTTGTGATGCTAATGAAATGTCTTCTCTAAATAAGTTGTTAGATACATTATTGTTGGCAGGTGTATGTTGTATATAATAATCAAGTAATTTCTTCCTATACTGTGAAATACTGAGAAGTACACAGTATATCAGTAGGAAAGTGTCTCAAAATAAACATTTCTTTCTAAATTCATGGGTGCATGCAAAACCTTGTCAAATATTTTGAGAAGAAAAATGATGGCAAAAAGCCCAGTTTACTTACTTGGTGTTTACTCTTCATCTTTGTAGATTCAGAAACACTGAAGCTTGATCATTTTGATGAAGCTGGCTATACGTTTATAGCACCAAGGTTGGTTAATTTCCCAGTAAAAAGTATTACTTCAGCAGTAAGTAGGCATTTGATCAGATTAATGACATTTATGAAATACAGACTTGACCAATAAAGTTCATTTTGGTAAAAAATATTAAGTAAAAGAACAATTACTAAATTCATGTTTTACAAGATCCATCTTTTCTTCTTCCTTTAGTGTTAATATCATCTTCAGGCTCTGATTCCTTTTTCATGTTAATCAGAGAGACGTAAAATCTGATGTGTCATCATTTATTGATGTTTTTAATGGAAATTTTATACATATCTGTTCATTTCTTGTGGCTGTGACTTTTAAGATTTTACAACTTTGTACCTTAGCTTCTCATCTGCAAAATAGGTACCATAATAGTTACCTTGAGATGTTTTCCAGCTCCAAGATAAAATGTTTCAAAGCTCTCTATCACTTAAGGATGAATTAATTTTTTATTTGTTGAACAAAAAAATGATTGAGTCATTGACAATTGATTAAGTTCATTAGTTTCCTGTTTTTTTCATGTGAAATTATGTAGTCCTTGTTGCCCTTGTAAATATAGGTTTGCAAGGGAAACATGGTATGGTAAATAGTTCTTAAAAATTAAGTTCCTTTAAAAGATAGTTATGATAAATAAAGGAAATGCTATACCATCAAGATCAGTTAAGAATTGTTCCATTTCTTATTTATTTTATAAATTTCTGTATTGTTTTAAATTTAGACTGTTTTAGATAGATTTATATGTAAAACATAGTCTTCTATCTTCAAATGTATTCTCAGCTTAACTTGTTAATTGATTTTTTCTGAAGGACTGAAGTTACTGATAATCAATTGTACCAATTAGCAGTTTCCAGCAAGTCCCTTGTTGTTAGGCTGCTTGATATGGAGCTCTGTTTAAATGTGAATGTTGGTATAGTAAGGCAAATTCTGCTTGTGGTCTTTCAGGATCATGGTAAAGTAAGTAAAGGGTAATAAGATAGCTTATTCATATGAAATACTTGAACAGACTTCTTTTGTTCATAAAATTAATTTAATATAGAAAGCTCATTTAAAAAGAGAGCTCCCTGCTTTACTGCTGAATGCTCTCTACATTTTAATTAAAGTTGTTTAATGCCACTCACCATCTAATATTTGCCTTCAAAATGCCCAGTGACTTTTACTGTGTTTGCTTGTATTCTGTGAATTGCCCAATGATATATTGCTTTATTTTATTACATTATGAAAAGGTTAGTAGTTTACCATTTATCTGTTTTGCATATGTCAAAACAAAGAGTGTTTATATGCTTATGTGGTGTGTACCCTATTGAAATTGCCTTTAAGACCTCTCAGAGGATAGGACCTCATCCCATAAATCTGGCCTTAGTTGAGCATGGAGTGACTATGTTTCAAACAGCAGTCCATGTACTTTCCAGTACAGTTTAACTCAGACGCAGTTTAAATTCACTGGGCATTTTCTTGTTTGGTTTACAGGCTCTATGATCTCCTAATTTCATGGCCTGAACTAGTCCTGAGTGCTTTTTCTGGGAATCTATGCCCTATCTCATACATGGAGTTTTCTTATAATTCAGATTTAGGCAGGCACTCGAACACTTTATTTCCTGTAGATGCCTGATATATTCAATATAGTCAACAATCAATATTGACCATGATAGTCAATTGATGTAGTAGTGCCAACCCCTCACTGGAGTTGCACAATCCTGCTTGGACTTCAAAATTGCTGAGCCATATTTATCTGCTTTAGTAGCAAAGGAAACAAATCTGAGAAGACTGATGTTTTGTTGTTTTTCAGAGAATACTGTAATGATGTAAAAAAATCAGAAAACAACACTGAATTTCTGTTAAATTTCAATGAATTTATTGACAGAAATACTCCAAGCAGTCCATCATGTAAGTATTCTTCTCAATCCACTGAAATTTTTCCTCAGGAAAATACTCATAAATGAGAATTAGTCAAAATGACAGCTTTCATGCCCGAATCATGTGGCTTTGTTTTTTACATTCACTGATTTATTTATTTTTTTTTTTTAGTAGAAATACATCTAGTGTTGGGATTTTCTACTCAAGGTAGAGATTGTAAAATTAGTTTGCAGTTTTCTGGGTTTATTTAAGAAAGTTTGCAGGGCATTATGCACCCAGTGTTTGCCATGCTTCCTCTTGGCATTCTGTTCTAGCAGCAAATAACTAAAAGTTCATTTTAATAAACTCCAAATATCTTGAATTTATAGTTTTTTCTCTTGAGCATATCAGCCAAAGTAAGTCTCAAATAGACTTCAAAATCTTGTAATGAAATCTTCAGTCTGCTTTCTTGTCAGCTTATATAACCAAAATAAATAATGAAAAGGAGCCGAGAACCAAAGTAATCAATAACCAGAATAAAAGATAAGGAAGTTCTATTGCTGGTTCACAAATTAATTAAAGGGATCTCGCTTGGGCTTGAGTTGTTTAAGACTGCAGATTCATGTAACTGCTGTGGTGGTGAGCACTGGGCTTTGGGAAGGTACTCACATATTTAAATTGGGCCTTAAACTCCATTTAGAATAAATGAGGAGTTATGCTTTTGAATGAACCATTAGTAATGTATTAAAGTCTTGTTCTCATGAAAAATTCAATGTTTGGATTTGTTTATGCATATAAGTCTGTTTAGCATTATTAATAATTTATAAACAGTTGGAATAAACTTTTTTTTTGTCTTGCATTCCCCGAGTCTTTTTAACACGTTGCTGTCAGGGATCACTGATCAATTCAATAAGAATCTCTCTGCTAGACTATGTAACTGAAGGAATGTGCACTTAGATATGAGATCATCTCACGAAAGGCTATTTTTCTGTGCATGTGTGAGTGGTGTTGTTTTTAATAGAGTGATCTTATTCATTGACACATTGCTGACTGACTGAAATTTTCCTTGAGTCCCTTCACTCAATTATGGAAATGAAAGCATTCACCTCAAACGATTAAACCAGTTAATAATTAAAATTCTGGTTTAATATTCCACAGTTATATAAGCAATATTGAGGACACACTTAGTGATATTGTAGTATTAACTAGGGCTTAGTAAGTAATTATGCCAAAATGTTATTAAATTATTGCTGTATTTCATTTTGGAATCCACAACAAAATTCAATTTTTTCCTTCTTTTTTCTAATAATTAAGTTACTTTAAAAATAGCCTCCTGAATAAGTAAACAGTGGCGACTAAAGGAAACAGTGGCTATGGAAATTACCTCAGCTAAAAATGCTTTTCAAAAGGAATAACTGGTAAAATCCCCAAATTGAAATAATCTATATACTATAAGTTTAATACCTGTTATATTTTGACTCACCCCATCCAACTTTAACCTGTTAGAAGTTGGCCAGGAAGATAGACAACTACCTCTGCTCTTACTAAGGGGACAGTAAGAGCGAATCACCCTACCTGTCTTAGACATCCACTTTATGTAAGTAAGCAAGTCTCACTTTGTGAAGATGCATGCAGTACAAGGGAATCCTAAATAAAAGGTGCATCCAATAAAATATTAGGAGTCTATATTAGCAGAGATAAATATCATTCTAGGAGACATATTTTGATATTTATATTCAGGCAGAATTTCAATTTAATTTCTAGGAAAATGTGAACATGGCAAGACCCTCCAAATTCTGTCCTTAAGTTAATTAGTGGGGTTTTGTCATTACTTCCAGCTGAAGAAGTGTTTTTAAAACAGTACCCTAACTTGTATTACATACTATGGTATGACATTGTGCATGTGAATAGGGAAGGCGAGTCTGTGGCATTTGATGCAGTTTAACAGGTTTACCTAGCTAAGCCATGTAAATATATCTAATGAGAATTAAATTAATATATTAAGATGATATGAGACGGTGCTTCCTGCTGGTAAATCAGAGCTGCTGGCTGTGTGCATAGCATGCTCACACATTCAGGCTTCAGTGGGTTTTATGAAAAAGCCTTTTTGCTAAAGCTTACGAAGCTTTTCAATGCTCAAATACATGTCCCTATTGATGTGTTTTATGAAAACATTCAATTAGGGTATTTTTGAAAAAAAAAGAAAAAAGGTCATTATCAGTTTTCTGGAATCTGAGACTTAAGGTGAAGCACACAGGACGTCATGGCTCTCTATGGAGCAAAACAAGAAAAGTTGGTGGGTTTTAATTTTATTTTTTCCCCAGAAGGAGTTTTCAGTCTCCTCAGCAAGGCTGAGCTGCTGGGGTCTGGCAGAATTCAGAGCTGCAGGTTCCAGTCGCAGAACATCTGATTTACCAACTCTAGTTTACTGTGACATTGAAGACCAAGAACCAGATTTTTCCTTTACATTATTCAGCTCTAATTTAGCCCTGTTTTATTTTCCATAGTGGTAAAATCTGTATTAAAGTGTGTACTTACTTTTGTTGATCATTCCTAGAACTTTCTCTTACAAAGTGGTTCTGAAAAAGATGCTTGAGAAGCACTGACTTCAAACCATCTTTCCAAAGATATTTAAAAATGACGTATCCACCTAAGCTACCAATTCAAAATTAGTTTATTTCCCTGTACCCATTTTCAGGTGGCAAATAGGTTTTTTTGAGAGGCTGGGACTTAGCTGATTTAAATATATTTATATTGTAGTTGAATTATCTCTGTTTTCGTAGCATGTAAGAGTAAGTATAACTAAGAAATAAGTGTTGTTCCATTGCATCACCTGAGATAAAAAGTGTTTGAATGAAAACATGCTTTAAAAATAGGTTAATTTCCAAATTTAACATAGGGGCTTTGCAAAGCTGGGACCTATACCCTTATCACCTTGCTTATTCCTATGACACAAAGATAATTTTTTAGGATACAATGAAGGAAAAGTTTAAGTGAAATCACCAGTGTCAGAGCAATCTATTTAACAGTAAATACTTGACGTAATTTGAAGTTAGACAGTATGTCTAATAGAAGTAGCCTAATTCTTGTGGCTGTAGCATCGTGACAACTCAGAATTTCATTTTAGCCATTTAATGAAGCTCCATGTCATATAATTTCAGACGAGTGTCTTAACTCTTTTGATAGGTAATACTGATATGGTCATTAGAGTTTTGCTGGATGCAGGATTTACAAATGAACTTGCCCAAAATTATTGGAGTAAACTGTCTCTGTAAGTATTATTTTTATTGACTGTGAATTTTTTTATGCATTTCAAAGTTCGATAATAAAATAATATACATGTGTGTGTATATACAGATACACAGTTAATGTTTACACAGAATAGATATTTAATTCACAGTTATGCACTTAAATGGCAACCCTTGACATAGGAACGTGTGAGAATTTCAGTCAGTTTTCATTTTAAATCTTATTTTTATTTACAGTGATGGTGTTGTTGCACAATTTGTTGTTACGGATGGTGGAATTACTAGAGTGTTCCCCAAAAGGTAACAATTATTATAAAATAGTATAATATGATAATTTTGAAACCTGAAAGGGTGGAATGTTAAATAATGGATTTATTGAATGAAAAACAACTTCTCCTATAGTCTAATCTGTACTGATAACTATGAAATGAATGGAATGTCTTGGTTTTCCTTGATTTTTACCTGTGTCACTGCTTGAAACTGGTCTGTAACGTTAGTTCCATAGCAGGTCCTTATAATCCAAGTTTCTAATCAGTGTTGAGTAGCAGTAAAAGCAGTGCCATTGTAGTAGTAGTGGGGCCATGCTAATCCCTAATTACTCCTAAGCACTCATTTGTTTGGCAGGCTGCAAATACTGTAAAGCAGTAGGTGATTTTTTTTTTAGACTAATAAGAGCAGACCAAATGGTCCAGGGACTTCAAGCGATCATGTATCATCAATGATACATTTTATTAATGTATCATTACCAGAGGGCAAAAAGGGAATGTGAAAGTGGTCATATGGTAAACCAGACACCCCCATCAGCGACTGGGAATAGTGAGGGCACCAGTACAGATATATTGGTAAATGGCAAATTTATCTGTTTTCTTAGGTTATTCTGTGTTTCCCCAAAATGGGAAAATGGCAACGAATTTTACTCCCAAAATCAGTTGCTTTTCTGTTTTGGTGTTATTAATGATATAAAATCTTTTGGGATGATTTCTCAAGAGATAGCATGTGCTATAAAGGTTTGTTTATATTTTGTTGTAAGTAGTGTTGCAGTTATCTTTGTCTCAATATATCTAAAAATGATGAGACGAGATCCGTGTTGCTGCAAGAATACTATTTTCTTTTTTTGTTTTTCCAAAGTTTTTTTTTAATAATTATACCTGGCAGTTAACCAGTGAAAGCTGCCAAAGTCTGAGGACTTTATGAATGAATATTACATTATTTCCAACCGAAACATTAAAAAAAAAAAACCTGCAGCACAGCTTTAATGAGACTCTTAACTATCTTTTTTTGATCACTATTTTTTTGTGATTAGGGCAGGAGAAGATTGGTTGGAAAATGCTGAAACTTATGAAGTCAGCTTCTATAAACGGAGTTTAGATAATGACAACTATATTTTCACAGCTCCGTACTACAACAGTAAGTCATCACTGTTTTGAAATGTCAGAGCCAGCTAGTCCAATGTAAGTGTACTTGTGGAAGTTTCCCATACCAGTTGAAGTCACTGACAAAGGATGCACATGGGGACACTTCATAAGGAAAAAAATCTTGGGACATCACTCATTATTAAGGAAAAGGTAGCTAGGATGGCACTAAACAAGGGACATCATAATTTGTCATCGACTGGTGGCCTTGTATGCTCAGAATTAACAAAGCTGAAAAAATGTAGAGTACTGGTGTTCGTTTATTATACTGAAACACTGTTTTACAAAGATACTTTGGCAGAACTATTTCAAAAGGAAGTGAAACAAAATTGCACTCGGGGACAATAACACTACCTAAAAAAGCTTTATTTGAGCCAAGTTCTGTATAATTCCTCAGCACCAGACCTAATTTGGGAGAGCAAGTATAAGGGTCCAGAGTCCACAACTCTGTCCACTGCACCACTGCTTAATTTAAACTTTGCATCTGAATTCTGTTTCAAATTGCTGCTATTCACCAAAACCAGTTTGTCTGAAATACTGTGATATTTAAAACCTATATATGCACAATAGTAAGTGCTTGTTACTGATGTGTGCAGCATTAACCTTGCCAAGCTCGTCTAAAGGCAGATGCTACCAAAATGACGTACTCCTCTCTTAAACATATGGGAWCTTTTATTGCTATTATTTCATACTTATTTATTTCATCTTTTCTCAATAAAATATTAACAAGCTAATTAATTAAGTTCCCTGAAGCCTTTGTTGTTCCTCAAAGAGCTCCAGGGAATGTACTTTTTAACTTGCTTTTTCATACTAAGCAGTGTTGAAAACAGGCTGAAGTCTGTCAGAGAAGTAATTGTTGGTTAGTGAGTGGTGTCAGTATACCCTGCATTGAAAAATACACAGACGACAGCGGGATAAAATCTTTGGCTCTGATCCTGGTTTTAACAGAGCTGCTCACATGTGTAAAGTTATTCACGGCTCTGTTTGCAGAAAAAAAAAAGGCTACAATAACTTTATGAAGCAGTGAAACCGTGTACAAAAAGTGAGTGAAGAAATGTAAACCAAAGTATTCCTCCTAGTCGTCCAGATGTTGGTGATATGAGCTATTTCAGGTGATAAATGCATGGCACAACTGGGTCAGTGCTTTTGAATAAGGATTTTTTGGAGTCATTCTGGGTATTTGAACATTAATTTCAGTTTCAGAGGAAGAGACTTTTATATCACCCTAACCTTTTTTTGTTTTCCCCTTCTGTACTCTCAGAAAGTGGTGCCAATAGCTATGAAACAGGTATTATGGTAAGCAAGGCTGTGGAAATAACAATTAATGGGAAACTTCTGAAACCAGCAGGTAAGATAGAGTGGTGCTAAAACTCTAAATACATTAGTTATTTGGTTGTTGCTCAACAGTGAATTAGAAATTTAATTGAGATTTCAAAGGAACTTCACTTTATATAACATTCTTTTCTCTGAGACTGTTTTAATCTTGCTAGTGGAAATCAAGCCAAAGATCTGGCTGTGTTTGAGTAAGAGTGCTTAATTTATTAGTCTCATGAAGGATGTTGGTGGTCAGACAACTGAGCAAAACTCATATTTTTTCCTTTTCCACTTTAATAATTTAGATGTTATTATAATTTTTCCCTTTTTTTTTAGGATTCTACAGTTACCTTTTTTTTTTTCTTCATTTTACTAAAAAAGACTTTCATGTATTTCTTGTTAGTTGTTGGAATAAAAATTGACGCAACCAGCTGGATGGAAAATTTCACAAAAACCACAATCAAGAGCCTGGTAAGCAATTGACCAAGTCTTTTTTGAACTTTATTTGCATTTCTCAAAGCTTCAAATGCAAATAGGTCTAATAGCTCTTTGTGCCAGAGTCACACTGATGCGTAGTTGCCAAGTAGTTGTGGTATTTAAATCATCCAAATGCACAAAATAAATCTATGTTGAAACAGGCTGTATTTTGTACGTGCCTCGCTTTTATAATTATAGAACATGGATAAAGACAAAGAAAAATGATATATTTCAGCCAGTAGCCTCCCTACTAAGATTATGCTGTAGCAATGAATAAAATCAGCAAAAGAATTGGTTTTCAAAAAAAAAGCAAAAAAGTGAATCTATTTTTATTCAATATGGAGGATGGGTAAGCAGTGAACAGCAAGGATTTATATTGCAAAGAACATCACAGCATTTTGGCATAACTTAATGAAATAGGTGCTTAACCCTTTCATTACTTACATCTAATGCTGAGGTGTAAATGGGAAGGAGGAAAGGCTAAATCAAAGGAAAAACTAAGGAATTATCAGTGCATTGGGAAAGGAGAGGCACAAAATGAAGACAATTGTGGAACAATTGGATGAGACAATGTTGTATATTAAGGGATTCAATAACAGTGTCTGGCTGTTGTAGGTATTAGAGCTGTAGTTCAATGGGTAGGCAAATGCATTGCCTAAATGTCAGAACAGTTAAGGACAAAAATACATAACTGAAAAAGAGAAAGAAAGAGGAATATCTCAGAATTAATTTGAGATGAATGACCGCAGCATTATCCGGTAGTTATTTTGCTCAGGATGTAATGCAAGGAGACAGTTGTGTGTATGTATAAATATATTGCAAGAAAAAGAGAAAAACATGTTAGCAATCAAAGCCATAAAAGCTAACTGGAGGTGGTGGGCTTCCTTTACTACATGGGATTCCCATGCTTTGAGGCTGGTGAAGCTTTTCATGGTCAAAAAAATATACTTGACAGCATGTTTTCTGGGTTTTCTTTCTATACCCCAAACACATGGAAAGGCACATGTTCTTTCTCTTTTACTTTATATCCACAACACTGACATCCTGACAAGTCCTCCAGACCATTTCTCTCTAATATATTGAGCATTCTCAAAAAGAGAGACATATCAGAGACCAGTAGAGCTTGTGCTTTTGATAATTACTGAATGCAGGTTTTTCAGAGAGATATTTGTGATAAACAACACACACTCAAAATTAATTTTGGTTAATATACAGATATTGAAAATCAAATCACTTGTTCTTGTCTTGATTGATTAATATCACTGCAAAATACAGTTTCTTTTGAAACATTTTTATGAAAATTACTGTATTTCTGTTTTTTAGTGCAACAGTGAAATCTGTGGCTGTGAGAGAAACAGTATGGTAAGAATATTTCAGTTTATGAATATATCTGGCAGATTATGAAAATTCGCTCATTCTCGCTAGATTTATCTAAGACAACTATTCTAACATTATTACTTGAGAGTTAATTTTACAGAAAACAAGACTTGGTCATTTGTGTCCTGAGAAAGAGATGAAGATTAGGAGGGGAGGGGGTGAAAGAAGGTATAAAAGTCAGGTGAAGTGGTTGTTCAAGAAAGATTGCAATGAGGTTATGAGAATGAGAGGGAAGAAAGAGACCACAATAGAGTAAGGGCTATAAAGGATGTGAAGAAAAAATGTGTGAAAAAGATAATGGTATCTTTCAAAGCAAGAGCCGAATCCTGAGGAAGGGGAATAATAATAAAAAGAGAAGGGTGAATGCAAACTGAAAAGCACCAGAGTACATGATGTGTCCTTCAACAGTCATTAGTCATCCTCCTTTCCTCTGTTCCCAGCCCATTCAGGATTTGGGGTTTCCATAGCTCTGCTAGCACTCAGGAGAGCACAGCTTCAGGGGCTATCACAGTATCAGATTCTGCCATGTGCTTAAAAGCTTTCTCTGCCTAGGTCTTCTATGAGTTCTTTTGTGGAGTGTGAAGATCATTAAATGTAAGAGTTACAGCAAAAAGGGTACTCTAGCAGGTTATCTATTTGACCTCACTGCTCTCTCCCCAATCTCTGACTGCAAGGATCTTTTACAAACTGCAAAGCATAGGGAGCCAGTGGGCTTCCCAGCCCTGCACCTGACATCTGGAAGAAACCCACTACAGTCCTTGGCAAGTGAAAATAATCATGACTAGCAAGCTGAGAGTCTGCCCTTAAGATTTTTACCATTAAAAGCTGCAAATAGAAAAGGACTTTAAGCATGGCTGAAGCACACGAGAAGTCGTAGTCCCTTATTATGAGTGAAGATTCAATTATAATCAGATTTAATAAGGATATAGCACTCTTAGAGCTAACAAAGTATTGAGCAAATAAGAATTTACAAAACAACTTTTATGAAATTAAGCCACAAATAAGGCTTTGATCTGTACAAACTTTTGTAATACTGATAATGCTGCTTATTATAGCTTAATATTGGCCCTTGGCTATGGGGTTGTGATTTAGCCTGAGTCACATAGATTTGAAGATACTTCTGAAGTGTTGAATAAAAAATAGTTTCTTACAGAGTGTTCTCTTGACAAATCGTTCCTGCAAAACATATTTTACTTTCTTATAATAATAGCATGTGGACTGTGTTATCCTTGACGATGGTGGATTTCTTTTGATGTCAAATCGGGATGAATATACACAACAGGTATGTATATTTTTAAGGATAGAACATGAAAAAAAAAAAAATATGTTTTAAGAGAAAAAACTGGCATTTCACTCTCGACTTACTCTAACATTTCCGAATCACAAAAAATTTGCTGTATCAGAAATTACAGTTATTTTGTTAGTCTTTTTCACAGTCTTATTTGTGGTTCAAGATGACATACTTCTACCAAGTTGTGTTCTTTGTACTCTGATGGTGAGGGCAAGTAGTACAGCATTCACACACCTTCTTTCTCATATTCCTCTTGTTCTTCTCCAATCAGAGTGGTCTCATTGATAGTGCATTTAACAATTGCTGCCTAACTGGAGTTCTCTAACCAAGCTTTTGGGAGAGAAATAGTCAAAGAAATAAATACATAATCAGCCCAACTGGATGAGTTGTGTAGAGGAAAAAATGGGGGGGGAGGGGCAAAGTCAGAACTGTTCACTTTTTTATGAGAAAGATACTTGGAAATAGTTTAACTTACCTCTGTATATTCTCCCTCATCAGATTGGAAGATTCTTTGGTGAAATTGATCCTGGCCTGATGCGAAACCTGATTAACATGTCCCTGTATGCCTTTAACAAGTCGTATGACTATCAATCAGTCTGCGATCCAGAAGAAGAACCAAAGCAAGGAGCTGGACTTCGTTCTGCTTATGTGGTCAGTAGTCCCTTGTGCAGTGACTGACGTTCCCTTGAAAGTCTGCAGGTGCTTATACAAATAACATAATCTCTGTTGTTTTTTTCCCAGCCTACAATAACAGATATTTTGCATCTAGGATGGTGGGCTTCGGCAGCTGCCTGGTAAGTACAAGTGTGTAGGAAATCTGTATGTCTAAACTAGAATTATTCAGTAGGTTGAGGCTGTTCAGTCTTCCCCCCTCTTCATAAAACTGATCTGAATCCTTTGTTTCTGCAATTTCTCATGGAGAAAAATCTTTGCTATGTCTCCAAACTCCTTGGAAAATTCAGTGTTCTGTCAACAGTTGAACTACTCTTGCCATGTTTTATGATTGTGTGTTCTGACTCTACAAAATCATCTTCAGGAAGTAGAGTTGGGATTAATGGCCTAAGTCTGACTGACAGGTGTGAAGGTTCAGATGAAATTATTACCTTTAAAATTAGTGATCACATGGTTCCCTATTTCAGAATATCATCTTTCCCTTTTTCTAGCAAGAAGTCTTAAGAAAATCAATGTTTGCTCTTCAGTGAATCATTTTACAAAAACACATGAAGCCTCTTTATTACAAAATGTAAGGAAGTCTTGCTTCAGACTGCAGGATAACCAATATGTTATCTGATGGCACAGTTGAGTTAAAGGTTCTCATGATAATTATTGGTTCTTTCACATTCTGTTTGGAATGCGAAAAGCACTACTGAACTATTTCAAGGAAGCAAATACATATAAAGCATTTTGGATATTTCTATAGTCATTGTTCTAGCATTTTCTATAGCTGAGGGGAAAAGTTGGTATATTTGGATTGGACTGTTCTGGAGCTTTGGGATTGACCTTGAGAGAGGCAGGATTGCACCAGTAATGAGGTTTATCTTTCGCAATCAGAATACTGGATACATTTTAAAACTAAAGATCCATTTAGGAGCTTTCTTTTCTTTTGACTTTGGTTGGTGCATTATTAATAATAGCCACAGAAATAATTCTACCTATTTCAGAGCGATGTAGATACACACCCCTATCAGCTACTTCCTCTAGCACCACATTGGGATAAGTAATAGAGACTGATGTGATACTTTTGCTTTGGTGTGAATTGCACCCTCAGAGACTGTTCCTTTTTCTAAAGTTTCATGATGCTTATTTTTTCATAATAATTATCAAGCTGGAATAAATTACCTACTTTATGAAGCTAAGAGTTACAATATCTAGCAGCTGAACAAACATATAGTAATTTTCTCATGGATAGCACTATGAAGATCGTATATTGGTTTTTACTGTTGGTTACACTTTGTTAACAGCAACAGCAAACAACTCGGTTTTCTTAGACAACAACAAACCTCAAAAACTGGAGATGGGCAATAATCCAGAAGAGAAACTTGTGCTCTTCTCGAACAGAGAAACTTTAGTTTATCAGTGTTCAAATCAGACTCAGTGGTCTGGACTCAATTTAGACCTGAGGTTTATTGTGTGTGATGTTTAACTTGAAAGCACCACATGAAAGTACTTTCTATGGACATGTTTTTAATGGAATCTAGGTCAGAAGCAGGCAGAGAAGGCCATTAAGCAAGCAGAGTGAAAAGGGCTGACCAAAAATGGATTCAGTGAGGCACCTGGCAAAAGCAAATGCAGGGAAATAAGAGAAACCAGGTTATTAAAGAAAACTATAGTGTTTCGGGCAACAATGTGGGATAAAGGTGTGAGTGATAATTTTCAAAATTTATATGGGTTACATCAGCATTTAGTTAAGAGAGTACATATAATTTCTCCTTCATGCTTTTTTAACTCAGAAGACTTTACAGTTTTCCCAGGCTGCCTTTTTCACTCAGTTCCCTGTAAATTCTGTGGTAAGACCTTACAAAGGATTACTATTTTCTGTCAGCAAATTGCATCACTGTTGAACGGCATCAGGTCTCTTCTCACCCGTGACGGTTGGTGTGCTGTCTGTCTGATGATTCAAGGCACAAAGCTGTGGACGTGAATCCAGAGCTCCTTCAGGCAATGCCTCCACCGGAAAGGTGACAGGCAGCTTCAGCTTCTTTACACGTGGATCGCACTGGATAAGGAGAAAAGGAAAAAATCTTGGAGGTTGAATAAAGTTGTTACACAGTTCCTTCTCTCTGCAGAAGAGGCGTTAGAACAGAATGAGATGAGGAGAGATGAGGTCATATTTGTAGGTAGAAGCAAACCTAAAACATGACGACAGGAAGCTACAATTTAGGAAGGTTTAAGCAGAAGCAGGGAGTCAAGGGGTGTGACTGTTGCAATTCCTGTTTTGACAGGTTGGTAGAGGAGAAGGGGGCCGTGTATAGGCAAGCAGGTACTTGCTTCAAGTAAATAAAATAGGAAAAATATGATCATGAGTGAAGAAAAATAATTTTAAATAAGTGGAGCTCTTTAAGCCTAAATGTTTTGTCAGCATCTAGGGGGAAAATATATTCCATACCGCAAGAGCAGGAGTAGAGATGATTTTAAAAGTCAGCTGCTACAGTAACGATTTTTATAGTATACTTTTAATATTCTAGTGTTTGTCTCCTTCTCAGCAATTTAATGAACCTTAATCAGTGTAAAGTATCTAATTCAGGAGCATTTTCCCTGAGCGTGTTCAAAAGGAGTTCTGGTTGGTTTAAGTGTTAGAAGAACGCCAGCATGTCTCTTCCACCTCCCGCAGAGGTATAAAAGGACGACATGGATGGCATGATAACATTTCCATTATGTGAGTTATGGGCACAAATGATAGCAAATCTCAACAGCAGAGTAAAAGATTAGTGTGAAAGAAGACCTGGGAGAAAGTGGGAAAAGAAAACCAGAGTCAAACTGTAAGGTTTAAAGAAACACAGCTTTAATAACTGGCAAAAGCATAATAAGCCATGATGATTTTGTTGTTAATAACTCTTATTTGAATAGTTTTTAAGGATCCATTAAAATACAAAGAAGACAAGGAGCCTTTAACAAATACATATTGTCTTTCTGTGTTCAGGTCTATCTTACAGCAGCTGTTTTTGAGCTTGACTTTTCCGCGTTTCCTTGAAGCAGGTAAGTCAAGAGAATGTTAAAGAGTCAACTTTGAGTGAAGTAGAAGGTAAGAATCTAGGCTGGGGGCCATATTTGGATCTCCCCATTGCGTCTGTGACTTAAAAATGTCATTGTTTATTTATTTATTTTCTTCTTTCTGTCAGCTGATATGGAAGATGATGATTTCAGTGCCGCCCTGCCTAAAACAAGCTGCATCACTGAGCAAACTCAGTATTTCTTTGAAAATGATGATAAATCCTTTGGTGGGATTGTAGACTGTATAAACTGCTCCAGGTAAAATTTCTTCAATATAAAGAATAACTTTTGGATATTAATTTATTTTACAAAAGATAATGACACTATTATAAGAACAAAAAATATATTTTGGATCAATTACACCAAACTTACTCAAGCAAGACAGAGAAGTATAYAGGCAGTAAAATGATAAATTGCGTTCTTTTTGTATTTCTTTAGAATGAATTTTAATTGCAGTGATTAAAGGATTATAGAAATATTTTAGTCAAATTTTTATTTTATAATCTGTTTATGCTCCATGAAAATTGTATTTCTATCTCTGTTACAATTTGTTTTCTTTTAATTTATTACGTGAACATAAAAGCGTTCTGCAATATTCAGAAGGAGATTATTTTCTTTAATCTGGTTTTGTATTGGAGTTTTTGATGGTCAAGAAGATTATGCAATTTATCTTCACATTTACCTTCTAGTCAATAGTGCTCATGATTTAAGAGCTGTGGGTCTTATTAAGCAAACCATGCTGTTTTGTTTTGTGATTAAAAGAATTACTTTTCAGGCTCCATGTGCCTATTCAAGATGATGTTTAATGTTATGTTAAAAAAACTGGATAGTTCAGAAACATAGCAGCTCAGACCTAGTTCTGTGTTTCATACAAAAGCCTGCTGGGTTGAAAGTTTGCATACATTAGGAGTTTCTGAAATTCTCTTAGAAATTAAAATTAACAGCCAGATTTCAAACGCTTTGAAGACAATATTTCAAGCCAGGAAAGAAAGACAGAGGACACTGGAGAATGGTGAGATACAGCCAAAACACGCAGACTTTTTTTCCCACTTCCATACTTCTTCCTCCATGTTGCTAGTATGTGTTTGTGTGGTACCTGGCTGTGCAGAGAACTCATTAAGCTGGATTTTTTGTTTTTGGGTTTTTTTGGGTTTTTTTTTTTTTTGTAGGGTTTTTTTTGTTTGGTTTTTGGTTGTGTGGTTTTTTTAATCTGGAGCATTTTCAGAAGACTTCTTTAGTTCAGTTTACTGAAAGACTACTGAAATTATTATGTTAATATTGCAAAAATAGTGCCACAGTGTGGGAATGAGTATGAAAGGACAATTTAAGCTGCTTAAAACAACCAGATATGTAATCACAATATCAGTGATTTAATTAACAGATATTTTGTCCTTTTATTATACCCAGTCAGTGGTATGAACTCATCACCTGTGAAATTTCAGAAATAATCTGATCAATTCACACCTAAGTAATAAAACTCTGCTTACATAGAGTGGTAACCACCTATATGAAAAGACTTGCCTGTTATTTTCTATGTGTCTGAAAATGTATGTAGAATCCACTAAAAGCAATTAACCTCTTAGATTGTCTTGAACTTACCTCTGTTTGAGAGGTAGAATATATTTTACTAATGACTAAGAAATATTAAGATTTTTTCTCTGCTTTTTTGAAGATCTGTCTGCCTTTCCAATAAATTTAAATTGTACATGAAAATTATCCTTGAAAAATCCAGAAATATCCTTACCTTTCGTATTTAAGGCATGAAGTGTAGTATCTATAGCTTAAAGGTATAATGCTGCCTATTCAATTATTTATAAATTGAAAATGACCCTACTAACTTAAAGACCTTTTGTAGAATTATATGTACATAAAAATAAAACAAATATACATGCAATACATAGCATACATACCCTAAACCTCTTTCTCTCCCTTCTTACAGACAGGTTTATGTGTTGGGGTTTTGTTTGTTTGTTTTTGTGGTTGGGGGTTTTCTCAGTGTTGCTAGGGGAAGAATTGATGCTGAACTGATTTTATTTCTCAGTACAACTACTGTTGTAGCAGTAGAGAGCTAACTATT
Source organism: Oceanodroma leucorhoa (assembly GCA_030449065.1). NCBI lineage: Eukaryota > Metazoa > Chordata > Aves > Procellariiformes > Oceanodroma > Oceanodroma leucorhoa. The sequence goes on along the minus strand of JASVER010000009.1, from coordinate 8,380,180 downwards.
AACTCAATTAAAGAAGTCATTTTATGCTCTTTTCCATTTTTCCACTAATAAGTCTAGTTGAAAGGGGGAGCCATGGAAATGTCAAAAAGATTACAAAATTTGTTATAAATGTTTCTTGCTGTTCATTAATGGAAAAGATAAACAGTAGCAGGCAGACTGAATCTGTGAAGTTGGATTATTTTTATTCCAATACTGTGTGTCCTTCTCAAATACGGATTTCCTTGCTTCATTTAAACATAGGGTTTTGTTGGCTTTTTTTCCAGACTTTATCATGCAGAGAAGATTTCAAACACCAATCTAGTATTCATTATTAGTGACAGCCAACTGCTGTGCCGCTCCTGTGACCCAAAGCCATTGATGCAAGCGGAGAAGCCGGGTATCCTTTAAAATCATGTTATTTAGTAGTGTGGATTGATTTTTGGCTATGATATACTGGAATATATTTAGAAAAAAATGGCCTGTTTATGTACATATTAGTAGCACAGTTGCCACTGGAGTACTTGAAGCAGCAGATATTTGTGGATGATACCACAAATCATTTGAGGCAGCAGTCATTGAGGTAGAGAGCAAAGCTGTTTGTTATTTGTAAGGACCTAAACAGAAATGGGCTCACAGGAACTTAATGAAGTTTCCAAAAGGCAGATGCAAAATCTTGGATGCAGGACAGAATAATGACATGCAGCTGGACAGGCTGGGGGTGGAGTGACTAGAAACAGTTTTGCAGAAAAGGACTTAAGGATCATGATGGACAAGAAGTTGAACATCATTTGGCACTGTGCCTTGCAATAAAGAGGGCCAGTCACATCCTGGACTATGTTAGCAAGAGTGTAGTCAGCAGGTTGGGAGAACTGATCCATCTCATCTCTTCAGCACTGGTGAGACCATATCTGGAGTGCTGTGTACAGTTTGGGGCTCCTCAGTACCACACTGACATACTGGAGGAAGTCCAGTGAAGGGCCACCAAGGTGGTTGGCATCTGGAGCACAGGACAGGCAAGGGGAGCCTGGGAGTCTTGGGTTTGTTCAGCCTTTAGGAAAGACAGGGGTATGTCTGTCTAGAGAAATAACAAAAAAGAGCAACACCAAGATAAGAGTGCTTGGTCATGAAAAGTTGGGATGCCGCACTGATGTCTGCAACACTGAGGTGAAGTGATGGAGGCACGTTAGTGTGTGCTCAGTGCCAATGAGAACTGCTTACTTCTTGTGGAAACTGCTTTAATCATCAAAGGCCAGAGTTTATCCAACTGCTAGCATAGAATTTCTTCAGAGCTGGCTGGAGACATAGGTAGCATACATACTAAGCAGAGTCCTTGCAACACATGCATTAAAATCAAAAGCATGTGAAAGGTTGTTCTAATTTACAACCACCTTCATGCTAATCTCTATGCCTTTAGCCTGTTTGCTGCAGTAGATGCCTGTAGGTGATAGTGATGGAAATACATAAAACCAACATACACATATTCTAGGCCGGAAGAAATTCACCTCAATTTTTCTCTGCTATATATGCTTGAGGATAGCATGCCAGAGATGGTAAATCAAATCATAATTTGGATTGTTATGACAGAATACGGAAAACAATTAGTAAGACCTTTTTCCATGTCAGGAAGTTAGTTGAGACAGCCTCTTCCATTCCTGAAAGAAAAGCAGATGGTGGTAGAGATGACTGTGTGTCTTTGGCACAAGCAATGCGTTCATTGCCACATTAATAAAACTGGAATTCCATCTACGCTTGGGCTGAAAAGGAAGTTACATTGGGGTGGAAGCAATATCCACGTCATCACAGAACTATGTAAACACAGCCTAATATTCTAATTGGCTTCAGTCCATGACAGTTTGATTAACTCTTGCCACTGTCTGAATTTATAGACAGCACTCGCCATGGAAAATGAAGCACATTTGATGGGAAATGGGCACATGACTTGCATTTCCCTGTGGGGCCAAAACCTTCTAGAAAGCAGTAAACGACCTCAAATGGCAACCAGAGCAGCTGGGTGGGCTTATATTGATTAAATGAACTATTTTATTTTTGTTCCAACTATGCAGTACTAAGCTATTCTCTCTTTTCTATAACTAAGGTACATTGTGAAATGCAGATGTAGCATAACATCACACAAGCAGACAGAATGACCTCTGGGTGCTATTCAGATGGTTATTATTAGATTCTGCTTCCTTCTGACTGGTACCGTTTTGCTTGTGCACACGGTCTTTTAGAATATTTCTATGTTTCAACTTCCCTTTCAGCTGGGCCCCAGCAGAGGAAAGGGGAGGTGAGTCTGATAACATCTGAATGAAGACAGATGTAGATCTGTAGAACTAAATTCCCCATCCTCTTGCCTTCTCTTCCATTGGGCATCTCCACTCATTGCAATGAAGCTGCTGTAGTACTCCACAGTAGTGCAGGAGTAGGATTGCTTCAAGTGTAAGTTAGAGCTACTAAGAAAAGTGAAGTTTTGGTGCTCAATTTTTTTAAAACACTATAGCTTAGCTTTAAGGTGTGTAGCACCAACAGTGGAATAAAAAAAGCTTAACATACTGAATGGTAATACAAGCAGGCTTCAACAGAAGACTGTTTTGCAGCTTACCATATCCGTGCTTTTCAAGTATGCTGCAATGACTTGTGTCCCTTGTTAGCCCATGGCAAATGTGAAGTATAGTATTTACACTTAAATATCAGCAATTACAGATTTCAGAGACGTAAGCTAAAGCATTACCTCACATTTACAGTTAGATAATTAATAGCATGTCCCCATTTCTATCCTGCTGTTCTGCTGTTTGTTTGGACAGCATTTTCTCTGTCTCCCTTCATCACTGAAATGCTAATGAAATCTGATTAGGTTTTCTGTCATTCACTATCAAAGCCTACAGTGGGATGATCTTGTTTATGATATCTGGGCTAATATAGGTGTGCACATAATAAAACCAGTAGTTCTTATAGGCCTTCACTGCAATTTTCAGCCTGTGTATAGCATTACTTTTCCAAACAGGCTTCCTCGCTTTTACTGTGTATCTTCATGTTAGCAGAATAACTCAGTGGTAACATATGCTATAACCAATCAGCACCATTGAAAGTTTGCTACTTTATCAAATATCTTCTGTGATATTTATTCAATGGTAATAAAAGCAATACAGAAAATCTTAAGAAACCTCAGCTTTTTATTTTATGTGCAGTTCTGGAAGTACTGGTTCTAAAAAGTCATGCAAGATGTTTATTTTCTTGATTAAAGCAGTGTGAAAAAAAAAAGGGTATTTGATTTTGATTTATGTGGAAGGTTGGTTTGGTTTGGTTTTCTTTAATTTAAACAAGGACTATTGATGTTTATTTCAGTACTATCTGAATTAGCATAAAACTTCTCTTCTCCCACGAAAATAAAAAGAGAATGTTAATCCTGCTAGTGCATGATGCATGAAAAACAGTCATGCTCCTTAACCAGAGAAACAGATGAAGGGCCAAATCCTTGTGAAATGGTCAAGCAACCTAGATACAGAAAGGGTCCTGATGTCTGTTTTGATGAAGCCAAACAGGTAAAATTGAACTTGTAAGGCTTTAGGACTATCTTTGAAAGCAATTGTAGAGCTGTTTTAGAAGAGCAGTGAAAACTATGTTTAAATGTACCTTGGTGCCTGGTAACCTATCTATCATTAAACATACTGTTCACTGTAGACCATAGCCACTCTATTTCAAGTATCCCATGATTAACATAAAATTAACAGCTGCTTTCTTATCTGCCTTTCCTATAACCATTGCACTTCCACACATGATTCCCACTAAAAAAAAACAAAAACAAAAACAAAAAAAACCCAAACACATCAGCTAGCATAAAACTGATGGTCTCTATGGTGCTGTGAAATTCAGTTTTTCTATGGCTTTCACAAATAGATGATAATCCTGGCTTAGAAGCAGTATTTTTATATTGGTGTTTCCAAATGTTATTTAAGGTGGTGTTAAATGATTAAAGTCATTATATTTGGTTTAGGATATTGTTACTCTTAGAAATTCTGCAAATGCGTGTTGACCTTAGGTCACATTCTTAACAGGTATAAAAGTGCATTGCTTTACCGAAATCAGCAAAACTGTGCTGTTTAGTACTCCCTGTATTGTATACATTACAGTTTTGAAGGGGAAAAATTATGACTGTGCCACATATATAAATTATTTTGAATATACTCTCTGTCTTACCTTTCAAAATACTGTATGAAAGAGAATATGTTGAATTCAAATTGTTCAGAATAAATTTCAAGACAAAAAGTACCGAACAGGGAGGTACCTGCCATTATATAAAATAAATATTTTTAAAATGCATTTGTAATGCCTCATCCTATTTCTGCAAAGGAAAGATTGTTCAAAACTAGTGCAGTTAGTTGGCTATAACTGCTGTATACCAAGTTTTGTTCCAAGATATTTATGGAGGCATAATTACTGAGACGTTAGTAGTGTTAAAAAAATCCAGACAGTTGGTATTCAATGCATTTTTCTAGTAAGCAAATTTTATTTAAAAAAAAAAGTCTTCCTACTGGCCAACAAAGGTTAAACCAAGTTGAAAAAACATCCAAAAGCTATTTGACTATTGTAAATATTCCAAATCCTCCCGATACGATTGTGTGTGAAAGTACAACTCTTGCTCACTAGCTTGATGTGCTAATCAGTGTGTAAGTCATGTTTTGTAACAGTGGATTGTTTTGGTTAAGTTTATTTGCAAAATTTGCTGTGAATCTCTTGCTCTTGGGTGGATGCTTTCACATCAACTCTGCTAACTGCCAGCAATCTGCATGATATCTCATCTTGTATGTCTTTTTTTCTGTGTTTTCTTTCCTTTCCTCTACTTGCTACTTTGCCTGTTATTAATAGGATCAGCCTATATGCACAACGAGTCGTGCCTCTGCCATGACGTCTGCTCCTATCTTCATTTTTCTGCAAGTTTTCATGTGGTGTGGATGGTCAGTTACTTTCTCTAATTTTTTGTTTTGTTCTTGGCTTAAAAAATTAGCAGACTTTTTTACTTACTAAGCATAGAAAAGAAAACAGAATGAAGCGAGTCCCAAAAGCAGCAATCTGGAGCAAATTACTATTGCAATATTAAGGGAAATTAAATATGAAAAAACCCTGTCTGGAGCCTTATAAATCACAATTACAGAACACAAGGGCCTCTCCCATAGAAAATACAAAGACACGGGAACCTGTTGGGTTTATATGGTCGGCTCTTTGAGATTGCACATGTACCAACTGAGTCAGTGTCATTCCCTTCAAAACATTTTTCCCATGTCCCTGTTAAAATGAAACAGAAGAAGAAAGATTTATGCACAGAGACAAACAAAGGTAGAAGGTAATAAGAAGAGACTATAATACATGTGAAAATAAAGCTGTACTTAGGGATAGCAAGGATGAATGCTCTGGGTAAGAGTAAGTGTTGCTATTGAGAAGAGTAAGGAGTTTTCATTACATTCAAATTAACGCAAATGTTAATGATGGAAGGTAATAGCATGCATCAATTTGGTTAAAGTATGAATTCAGTAAAATCGTATTTTTACTTTTTATTTTTTTGCAACCTAAATATATTCATTGCATAATTGCAGCAGAAGGTGGGTTTTTTCTTCTAATGAAATACATGGATACATGAAGTCCTGCATGTTGACCTAGTGCAGACTCTGGGATTCATAGGGAAAGCCTTGGCATTTTAGACTGTGTTGCATTTAATGGTGTGAGAGTGTGCACTGCTGTGCTAGTGACATGTATGCAAGAGAACTGCTGATCTAAAGAGAATAAAATTCATGACCTTGTACACTGGAGGGGTTTCTGATCAATATTATTACTCAGAAAACCACTAGAGGGAGATACTGACATATCTATCAAAGTAAAGCCAACCGAGAGGCAGAAATGGAAACTTAGAGGTCATTTTTCAGAGTTAGTGTAGTAAAATATTGAAAATCGTAACGATTTAGAACACTCATTTTCTCAATAATTTATATTCTCTTTATACTTGGGGGAAGGTTCAATTAATATCACTTGAACATTGAAAATATCACTTGAACAGTGAAAAAAAGCTTGAAGTTCTGTTTAACAGCTGTATTTGAGTAATTTTGAAGTTTCCTATTCTGTATCTAAATGATTCTAATTTTAGCCATGGCTGAAGGTTGTAAGGAAGGGTGAAAGTCCCTTCCCCCAAGCCAGTGGTATTTCACATTAAAATCTAGAAGATTAACATCTCATGTTCATACTCATGCAATTTGCTCTGCAAGTAACCTTATTTTAATTAAAAAGCTACTTGTCCAATGTACATAAAGAAGCAGAGACTCACCTTGAGCTGAATTCTTTATGTCCGATATGGTCTTTCTGCTCAAGAAGGTAAACCAAAATACTGGAAAACCCATGAAATATAATTTTAGCTGATAGACTTTTGGCAGCAGAAAGTTATAAAGGTAATTTTGTTCATCCATCCTGTTTTTAATAACTTTGTGATTTTGGAAATGGATTCTCACTGGACATTAATCTATGTAGTTTTATTAAAATCACTGAAGCCAACACAGATACAAACCAGCTGATCAGGTTTAATAATGGCAACTGTTTTGTTTTTTTTTTTTCTTTTCACCAAGGATAACAAAATAGTCTTAATCACCCCCTTGAATAGCTTGCTCTTACTTTGTCCATACCCTGTTTTTGCCATGCCTGAGAATAAAGAGAACTCTACGAGTTTTAGCCCCTTCTGGGAATGTCTGATTTCCATCAGCTCCCAGGGATGTCAGTGGGAGCTTTGAGGGTCATTAGCAGCCCAGACAACTGTAYACATCTTGATGGGATTGGCTGTACCCTAATCTATGTGTGGGTAGCTGTACAGCTTTGACAGCTTTGTGTGGTAGTCCAGACAAAGGAGGGTAACACGAAATTTATGAAAGACCATGCGTTGGAACTTGAAATGACTCTTGAGTAAAAGCAAAGGTTCTCCATGCAATATGAAACATTTAAAATATATGGTTATAAAAGGTATAACTTTGAGGTAACCAGTTGATATCAAAGGCCAGATCAGAAGCTTTTTGGCAGATATTGTTGTTTTATCCTTTTTATAGTCAGTGTAGCACAATGGGTTCTGATAAATCATTAAGGTTACAAGACAAAGTTTTAGTACATTAAATAGTTACAGTGTACTTCTAAAGGAGTAACAAGTATGTTTATAAACTTAGACATGTATGTGTATATATATGTATTTATATTTCCATGTGTGTCTTTAAAATTTTGGACTGGCACTGCCTTCATTGCTATATAGCAATGAATATGTGGGTTTGATACTTAACAATGAATATATGGTTTTATAAAAACATTCATTTCCATTCTGCAAGTGCTGAATAATTTTCACAGTGTGTGATGTTGTAAAATAACCCTCTCTAGAGTTATCATAGTAAGGCAAGACATGAAGGAGATGACATTTGGATTTGACGCTTCTCTACCTCAAGCACGCAAGGAAATTTGATATGTGACTTATTAATGCAAGAAATTTCTGATACGCTTCTGATGAAATGAAACTGGCTAAAGAGAATTCTTTACAATTTCTTTTCCAATTTTTTCTCTCTTCAAAGAGAAATAATATACAGAATATTATTTTGAAGACAACAAAGAGAGGACATCCCCAACTGATCTGTTGGTTATTCAGGTTTTCTGTGTGACTAATGTAGTAGTGACTAATGTAATGGGCTGGAAAATTTCAGTGAAACTGCTTAAAAATGGTTCAGTGTCTAATTGCACTGGCAGAGGTAAAGATAAGGTAAAGATAAGATAAAATGATGTTATGTAATTTGTTATAAGAAATTTTATGAGAAATCTCAAAAATAAAATTTACAGGAAACAGTTGAGAAGTTTTCTTAAAGCTCAGGAATAGGGGAAGTGTTTTCAAAAAAGACATTTTGAAGACCATTCAAAACTGGTGTTTTGCTCAATCTGGTTCCAAATTAACGATGGGATCCCACTCATTTCCATAGAACTCTTAATTTTTGAATTTACGTAAATCAGTATGTAATCAGACTTTCTCATTTTATTTTTTTTTTTTACATTTCTTGCAATTTTCACAACAGTTAAAGCACACAAGAAAATTACAGTGTGCAATGCTGGGGAGGAAAAAGTAATTTAGATAGGATTTACTGTACCTTCCTTGCCACTACTTTTTTTGTCTTGGCTTAAGACACGGAAGAATAACTGATTCCAGAGAGAATATTTAGAAATTGTTCTTGGCAGAACTGCTGGTTTACCACTGTAAATTGGTCTACAAACCTCAGAAATTCAATATGACTTTGATCAATATTAGGTTAAATCTCACCAACCTTGAAATATGTATATAAACCTTGTATACTTTTGTCTAGTTCAGTTTAATTCTGTCATTCACAAGAAGATGACTCTCCTGCATGAGGATTCCAAGACATTCTCCACTGTTGTGAAGTTGCGAGTCCTTTAAAAACTGCTTTGTGTAGTCTTAGGGAGAGAGCAAAACATATTAAAATATTTCTTTTCAATCCAATAGGAATATTACATAATATAACTGTTGAATGTAAAAGCAGTGCCCATAAACTGTGATGTAGTTTAAAAAAAAAATCTGAAAAAGCAAATAGAAATGGGAACAGGATGGTGTTTTTTTCAAGTACATATCGTGGTAGGATTAATTCGTCAACATAATTTACCCAATATTTGCTTTAATGCAGAGGTAACATGAAAGCTGATTACTGTATAATTCTATATGTGGAGGTCCATCTACTCTGTATCCATACTGGATGCCATTTTCACTAGAATTATATTTTTCCCTTCCTATTATGCACAATTTTGTTTAAGACTCTCAATTTACTTCTTACTTACTCTCCAGACACCTCCTCTCTATTGGAAAATTTTAAACCTCCTGCTTTATTTTAGACTATTTCTTCAAAGATAACTCTTCTAAGTAATTTCAGTAATAAGAATCTTAAATACCAAGAGGTAACACTGAGTACTTACTGTTCACTGAGTTAATATGAGAAGAAACCTTTACTGATAATTCTGTTTCTGATGGTACTCACTGTGACGAGGAAGCAACAGGGTTATTTTTAGGTGCTTTGAATAGAAATAAAGCTACATGACAAGACACAATGCAGATGCAAAAAAGTGACAGAGCCAAACTAAATAAACCAGAAAGTTCAGTGCATCTTCAAATCTTAGCATCCTACTCCCAATCTGGTGCAACAGAGTTCACTTATGACTTGCTTGTTGACCGGAAGCCTTAGGAATTTTGAACTTGTAGAGTGCAATCAACTACAAAAAAAGCCTAAGCCAAAATTATAGAACTAAATTACAAAGCTAACAGATGACAGAGATATGTCTGGAAATGGCTACTATCGATAAAAAATGGCAGCTAACATCAGCTATTTGCTTTAGGACAGAATTAATTTTTTTTTTTCTTTTTTTTTCTGAAGAACTTGAATCTGGTTTTTGGTTTGGTTTTTTTTTTACATCCGAGTTTCTAAAGTAGACTGTTGGTGAATACTATAATTCTTGATGATGTATTGAGTCTAATTTGAGTCTAATATCTGATTTTCTGTGTGTTTATTCCAAACTGATTCTGATTCCTCTCACCTCTCTGCTTTAAAGAATGCATTGTGTGTGGTGGGAATCTCATTAAAGTCTTCACCCCTTAAAACTGACACAAAGAACTCATTGAAGTCCTTTGCTATGACCTGTAATCCCCAAGCTCCCTCTTTACACGTCTGTTATCAAGCAGTTGCCCTAACTCCGTCTTTGGCTTCGTACTTTTGATTTATTAAAAACTTTCTACTATCATTTTCAGCATATTTTGCAGGGAGGTCATCAAAAATTCTTTATCAGCCCTCCTAATTTCCTGTTGATAGTTAATCTGCCATTTTTATGTGCTTTCCTGTTTTTGCCCATTTGAGTAAACTTGATTTCTTAAATACTGACCTTTTCCCTATGACAGTGTGCTTAATTTCCCTACTGATTCATTCAGGGATATTTCTTTGGGGCTTTGTTGTTTTGGTTTTGGTTGGTTGGGTTTTTTTTTTTGGGGGGGGGGAGGTGTTTTTTCATTTGTTTTGGGGTTGGGTTTTTTAGGGGAGGGGGATGGTGGTGGGGTGGTTGGTTGGTTGTTCTAATTGTGGCATTCATTTTACCTGGATAGCTAATGCAATATTTCTAAATATTCTTCTGGATCCTTTTCAGAGACTTGCTTTTTGAGATGCTTTTTCTAGTTTTTTTCCTGCTTTCTGCTTTTTGTTTGTTTGTTAGGGTTTTTTTTTTTCTTTTTTCTTGGTTTTGTGGTTGTTTGGGGTTTTTTAACTGCTTTTGGTAATTTTCACGTAGTTCCCTTTCTTGAAATTGGTATCTTTTGTTTTGGATTTGTTTGACCTGATCTCTCACACAACAATGCTAAATCCCATTGCATTGTGGTCTACAAAGTTACTAGAGCTATACAGAGCAGCTCTTTCCTAATAATTCTGAAGAGGGCCCCGTGCACCACTAATGATGCAGACTGTTTGTTCCAAAAGACAGTCATTTATCACATCCCAAAATGTGATCCCTACATCGCTTTTTGATAAGGCATTGATCCAGTCTATATGTGGCTTCTCTAACCTCACATAACATTTCATGACTGTTATTGTCACTTTGATCAGGTGGCCAGCAGTGCAATCCTAGTATTACATTTTTATTGTTAGAATCTGAAATTTCTTACCCATGGAGATTCCATCACACTTTCCTTTTCCTGTAATGCTTTCATGCTATTACACTTTGTATTGTGCTTTACCCTTCTGCTGTATGTCCTACATTGCCATTCTTACAAAGCTGGTAGCCCGACAATGCTCTGTCCTACTGATTATTCTCCTTCCACCAGGTTTCTGATATATGTATTATTTTGGGATGGTTCTTTGATGACTTGTCTTCATTCCCCCATCTTAATTTTATGTTCCTAGCATTGGTGTAGAAGCACTTGAAAGTTTTGCTTAAGGATGTGCCAACAAATTAAAGGTGTTTTAACGACCCTTCCTTATTTATCCTGACTGTACTTTTTATCCCCAACTGCCTCCAGCCTTTTCTGAGGCACATTGAATATTAATTACATATGCCTCTGGGGCATGTCAGTCTGAACCAGGAGCTGTTCCATGCTTGTTGGCTTTCCTCTGCTTTCTGTTCTAAAACCTTTTTAATTTCTGTGCCAGCAGCCAGGCTCTGTTACTGTTAAGGTGCAGTCTGTCCTTCCCTGCACATGTTCCTCCTGTTCAAGAAGTTTCCACAGTTCCTAGTATACCTAAGTCCCTTCCCACCTACACTGTTGTCTTGTCCTTGGAGGCTTGGGATCTCTTCGAAAACGGAAAGTGTCTTTTTACACTATGGGTACAGAATACAGTGAAAACAAGAGGAAGACCAAATATTTTCAGCCTTCAGAGCTACCCATGAATCTCATACTCAGTGGACAGAGCAGTGCAGGGGATGGCTGGAACATTGTCCTGGTGTTTTAGGCAGCTAAACGTAGATAGTATCAGTCCTGAGAAACAAGAAGGTGTAAAGATTCCAGAACAGGTATCAAATGTATTTCAGCCAGAGTAATGAATAAGTCCATAATGTGAAAGATATTATGCATTATAGGCAAAGTGGGACCAAATAACAGCAATTAATGGTAAAGAGGAATGGGGAAAAGAGGTGTGATGATTGCTATGTGTGGCATAATGAATAGTTAGGGTCACTGACACATGACAGAGCGGTGCAGCTCAGAGCAAGCCCTCAAACTGGAGGGTGTCTTCTCTACAGACTGCATCAAATGTGTACAAAAAGCCAATAGAAAATTTGGTTCTCATACTCGAATACAGCATCAGAGACAGAGAAAGGATTTTCATTCTCTTTGATCATATCTTCACCTGCAGAGCATATCCGTTTTAATGTGTGATCATATTCATGAGATGGACATGAACATATTCTGGTATTTGTTTTCTAATCTTGAAAAGTTATCGGTTCTTCCATCTTTCCTCACAATAAAATCTCGAAATTGATGTAATATTAAGGAATATAGATGCGGTTTACTGGGGCCCCCAGGTATATCCCATAGCATTTCTTGTTTGATTGTGTAAGTATCCCATCTAGTCCATAAGTGACTGCAGTAAGCCTTGTAAGTATTTAATCCTCCCATGCTTCTAGTTAGTATAGCAATGCCAGTTTTTGTATCAAAATTCAGACAAACTTCCAAGAATTATTTTGCTGTTATTTTAGGCAAAATAACATACATAAGACCAGAAAGGATGCCTCAAGGATAGTTCAAAATTTTGAAGACTAAAATGTAGATTACTTCTCAGGAAATTTAGTTGTAATGAATGTTAAATGATTTCTTCTTTTCTTGTCAACAGGAAGATTCGGCCGACTGCGGTGGTGTCTCTGGTCTGAGTCCATCACTGTGGTCTATGGTAGGAATTCAGTTGGTTCTGCTGTGGCTGTTATCTGGCAGCAGACACTGCCAGTTATGACCTTGCTAAACCAAAACCTGCATAACTTAATCAAGACCTGGCCAAAACGATAGCCTCAGTTTCATTTTAAAAAGGGTCAGCTATTCAGACAGCAGCAGAACAGCAGTGCTCGTGTCTGGTTATCACTCGTTGTGAGACTCATAAAGGCACCCACAGTGGCTGCACATTGAACTGTCGGATCCTCAAACGTGTGTGAATGCTGCATCATCTATGCCATCGGAACAGAATTCTGTATGTGCTCCATTGGGGAATCTAAGATTATTTTTTTTTTCGTTCGTTTGTTGTTGTAATCTTGATGACTTCATGTAAAAGGGCTCCCCTGACAACAGCTTATATATATGATTTTCATTTCTTTTACGCTTTGGATATCTTGAAGATTTATATTCTTTTACATGAACAGTTATTTTAAAAAAAAAAAAGAAAAAAGAAAATGTACTCCCCAATATACATTACTAGCACCATGATGGCTGCTTTGAACATCAGCTTTGTCCAAACTACTTGAGTAAAATGAAAATATTGGCTAGTCTTCATCAGAAGTTCAGCATGATTGAAATGCTTTATGATGAGTGGTTTATTCTTCCAAAATGAATCATGTAGCCAGTGAAATTTTGGTAGGTTGATAAATTGTTAGTTTAAAGGAAGGAAGGAAGGAAGGAAACTTCTGTTTTTAAAACTACAAAGGTGCTTGAGAGTTTAACTAAAAAGTGATTCTCATCTTAAATTTGGTGTCATATTCTGTCAGAAAAATGTTAATTTCAATGTAATATTCACCTCCTTCTCACAATGCAGTTATATATAAAGCTAATAGAATCCTTCAAAGGCTCAAACAAAAACGCTTGTGAATAAAAAATGTCTTTGTGATATTTGAACGTTGGTTTCCAAGGGTATTTTGCATGATGATAATGCTATGTTATTGTTTTTCAGTTTGTTTTCTTTGATGGTAGAGTATAGTCCATTGAAAAGGTAACTGAGTGATTCTTTTATTGTGTGAGAAACTGAACATTGCAATGTGTTGCAATCAAATCATATTAAATTATCTTATGAAACAGAGCTCTGAATATACTGTGCAATGAAAAAGCTGAGAAAATAGGGTAAATTTAGCTATCGTAACAAAAGGGTTGAGTTGGATTTTTTACAGAAAAGTGATCTCACATGAAAACCTGTGTACAGGTATTTTAAGTATATAAAAATCAGATCTAACACATTTATTTTTGGAAGTATATGTTCTCTAAGGTTCATATCAAGTTCCCCCTTTGTTTCCTTCATATAAAAACACCCATAATATTACAACTTCTGCTGTTGCTATTTATTATTGAAAATAGCATATTTAACAGCAAAATGTCCTGGTTGCTGAGATTAGAAAAAATCTAAACAAATGGGGAGCCTTGAATCTATATGTATGCACATTGATACTTGATTGTGAATAATAATTTTAGAAGTTGTTTTTATACAACCTCATTGGTGATACAGATTGGTGCAGTAAATTACAATATTACAGTGTAACATAGTGTTGATGCAAAATATGATTTGCGCTTTTTTTCTAGTTTTCAGAACTAAACAGTATTGCAAGACAGCTAAACCAATGAATGTGCAACTCTGCTGGTATTGTACAATTCTGCTAACAACTGCAATATGCAAATAGTAACATGGCACAATACACTAGCTCTTTAAAAAAATAAAAAAATGCAAAGCACTGGTATGTATATGCTGGCGATTGACTGATATAATTTTGATCATGCCAAAAGCTTAAAGAAATAATTGGGCATGCATTAATATCCTATGAAAACTGAAGAAGCTACTCAAAGCCATGGCATGGCTTAAAAGATCAGATGTCTACTGTAGTTGTACCCATGGCTGGTTCATTGTTTTTCTCATGTACCTTGGCTCCAGCTATGTATTTTCTCATGTTTGGGAATACAGCAAGTGAAAAAAGTAAAACCTGACCTTTTGTTCAGTGATCAGATTTAACTTTTTAAAAAAATATCTCTGGTAAAGTCATGGGGTTAAAAGTACAATTAACTGTGTTGGATGACTTCAGGTCCTCCGTAGGGAAGGTGAGCTAATTTTGATAATGTGGGTGAAGATAATCTTGGAGCTCTTCCTTCCATCATATTACTGCACTTCTCTTCACCCTATCACCAGTTACCATCTGAAAAAAAAAAAATGGTTTGAGTCTTTCTAATGCTGAGACTGCATCCTGTATTTTTCCTCAACATGGTCAACTGAAATTTTATGGGAGGGACAAGTTTTGTAAGATTAGGCCAATACTTACTACACTCATAGCTTTTACTCTAAGATTACTTAAAATGCATGTTAGTTTGCATTTTGCTCTTTTAATTTCTTGAAAGATTGTCAGTATATTAAGTTCTCTATGGTTTTCAGTTAGCTTCCCAAAAGAAACCCTTCATGGAAAAGTTACATTATTTAACATTTCGGAACAATTTGCTTATGCTGGTAGGCCATATTTTGAGTTACTTAGTAAACATTTGATTAGAGTCTATAGGCAGAAAGAAAGATGGCACAAAGCCATGCTGCCACAGAAGACAAACATGGCTTTTGCTCTCATCCCACTTCCCTCAGAGTGCTCAAACACAAAAGGAGGGAGAAACCCAGGCCATGCAGACACATTAGCCTTCTTGGGTTATCCAAAGAAGGAAATGTCCTTTGTTCCTCTCCTCTGCCCCTCTATATGACCTGAAGAAACATGTTTCTGTATAAACACTTAGCCTTCCAGTCATTATACCTGTCTGATAGAAAACTCAGGATCTGGCCCTCCCAGAAGGGCTTAGTACTGTCCCCAAAGAACTCAATACTTTAAAAAGGAAAAAAATAAATTTTGGCTTCTTTTTGCAGAAAGCAATATATATTTTGGTTATATATCCAAGTGATGGTCCAGATTTTTTGAAATGCAYTACCTAGATATCTGCAAATTACAAAACACAGATAGAAAATGCAATATGAACTTTAGCTATCTCAAAATGAATACCAGTCTGTTAGAAATAACTTGCATGAATAAATATATATTCTCATGCAGAAAGGTATCCTTACTCTCACATAATGCATAATAGTCATCTTCTCTTGTCTGTGAGAGAAGAAACTTGATCCTAGGCTTTGAATTGAGACATTTTCAAATTACAATATGTTGTAAAAAGTTTTTTTTTAAAAGCCAGATAAAAAGCTCTGCTGATATTTGCTCAAAGTCTTTAAATAGCACTAAAGGAACTGTTGGGACTGTTTCAGTTTACACAGAAGTCATGCAGCCTTTTGTATGTCTGACAAATAACCACCATTAAAGTTGTTACAGCATGATACTGTGCAAAACATGATCCAAGGACTTAACATGAAAGGTTTCTTTCTAGTTTTTCATTTAAACAACCAGCATTACTGCCAAAACACTGACCGTGGTCCATATTTGTAACAGGTTTTTAACATGACATAGCAGGTTTGATTGACAAGATTTTTAGGTCCTGCACCTTTAAGATTTAGTATGATCTTTTTCATGTTTCTAATGCTTGAGGCTTTACTGCTTAACTTGACAAAAAAAAAGTGTTGCTGCCATTTGTAAGTTTCCCTATAATATTCCTTTTACTAACTTAAAAACTGGCCTTACTGGGTTCAAATAGGCAGTATCCCTTTTAAGTGACCTTTGCAACCCAAGTGTTACTTGCTGTGGTTTTTCGGTATCACTGAAGAGACATTAAGACCTTTTGTTCCCATTAACACTTAAGATCAGAAGACGTGCTTAGTATGTCTTAATTTCAAAACACAACCTCAGTTCCACTGGTCCTAAAAATTCAGATGCTAGCACACTGGTTATTAAGAAGTATATTAATGCCTACAAGGCACTGCAACGCACTCGGGTGTTTTTGGAATGTCGAATGAAGATGAAATCTTAATAACTCCTTCCATAGCATAAATTTTACCCTAGGTTCATCAGACATCCAAGCCTTTAACAAAGGCCAGATTTTTTTTTTTCATACCACAATGTTAATATTGTTAATACGCATTGTACACTACTGTAAAAAGATTAAAACAAAGTGTCTGAAAAAAATTCAAGAGTTTGAAAAGTTAGCCTCACCCTCTTCCCAGCTACTGCATCTGTCCTGTTTATGGTTTAAAAGAAAAACATCATCTTGAAGAAATAATTTCACTGAGACTAAAGGGATACTGTCTTGTTCAGATGCCATGAAATTGCGATTGTGATCTGACAAAGCTGTCTTCTCTTCTTGTGTTGTATGGAATGTCTGGATCATGCTTTCTGGGATATTTTTATTGAAATGCTCAGTGTGCGTTTCTGCAAAAAAAGGCTTGATTGCTCTTACAAGGCAAGCAGGTCTTTCTCCCTTTTCTTGTGTTCTCTTGACACTTTTGTGGAACTTGACAAGCCTGGAAAAATAATTTTTTGTAAAAATTTGTACAATAATGTTATAAAAAGTTTATAATCCTCGAACTGTTGTGTTAATTCTTGTGCAAAAACAGTATATTCAGAATAAAAGTTTATCATTTAAAATCAACTACTTTGATTGTTCACTCTKTATACTAAAAAACACGTAGATAAGAGCCTACATAATTTGCTATATAATAGTTCTGAGTTTACTATATAATTGCACCCAAGTGTCTGAGAGAGATTTTCCAATGTGGAGACAGTGACTTAACGCACTTCGTATTGGGGTTCAAAGGAGGATGTGCAGCAAACCCTCATTTCTGCTTCATCTGTGGCTGAGAAAATTTCAAAAAAGCTAAAAAAAAATTGTAACCAAGGAAAACTGAGAGTCTGTAAAGCACCCAGTAAAATAATAGTCTGCAAAGCATCTGAAGTAGCCCTGTTGTTCTGAACAATTGCCTTTGGAAGGATTGTCATTTACTAACTTGTAAACATTGAAGTCCAAGGGTTCATTCACATGAAGAAGCAGAATAAAATCAGATGGCTCAGATGGGTGCTGCCCAAGTTGTTGCCCGACGTCTGACAAAGACTGCTGCATGATTTATGAATCAGCTTCTGTACCACTGCCGTTCTCAGCTAAGCATTAAATTCAAAGTGGATCTATGTACCTTAATAAACAGGCTTGAGATGTTCAGGAGTTACTTCACAGGGTTTTCAGACTTACTGTGGTGGCACTGGCAATGTCCGTCAGAAGGGCAGGGCAGATGGCTGCAAGTGGTAACTGCTTTAGAAGCCTGATTTTAATCCTTGACTGCGTATGTGTCAAAGCCCAAAGAGAATGGCAGTTGTAAATTACTGCTGGGTTTACCGAATCCCTGAGGAGTCAGATAAGAGAGTAAGAAATCAAATGCAGATTCTAATGCTGCAAAGTAACAGATCGCCCATGTGGAAATGCTAAAAGGCAGCACATGACACTGCACATCAACATCCAGAGATTACTGGCCTCAACTAGATTAAACATTGCCGCCTAACTACATGATTACCCCCACATGCTGAACTCATTGTATCATGTTTTCTGTATGCTGACTGCCATTGAGATGTAGAAATAAATAAAAGCCAAAAATCCCTTCCTGGTACACGTTTAATTTAAATTCTATATTACAATACACTATTAATTAAATACCAAGAGTCAACACTCTTGGACAACACAGGGTTTATTTCCTCTGCTTCTGGAACTTACAAGCGTCTTTGACTTCATCAGTTCGATTTGGGAATGGCTGCACTGCAGTGAGATATTCTATACTAGTCCCTGGTGCAAATCAAGCCAGAAAACACTTGGCCTGTCATGCCATATTATTTTGAGAGATGACTTCACATTGTCCAACGCAGCCCTATTGCTGCTAACCATCTACAAAAAATCAAGAAGTTATATAACACTGATGTTATAAAAGCCATTCATTGTCACATCTATTAGCCCACTGCTTGACTGAACAAAATGCACACCCTAAACGGTACAACATTTTCTCTGCCTGTTGCAAAAGACGTTGAAAACAATGTTTCCCTTTCCCATGGGCTATTAGGAGCTTTTGTTCCCAAAGTGTGTATGGGGGAGGAGGGAAGGAAAATGAGACTTCTCCAAGAGAATTATTTTATCTCAATTCTAACTGTATTTCTTCTAAATGTTTTATAGATATATTGCTCAGTTTTCCTGAGAATATCACATTCCCAGAAGCTGACTGTTCCTTTTGAAACCTTGTTCAGAAACCCAGAAGTCTTTTAGTAAAGCCTTTTAATAGAACACCCACACCTCTGTTTCTTCCGGGGTTTGAACCTCTTTTTCTTTGGATCTCACAAGCATTTTCTTGACTAGATCTCCAGTGTACATGCCATGTTTTGTGGAACAGATATTTGAACTTGGTTGTAAGTGTTTCTCTTGGGGAAATGGTAAATACGTTTGTGGTTTGTCTCACCTAACTGTAGTTGTCTACAATTAGTCATGGGTTCACTCTGCAGTGAAAGGGTTTAGGAGCTTGCTGTACAGGCTGCTGGGCCTGCCTGGGCTTTGACCATCTGCCTTAATGATCGGAAGGTGGATTCTTAAGAAAGAATTTTCTGGTGCTGTTTTAGTAGTATGCCTTTTCAAAGAGAGGAATTATCACATCAAGTAAAAGCTGCATCTGCCTCTTTATCCATTACTATCATGTTTGGGTTTTTTATGGGCTCTTAGTGCTGCTAGTTTCTGACTGCTGTTCTGAGAAAGGAAATATGAAATACAGGACTTCAGTGGTATTCATTCTTCATTTTCAAGAAAATCTTTCAATTATTTTTTCAGTCACTGAATTAGTATTTCATAAACAAAATAAAACTTGTGGAATTGGGAACGGAAGCAATCTCAGAATTTCCATTTTAACTTTTGTTGCTTTAACCCAGACTCTTCTTGTAATCCAGACTCCTGTGATCTCAGCCTCCATTCTGTGGCTTGATTATTTAAAAATAAATTTTTGGAGCATTGTAATACACACACACACACTATGGAAAGGGTAATTAACATACTTGGAACACTGACTAATAGTACTATGTTTTGGTATGTGTGGTTAGCATGTATTATTCTTGTAAACTATTTTGAGAGTCCAAGCAATTAGTACTCACTATGGTAAGGGTTAGTCAGTTTGCCATATAAGCTCTTATATCTTCAGGAATCAATTAACTCAAGAGAAAATTGCAGGCAGCTGAGGTTCAGCTGTGCCTGGAAAGATACTGCAATACCTAATTTCAAATGGTCTGGAAATTAGGAGCATTCTCCTGTCCTGCTTACCTGTAGTCTGCACAAAGGATAAGAGACTCCATATAATGGCAGGATTTGCTTTTGTCATCTTTTGGGAATTCCAGTGTGGGAAATAACATGCATGAAAACTTTGAGAACCTGGGGCTAAATCATACGCAGTGGGATTCATTAGGTGAGCACTAGGTGATTCACTAGGTGTCTGTGTTCCTAGGCTGATCAGTGGAGAACCATGCAATATAGTCAGCGGAGGAGGGAGAACTATTCAGATGACCAACCACTGGGGGTTTGATTGCAGTTGCAGTTGCACACACAACATTTCTATTGAAATTGAGGCATGAGGATGCTAGATCCAGAGAAAGACAGACCAAGCAGTGGAGATATATTAATTCAAAACTTGATTCTTCTGTTTTGCTGGATCAAGCTAGTTCCTAGGATCAAGGTCTGGGCGCAGTAAACTCCACCTAAGGGAAGACAGATGTGAAATTTAGGCTCTTAGCTACCAGAGAATGATACAGACTTACGTCTGCTTTAACAGCCATTGCTATGCAGACATAGTGGAAGAGATGCCAAACTTCAGGTCCTGAGAGAAGCTTGGTTGGGTGGCTGTGGTTGGAGCACAGTCTGGGCCAACATTGAATTCCTTCCAAAGTGAAGGGGAGGTAGTGGTGATCGTGAAGGGGATGTTACTCATCTTTTGCATCGTGTGCTTCCACTTAAAGTACTTGTCTCAGAAGTGTAAAATCTGTTTCTAATCTGTCTTTAGTCTGAGGATATCTATGGGAGAGGGAATCTGAGCACTTACAAACAGAGGCAGCAATGAAATCTATCCTACAAGTTAGATGGCTACCTTGAATGGTCTTGCCATCAGGCTGTTGAATAAAGGTCTATAATAAGCAGTAAGGCAAGCAGCTTTAAACTTTTAGTTTACTTCCCCCCCCCAAGAAAAGGTTGTCACTTCATTATGGCATGAGAAGAAATGGAGAGGTAGGTAGAACTTGAAGATCTAGAGAGTTCTGGAAAGGTTAGGTATTTCTACCTATGTAGATGTCAGTGGTGTGCAGGATATTCAGCATCACAGTTTTGTGTGTTTGGGGTCCCAAATTTTGACGTAGTCACATTTTAGTTCTTAGGTGCTGTGATTTGGGATTCTGAAGTTAGACAATGTTTCTGGGACATTTCTGAGTACAGTATTTATGCCATTAATCACTTGAGTTTTTCTTTGGCTGATTTTTTATATTTATGTCTAATTCCAATCTAGCAAGTCACACAGTGTCGAGCTTTAAAACACATCCTTAATTTCCAGTGAATGAAAAGTCTCCCCATCCACAAGGAAAGCAGTTGTGTTTAAACCTAAGCACTTAGTACTAGGAGGTATGTTTGAGCCCCAGCTTTGGTTTTAATAGACTATTTTATTGCTTGGAAAATGTGTTGCTCATAGATTCAACCAAAAATTCCATATCCACTTGTGATTGTATCCAACTTTGCATAATCCTGTAGCTGAGGCAGTAGCATGGAAGAACAGTGGTGACAGATTGCTTATTTTGAGGATGAGCTGGACACTGCTTTAAGTGTCAGCTCATGGTACAGTTAAGAAAGTTTTCTTTTCTTGAACTTGGCTTGCTGTGCAACCAGAAATGTGAGAGTAACATGGCCAGGACAAAAGCAGATAGGAAAGTAATTTGTAGTTACAACAGCCTGCAGAGAGGGCACATCTGGCACCGCGGCAGTGCCTGCTGCTCTCCCTGAGGTGTGCCCGCCAGGCGAAGGCGATGGCCGGGCAATGTCAGCACTGCCTGGTGATTCTCTAGGAGTGATGGGAAGAGCTGTACACCTAAATGAAGCAAACTGGTGTATCTGCCTCTGTCTCCCTCTATTAACGGCAGGGAATTCAATGAGCTACTTCATATCTGAGTTTTCAGATGTCTAAAATTTCACTGACAATAACTGTCAGTCAGAGAGAATAGCTTTCAATTGCTTCCACACCTCTTGGGTGTTAAACTAATATTTTGAGGCATTAGGATTTTTTTGGGAAGTATGCATGTGGACATAAATATTTTTATGCCTTTTAGATACTACCCATGGGCTTCTCAAAACCTGCCGGTATGCTTTGCTTTCACAAGGTCAAACCGCCCCGCTGTGCTTTTCTGTGGCAGATGACATGAGTAAAAGCGTGCTTTAAAGCAGCCTGCATGTAAGGCCTCCTTTGCAGAGCATGAAGTAGAACCTACAGTGTGATACTTGATTTTTTAGAATCTGTAGTTGAGTGAAATGTCTTAAATAGAAACTGGCCTTGTTCTGAATGAAAACCTATCCCGGGCACTACACAGATAGGCACCTTTATTGTTTCCAGAAGAAGTTGTCTAATGTAAATGGATATTCTGTTACTAGAGGGCTTTTTTTTTGTAATTATTAATAGCTTAAATAGCCATTTAAAAGTTACAGAATAGTGTGGAATGCTTTATTTTATAGCTCAGCTGTATTCACCCTGCTGTAACTAAGACCCTGGACTGCCTTCACCATAGCTGAGGTTTTTGCCTGCAATTTACACAGTCCAGTGGATCCCAGGATCAAGTTCCAAAACAGTGCAGGTGATGATGACAATGGTAACAGTGGAATAGTTGAACCAACCAACCAAAACACCCAGATTATAAATCCTTTAAAAAGTAAAAAAAAAAAAAAAGTGCATCGAGTTGATTGCCATTAGGAAACACAATATTTTTCATTGCTTCATGTTAGTATCTTTCTGCACTGTGGGTTTTTTTCCAAAGTTTATAACACATGTAATGAACCTGTATCAAAAATAAAGCCAAGGTAGTTCATTTTTAAGTGCAACATGGAATGAGTGCTATACTGGACATAACCTTTCTCCAATAGATACAAAATCTCTTATTAAAACTATAGAGAATTTAATAGCTATAGCTTTATAGGTTATCAGACATATTTAGCTTTAATTCTTGGTAAAATTAAATTCACAGTTGCTGAACCAAATAGCTAATTTCAATTCTGAGCAAATCAGAAATGCAATGTGGTTCAATCAGTAGTACATCAATGAGGTTGTATTTAAATTGGAAGTAGATACTCAATTCCTTGCTACACTGTTGCTCGTGATAGGTGAGCTCTCTACTTAAAACTTACAGGTCTGTTTGTCTAAAGTTAAAAACTTAAAATTGGCCTGTACTGTGTTTTTCTGGCACTGTTATGCATCATAAGGTATTTAAGGAAGAGTCTGGATTTTCAAGACTGCCAAACATTTGCCTCTCAGAGCAGAAACTGGCAGAGGAGATTGAAGGATTAGCCACTTCTGAAAAGCAGACATATTTTATTAAGGAAAGTAACCACTCTTTGGGGGAATCTTAACCAGCCTAGAAAGATAGGTGCTCTTTCTCTAGGTTAATGGCAACAAGAAGCTTGAAGCCAGTGAGCCATATAAGAATATAAAGCTATGAGACGCCGGACTCTATGGATGATGCACAGGGTGCAGTGCACAAGCCCAGACTCTTTGGAGTTCATGCTGATATCCAGTGAGGCTGGTATCCATACTGTTCACATCTCATYGTTTAGGACAGTGACGGTTGTTCTTTGCCACCCGCATATCTGACTCCCAGCCCATGCAGGCTGCTGGCAGACTCCAGCCCCTGTGCTCGGCGCTGCAACGGCGGTGCTGTGCCTGCAGCCACTGCGGGCAGCTTTCAGACATTTCCACACACAAACACACAGCAGAGCTAGCCTCAGCCTCTGTATTTGATGGCATTACTCACCATTGGTCAGAGGAAAACCTGACAGACGAAATTCATAATTAAAGCCACAAATAATAAAATTTGAAAAGTATGTCTGGAGTGTCTGGATACAGTTTTGCACGGAGTAATACAATCTTTGGCAGTGCCAGGCAATCGCCTTTCGGAAACATTGGGTGGCCTGAAATTAATTTGTTTAGCTTTTGCTTATGTAAAAATGTTCAACTTCATGACAACATCTGTTATGAACCCAGAGGTTATAGATGTCGAATTTACATTTATATAAAATAGAACCAGATGCAGCTGTTGGGAAACAGATTATAAAATCATCTGAATATTTTTTAAGTGACCTCACTGATATTTTGTCTCCTGTTTTCTTACGATTCGTGATTAATATTTTTAAAGGTGATTTATCTTTCATCTTGTGTTCCACTATTGTTGACCTAACCTTAAGAAAACAGGATAGAGCTTGAGAAGAAAGAATGTTTGCTGAACGTAATATTTTTTATATATTTCAATTATATATTAGCAAAACATGAATTAAAGTATGTACAGTTACAAATTATGGATATTAGAAGAAAATTATGTGGTGTTTTTTTTCTCCCGAGCAGAGCAAAGCTGAAGAAGTCTTGCCTTTTTATTATATTGCTGTGGATGATAGCACTATGCCGAGTCCAACCATCAACCCAGTACCCATGCCCACTAAACCATGTCCCGAAGCACCTCATCCACATGTTTTTTGAATACCTCCAGGGATGGTGACTCCACCACCTCTCTGGGCAGCCTGTTCCAATGCCTGACTACCCTTTCAGTGAAGAAATTTTTCCTAATATCCAATCTAAACTTCCCCTGGCGCAACTTGAGGCCATTTCCTCTCGTCCTATCGCTTGTTACTTGGGAGAAGAGACCAGCACCCATCTCTCTACAGCCTCCTTTCAGATAGTTGTAGAGAGCGATAAGGTCTCCCCTCAGCCTCCTCTTCTCTAGGCTAAACAACCCCAGCTCCCTCAGCCGCTCCTCATAAGACCTGTTCTCTAGACCCTTCACCAGCCTCGTCGCCCGTCTCTGGACACGCTCCAGCACCTCAATGTCCTTCTTGTAGTGAGGGGCCCAAAACTGAACACAGTATTCGAGGTGCGGCCTCACCAGTGCCGAGTACAGGGGCATGATCACCTCCCTACTCCTGCTGGCCACACTACTCCTGATACACGCCAGGATGCCGTTGGCCTTCTTGGCCACCTGGGCACACTGCCGGCTCATGTTCAGCCGGCCGTCGACCAGCGCCCCAAGGTCCTTTTCCGCCGGGCAGCTTTCCAGCCACTCTTCCCCAAGCCTGTAGCGTTGTCTGGGGTTGTTGTGACCGAAGTGCAGGACCCGGCATTTGGCCTTGTTGAACCTCATGCAATTGGCCTCGGCCCATCGATCCAGCCTGTCCAGATCCCTCTGCAATATGTAGCAGGCTGTCTCTCTACCTCTTTTGTATTACTAATAGTAAGTTATAACAATTAAAAGACACAAGCTTCATCTTAATTTCTGGTTGTGGAAATGCAAGAAACATTTGTTATGAAAGTAGAAATGGTATTTATGGAAAAGCTTTCTGAGGTTTCTAGTAGTGCCATCTGGTTGCTCCACCAAACCGCTGTTGCAGTCAATTGTCTGAAAACCATAGAACTGAAGCACTTGCTTTAAATTTAGCACTTGTTTCACTATATTGCTGGGGGGGAACATCGCACATGCATAAAGCCAAGTATGTGTTTAAATACTCTCAGTGAATAAAAGTATTTAACAGTTAATACATTGATGTCTACAGTGGGAGTTCTGTTATGCTCCTTTTTGAAGCTATTTTATGCTTGAGATATTACTGCTAATTTTGTCTTTTACTATTTTGGGGTTGCATATATTCACTCTTTTAAAAAAAAGATTAAAAATACCATTTTTAAGAATGATACCTTATATCTCAAAATGAGCTAGTGCAATTTTCCTCATGCCAAAAAAGGAAAAAAAGGAAAAAATATGTTCTCTATGAGAATTTTTGAAGTTATTTCAACAAACGGCAAAATTATCTAGTAAACTACTGTTTGAATCACTATGACATCTCAGGACCTATGTGACACTTACTCACACATCAAACCTTCATGAGGAAATGAAATAACTACTAAAAGTATGATGAAATGTGAGCTTTGTTCTTGGTAACAATTCCATATCCCTATTGCAAAGATTGTAAAGAAAATACTCCAGCCATATTTCTGCCTCTTTCCAAAGCAAATAATTTGTCTATAATACATCTGAGGAAATAAATGTATTTCAGTTTGTATGAAGGCCAGACATCTGATGTAATCCACAAATGAAGGCTGATAAATAATTTGTGAAATTAGAGTGCAGTGTAAGGAAAGCTGATGATGTATCTAACAACTCCACTGTGAAGCCAGGCTCTTTCCGAAGACATCAGTCACGTTTGTGATTTGCTAGGTAAAGGCTATGAAATAACTCTTCCAGTTTGACTGTTTGATTGTTTGCTTGTTTTTAGAAAAGTGTGGTGGGTTGACCCTGGCTGGACACCAGGTGTCCACCAAAGCCGCTCTGTCACTCTGCCTCCTCAACTGGACAGGGGAGAGAAAATATAACGAAAGGCTCATGGGTCGAGATAAGGACAGGGAGAGATCACTCAGCAATTACTGTCATGGGCAAACCAGACTCAACTTGGGAAAATTAATTTAATTTATTGCTAATCAAACCAGAGTAGGGTAATGAGAAAATAAAAACTAAATCTTAAAACACCTTCCCCCTGCCCCGCCCTTCTTCCCGGGCTCACCTTCACTCCCAAATTCTCTACTTCCTCCGCCCGAGCAGCACAGGGGGATGGGGAATGGAGGTTGTGGTCCGTTCCTCACACGTTGTCTCTGCTGCTCCTTCTTCCTCACACTCTTCCCTGCTCCAGTGTGGGGTACCTCCCACAGGATTCATGAACTACTCCAGTGTGGGTCCCTTCCATGGGGTGCAGTCCTTCAGGAACAGACTGCTTCAAGGTGGGTCCCCCACGGGGTGACAAGTCCTGCCAGCAAACCTGCTCCAGGGTGGGCTCCTCTCTCCACGGGGCCACAGGTCCTGCCAGGAGCCTGCTCTAGCGTGGGCTTCCCACGGGGTCACAGCCTCCTTTGGGCATCCACCTGCTCCAGCGTGGGGTCCTCCACAGGCTGCAGGTGGATATCTGCTCCACCGTTAACCCCCATGGGCTGCAGGAGCACAGCCTGCCTCACCATGGTCTTCACCACAGGCTGCAGGGGAATCTCTGCTCCGGTGCCTGGAGCACCTCCTCCTCCTCCTTCTTCACTGACTTTGGTGTCTGCAGAGTTGTTTCTTTCACACATTCTCACTCCTCTCTTCCGGCTGCTGCAGTTGCTGTTGCGCAGGGCTTTTTTTCCCCTTCTTAAATATGTTATCCCAGAGGCGCTACCACTGTGGCTGATGGGCTCGGCCTTGGCCAGCAGCGGGTCTGTCTCGGAGCCGGCTGGCATTGGCTCTATCGGACATGGGGGAAGCTTCCAGCATCTTTTCACAGAAGCCACCCCTGTAGCTCCCTTGCTACCAACACCTTGCCATGCAAACACAATACAGTTATGCAACTGCCCTTCTTAACATCTCGGATACAATAAAGCCTGTGAAGTTAATGCGCAGGAAAAGGTCTGTCCCACTCCACCCGAGCCCACTGACGACTCCTGGCCRTGCACACTCAGAGCCTGCTCACCCAACGCGTCGTACTGCTGGGAGGGGCCTTGGGTGAGCAGAGCTGCTGGTCCCACTCCTCAGCCTTTGCACCTCAATCGTGGCCATGGGCGTTGAACAAGCAGCGTATGGGACACCTGGGCTTTGCAGCATATTGCATCCGCACTGACAACTCATAATTGATTTCTAGTTCTACAAAAGTGGTTGAAGTCTTTTCTTAAGGGTATTTCCCTGTTGCGTGAGTTGATTTCTACTTTATTTATATTTTGGGGGAGGGGAAAGAAGTCAGTATTTCCATTAGATAATGTCATGTTCAGTATTAAGAGTTCAATTCCTCAAAAAAGAGTAAGCAGTACTCATGGAGAAAAAGAAAACTTTGAAATCTCAGATCCTCCAGGTTTTTATCTAATTGTCTAAAACCCTGAAGTAAAGGCTTAGGTTTTATTATTACACATATGCAAAGAGGGTAAATACTCCAGAAATCTAACAGTCTATAAAGCTTAGGGCACATTCAGGTGGTGTGAAAGAATAACCAGAATGACCTCTAGTCCCTCAGCTCTCTTGGGAGCTGAGGAACAAGCTTGAAAAGATGGATGTTGTTTAAGAGCACCAGCAGATCTTCTTGGAGTTACTAACTGATCATGATATCAGAGAGTTATTCCATGTCATGCCCTAAAATGTGGGTCTGACCCCCACCACCATACCAGAGAAGACAATTCTGCTTCTGAAATGTAAACTAGTACATTCATAAATAAGCAATTTATGGTGTTAAACCACTGTTGGACAGAATCACTGCAGACTAATACCAAGCACAGTTGTTTTAATGACAGTTAATCAGCTGAAAAAAACCCATATATTAAACTTGAAAACATATTTTAACCTTTATTGTCTATTGTCTATGCAAATTTGTAGGTCTAGTTATCTAAGCTAAATTCATTCTCATACTGAGTGGTTGTTGCAGTACTTTAATCCAATAAAAGTAAAATGTTTTTTATAAAAAAATTATCAGGTAAGTGTGAGATTCTCTTTTGTTCAGTAACTTGGTGTCTTAGCTTTTAAAGTCCAATTTCTTCCTATTTTTCTATGAAGAAAAGTTCAAAAAAAAAAAGAAAGTTGAACTTCTCAGATCCCAGGTGCAGGTTTTTAAAATTGAGGAATATTGAGAGACTCCTGGTAGAAAAAGACAAAAATCGGCAAAGTTGTTTTTTGCGAGGAGGGGCTTCTTTTCTTTTTTTTTTTTTCTTTTTTCTTTTTTGTCCTTCATGCACCTGCACATTTTACACTGTTTTTTAAACAGCTGTGTTTGGTTGTGTAAGTGTTGCCTGTCACAAAAACCTATGCCCCAGCAATCACAAGAAACTGTAAGCTGTTCGGTGACTCATGAAGTTTCTCAGAACACTTTTCTAGCAAATAAATTAATATATTTCATTTCCACAGAGCAGCATTTACAATCAGTGCTAGAAAGATGAATGTGGGGTAATGTAAGACATATGTGACTTTCTTTTTCTATCRGTGACTTTTTTTTACTGTGAGACCTATGAAAATGGATTAATGATAGATTTTTCTTACCCTACTCCGTGCTGAAACTCAATACCCGTCTTGCCCTCTATACAAAATCATAGGCTTAAAGTCGACAAAGGCTTTGTTTAAAGTGCAAATAAGATACAAATATGAGACGGAAACAAGAATGTAATAACAATATATAAATACATAATGAATATATGAGATCAGTATCTTGCAAACTTAGGGCACATGAGCATCTCATGTGAGCTGCCCTGCTGACTTCAGTGAAAAGCTCATGTGACTTGTTGAATTATCTAAACAAGAATTCTTGCATTAGAYACAGGAATAGCTTTAAAGTACATCATTTGCTTCTTGCTCTTTGAGGAATGCGTGGTCTTGCATAAGAGAAATTGAGGTTGGATTTAAGGTCAGGGCATTCCCCCTTCTTAAAAGTTCATGCACTGAGATAATAATAATAGAAAAAAAGAAACTCCTATTTCTTTTGTACACTTCCAAGATCACTGCTCCAAGTTCAGGTACCTGCATTTCATCATTCCTTTGGTAGCTATTCCTTTGCTTTTCCTTGTAAATGCCAGACCTAGGTAAAATGTGCATCAAGTACCTCCTCAGTTTGGAGACGCAGTATTTTAAACATCAGTTTTCTGATGATTCTGCTTATGGTGAAATAACAGAGTAAAAATGTTCATCTTCAACACAGGAACTTCAGTGTGTCTCCTCTGTTCTTTCAGAAGTCACCAAAGATGAGAATGAGCTTTGCTTCTCACTGTTTCCACCACACACTAGAGAAGGAGAGCCACTCTCTGTTAAAAACAAAAACCAAAAGAAAACTCAAGCCCCCAAAAAACAAACCAAAAAAACCCAACATGATATTATGTTATTTAAGCCAGAAAGGGCTGTGGCAACACAATTATGAGTCTATAATAACTTCCCAGGGCATCTTTTCAGAAGGACAGTTACTGCTAATTTGTTAGATGATAGTCCTGATAGAAGCAACCTACCTCTTGTGGGATTTGTTGACACCTTTACCTCGCTTATTGTCTTCCCCGGGCCAGGCTGTCACTTCTGCCTTTCTTGGTTAAGACCTTATTCCCGTTAGACTACTTAGGGAAGTGTAGTGTAGGGTGGACCTTCACTTTCCCTTCCAGTCCTGTCCTGAGAATTTCTCCTCTTGACAAGGGAAAAAAGCACATGTATGTATGTAACAAAAAGTGTTTATTATCTTTGCACTAGCTTTGCACTAGTGCTTTTGAATGCTTTTTCAATATAATACTAATTGCTTAATCCAACCTGTGCAAAATTGAAATGTTATTTTTTCTCTTCAGTTTTGGATGAGGTCTTTATCTCCTTGTTTTATATCTATGCTGACAGGTTTATGACATCGCTACTATGTTTTCCCAACTATAACAATATAGCCAAMAGCTCCTAGCAGTGGAAAAGTACTGGTGTAGGACTTAGAAATGACGGGTGTGAGATTTGTGAATGGCTGAGCTCTCATGAGCCATTACCAACAACAGGTCGGTGTTTGTTAGATGCTGCTCATGTTCATAACATCAACAACTTCTGCAGTCTCATAGAAACAGCCTTTGTAATTACAGTTTTGACTGGAGTGGTTGCTGTTGAGTATATCAGAAGAGTACTGCTTTATGCAGATTGGAAAGGGGGGAAATTCTCCCACCTGAGGGTCACATCCCATCTGTAACCAAAATGCCATCTGTGTAGAGCAGCAGAGGAGGTCTCAGTCACTTCAGCATTGTCCTAATATAACCCAAATCACCGCAGGGCTGCAGTAGGTCAGAAGCAGTTAGTCTGGGGCTCACAACCACAAACATTTTGCTCTTTTAATTGTGGTTAATGGGAAGTAGGAATTCAATGGCAAGACTAGTTCAGGCAAAAAGCTTACACAGTAAAGTAAATAATAAAAAAATCATTGTCCTAGATTAGAGGCAAATTTCCCTAAGCCATTTGCTATGGCTCACCACAGGCCATGGCCTTGGCTAAAGATACACCTCCACAGTGGGACTGCATGGATAAAGCTGCTTCGCCAAGCATGGAGCACCAGCCAAATTCCTAATGTGGGACAATTCTCTAGTTAGTTTGTGAAGTTAGAATGGATTCAAAAATGAGGCTGGTGGATGGATCCAGCTGCAAATGCTTATTGCAAAGCCCCCTGGATGTGGGGTGCATTAGATGTAATTCTGTACTTCACAACCTTGATCCCATCTCTAATTACAACCAGCCTAAGGGAAGTAAACAGAGAAACCTTGTCAAAAATGGGCCAAAACCCAACCGTGTGAATATACATGACCATGTTGCACAAATGCAACCTATGTAATGCAGGTGACTAGCTCAAAAGATTATAATACACTCTCTGGCTTTAAAACGTATGGGTCACACTCTTAGTTCATATTAACAACTCATCTGGGATAAAATGCATCTCTCTGAGAATTTGTTGGCATTTCCACATGGTTAATTATTCCTTTTTTATTTTCTCACATTTTGCATAGGAGTGTAGCTTCTCTCCCTTTCACACTCAGTGCTGAGAGAATGAACTCCCTGCCCACCTGGCTTGCCTACTTCCCTCTAACTGACAGGAGGCATGGTGCCTCCTACTTTATCTTTGTGTTCACAATATGTACAGCAATTGCAAACTACACCCACAGAAATCTTCCTAACAACACTGTTTGGGTCTGACGCTGAACTTAGAGTCTGCCTAAAAGACTTAACAAGAAGAGCTGGGAGATGATATTAAAACATTGTGGCACAGACTAAGTCCATTCACTTTCCCCAGGTATTATGAACAGAAAAGGCTAAGCAAGCAGCTCAGCTGAATCACTTCAGATGTGTATGGCAGGAATAAATACTTGTGGTGTGACATCCATACTGATGTGTTGTTGGCTTTAAGCACACTGTAGTGTGAGTTTATGAAAGCTGTGTATGTAGAATCATAGAATCATAGAATCACCAAGGCTGGAAAAGACCTCTAAGATCATCRWGTCCAACCATCAACCCAGTACCCATGCCCACWAAACCATGTCCCCAGGCGCCACATCCACACGTTTTTTGAACACCTCCAGGGATGGTGACTCCACCACTTCCCTGGGCAGACTCTTCCAATGCCTGACTACCCTTTCAGTGAAGAAATTTTTCCTAATATCCAATCTAAACCTCCCCTGGCGCAACTTGAGGCCATTTCCTCTCGTCCTATCTCTTGTTACTTGGGAGAAGAGACCAGCACCCGTCTCTCTACAGCCTCCTTTCAGGTAGTTGTAGAGAGCAATAAGGTCTCCCCTCAGCCTCCTCTTCTCTAGGCTAAACAACCCCAGCTCCCTCAGCCACTCCTCATAAGACCTGTTCTCCAGACTCTTCACCAGCCTTGTCGCCCTTCTCTGGACACGCTCCAGCACCTCAATGTCCTTCCTGGAGTGAGGGGCCCAAAACTGAACACAGTATTCGAGGTGCGGCCTCACCAGTGCCGAGTACAGGGGMACGATCACCTCCCTGCTCCTGCTGGCCACACTATTCCTGACACAGGCCAGGATGCCGTTGGCCTTCTTGGCCACCTGGGCACACTGCCGGCTCATGTTCAGCCGGCCGTCGACCAGCACCCCCAGGTCCTTTTCCGCCGGCGAAGCTTTCCAGCCACTCTTCCCCAAGCCTATAGCGTTGCCTGGGGTTGTTGTGACCGAAGTGCAGGACYCGGCACTTGGTCTTGTTGAACTGAACTAGTTCAGATGCAGACTATATTAAATATTTTCTTTAATATATTTTCTTTAATATAAATAATTTTTAATATAAATAATATTTTCTTTAATATAAATGGACAAGGCCATACTCCTGACCTACAAATTTGTACATTTATTATAAGTCTGGGGCTGTGAGTGCTATTTTCATCCGCTAAGAATCCTGGCTAGAAGCTATCCAGCCTCCACACCTTCAGCCAAAGCAGTTTGCCCTGAGAAGTACAGGAGCAGATAAAATGGATGAGAAGTGTTCACACCCATTCTGCAGTCCAGAGATGAGGCAACTATCCCACCTGCAGGCAGGAGGTGCACAAAYGTGGCTTCTCCTGCCCACAGGAGCTTGGTCAGGTAGAGAGGTCCTTTCACATTTCTGTGAGCAGTGAAAGAAGGAGGACACTGAGAGCAAGGCTGCTGCGCCTGGTACAGGCTGGGATGCTGCATGAGCATAAGGATTGGGAGTTTATGCCACAGAGTATAAAAGGAAAGAAGCATGCATGGATAGGGAAAGAAAAAAAAGAGTTTGACAGCTTATCTGACAATGATCCAGTTCAACATGAAGACAGCTCCTCTTGGTATAAATCTTTATAGCTTTGTTGAAGTCCATGGTTAGCTGCATCAGGACTTATGGCTTTTATTCATCAATTTGATTTTAAAGTAACAACTCCACAGTATTTTGGATTTCTCATTTCAGATTACCAGGCTATAAA
Organism: Oceanodroma leucorhoa; assembly: GCA_030449065.1. Classification (NCBI taxonomy): domain Eukaryota; kingdom Metazoa; phylum Chordata; class Aves; order Procellariiformes; genus Oceanodroma; species Oceanodroma leucorhoa. Next base: position 8,347,113 of record JASVER010000009.1, on the reverse strand, counting down.
GCCATCGAAACTTCCTACAAGCTCTGAAAAAAAAAAGAAAAAAACAGKTTTTAGTGCTAGGCCATTGGTTTTCCTATGTGTGTAGACTTCTGACTGAGAAAAAGAAAGCTAAAAGGATAATTTGATTGCTCTACCGCATATTTTGAATTCAAATTGACTGTGGGCTTTTAAAATGTAAATTCAGTAAACCAGTGCTTAGATACACACAGTTTAGTTTACAGCCACTTCTAATGTTCACCATTTATCCTGTAAATAGTATGAAACTGAGAAAGGCATGCTCGGTGATGTTCAGCCATGATATATGGAGAGACTTTTGGCTTCTGTTGCCTTGGAAAAATATCTTTAGTTAAATCTATTTAGGTATCTACATCTTTGGCAAAATTGAGGCACAAAACAGAAACTTAGCCAAAGCTTTCTGAAAGTTAGAAAGGCCGAGCATTTGGTTTGATTTGAGTCATGAGTAAAGCTTAGTTCTGCATCTTGTTTCTCTGCCAGGAACCATGCAAGTTTCTATTGATTTTTTTAATTTTATTTTTTTTTTTAGAAATAAATTTTGCTCTAGAGTCTCTTCCAAAGTTGAATACCCATTGGAAAAAGTTCTTTTTCATGTTTATTCTTCAAATTAATTACTTAATTAAAAGCTAAGTAAAGGAAAACATTGAGAATCCTGAATATTTGGTCGTCAGGACTCCACATGGCTGGAAGTTGCCTGCAGCAACTTTTTTACTCAAAGGCCCATATTCCATAGTCATATACACAGTCCAAAGCTGATCTGAGTAGAGGACTGCAGGTTTTCTTACATGCCTGTAAAAGAAGATAATATAAAGCACTGAGAATCTTGTTACTTTGGGAGTTTCATACTTTTCAAATAATATATTCTATAAAGACAAGAGTTTGTTTTAGAAAATAAACACAGAAACAAAACAAAACAAACAAAAAAAAGCCACCATCACCTTTTGTTTGATGATTATCTGCTCCTCTAAATACATGGGGAAAATATTAACTTTTAAGAATATGTGTACCAATCCCACCGATCCATTTCTTGGTGATAACCTTCCTTTGAAACAGCAAAACTGTGGGAATTCTGTAACAGAGTCTCTTGAAGCAAGAGACTGGGAAGGACAGATATCCATGGCAGGGAACAAGGCAAGGGATCTCTCAGGATCAGAGTAACTCATGTCCAGGAGGCTAGATCACTCTCTCATAGGGCCAATTTCCATCCCCTTTTCTCAAGCTAAATTCCTATCCTCTATTAATATGAGCATCCCTGAAGTAAAGCACTACTCAGTGTCTGGCTGTCAGATTAGGAGTCCTGTGAGAGGTTTTGCAGAGCCTTCTCGCCAACAACCTGACAACACCTATGTTAGAGCAATTCTACGAAGCAAGGAGCACCTGTTGTGTGTGAAGTACTTGGGGATTTACCTCCTTTTCTCTTGCTATCAGCTGCTATCACAACCTATTCCTTCATGTTTGAAAAAAGAAAATTAGGATGTTACAGGTAATAATACTTCTGCTCTGTGAAATCTGTCATAAAGCGGTATTCTGGGATGTCACAGCTTGTGTAATGTAATGCTTTAATTCGATGCCATGTCCTCAACAGCCTGCAGTCCAAAGATGTCAACTTTACCTAACGCTTCTGATACGCAGAAAAAAGAGATGGAAAACAACAAAAATAAATAGCAGCTTTATGAGGCAGAATGAGATTGCGTTGTTAGCAGGGAACTGTGGAGCCAGGGAGGGTTAAGGGTAATGGAGATGATGATCGGTATTTTGTAGGATCTGAGTCTTTTTTTTCCTTGAAGGGACTTGCTGTTAAAAGGCAGATGTTATACTCCTGCAGAGTTTTTATGCAAGAGATCTCTAACGTCTGCAAAATATTTGGAGCATGGATGAAGACTGATGCCATTACAAATGTAACACTTACTTTCCAAGGAAAGTGCAAAGAAATGGCATCTGAGAGAGCCTGAGCCTTGTGTAGAAGACTGAGGCACTGAGAATGTAGGGGTCTCTTTCTAACCTTCAAGATACTCCAAGAACAGAGTGGTCCTTGCTAATTTTATACAAAAAAGAAGAAGAGATGCCTACTTTCTGGAAAAGGTCCCAATGCCATATAGCTGTTTTGACTCCTTTCTGAGGTGTCTAATTCTGCCTTTTCACTGCTCAATCAGAGTTCTGGATCTCATTCAAATAGTGTGCTATCTACAAAGAAGTTACAGTAGCATCCATATTTTTTTATTTTCTGGGCTTTTTTTTTTCTTTTCTTTGCTGCTCCAATTTCTCATCTTTAAAATGGGAATAATTATTTTTCTTTCAAAGAAGTGCCAAAGAAAAGCTGAGCAGTTTGTAATACAAAAGCAGGAGGTGAGATCTCACCTGACTTTGTGTGTCTATATTCTAGATGTCTGCTGTTGAGCTCAATACTTGGCTTGCTGTCTATGATGGATCAAAAAGGTGGTTTTAGACACTTTGTACCTTATGTTTAGATGTTTCCTTTTAGGATGAGATGACATTCACCCTACTGATGCCTACTTCTGTCTACTGACTGTAAGAGACAGATATACACTTTCACGTTGTAGGCTTCACTGTGTGGTCAGACTAATCCCATGCAGTACGCCTGGTTCAGCCACATATATCCTGTGGGATCTTTGGCAAAACACTTCATCATTTCACGTCCATTCCCCAAACATAAACCATTCATTCATCACACAATTGTAGTGTTACCCTCTGCCTGACCCCTCTATTAGACTGGAGGTTGGCCAGGGGAGGTGATTGTCTTCTATTAAGTGGAATCACAATCCTATTTGGAGCTATGAAGTGTTGCACTGATTACAGTAATTTGTAATGCCATACTATTGGTTCRTTAATATTTTTTAAAACAGCTTTAAGAAGTGAAGTGCTGAGAATGGTGCAGAGTTAAAATAATGAGAAAAAGCAAAAGCATGCTTTGTACAGAAGAGTGTGAGAGAACAGCTATTGGGGAAGTGTAGGTCAGCATTTGTTGTGTAGTTTTGTAGTCAAAGAAGTGAAACCTTTAGTCCAGCTTTATGGTAAATAGCTTTAGGTCTACCTAGTGTTTGTCTTCTAAGGATCTTTATCCTTCCTCAATGGAAATGAGTGAGAGTTTAAAAATATGAATTATTGAATTCTGTAAAGGTAGTCCAGGCAGGAAAGCTGAAACAGATTAAAAAAAAAAAAAAAACAAAAAACAAAAAACACGCAGCTCTCTGTGGTTCTGATGTGTCCAAAGGTTTGGAATTTATTAAGATAACAAGGCAAATCCTTCTGTTTTCCAGAAAGGAACAAATCTTCTCCCAACCAACAATAAATTAATTTTCCTAATTTTTGTGGATGGACATACAATTTCTCTTTTCCTTCTTCAAAATACAGCATTCAAAAACCATTGGTTTGTCAAAGATTTATTTATTTTTTGATGTGCATGAAGCACTGTCTTGCCAGGACCCGAATAATTTAGAACTGGACAAAAACACATGTGGGATTTCTGCTTTAATCAATGTCAGTTCCATATACTCTGCAAAGGGATTTTCCAAGGGTTAATGTATATTATACATTGTCATTATTAATTTCTTCTCTGTATAAATAAGATAACATTTCTTCTGAAGTAAGGTCCACATGGTACTCCAAGCTTAGACCTTTCTAATGCTTTTTTTACCTTAAGTTTTCCTAGCACTTTTAAGAAGAGACTATGAAGACTTTAGAGTTTCCAAAAGCGACCAAAAACTTCCAAACAAAACAAAAGAACACTGAACTTTCCCTTTATTATTTCCTATCAATTCAGTTATAAAGAGTACTACTAATGAAGCTTCTGACAAATGCCTCATAGTTTGAAAATCTTTCTGTTCTATGTGAGGGGGACCTCATGGATAAAGCATAGAATCATAGAATCATAGAATCACCAAGGCTGGAAAAGACCTCCAAGATCATTGTGTCCAACCATTAACCCAGTACCCATGCCCACAAAACCATGTCCCCAAGCGCCACGTCCACACGTTTTTTGAACACCTCCGGGGATGGTGACTCCACCACTTCCCTGGGCGGCCTGTTCCAATGCTTGACTACCCTTTCAGTGAAGAAATTTTTCCTAATGTCCAATCTAAACCTCCTGTGGCGCAACTTGAGGCCATTTCCTCTCGTCCTATCGCTAGTTACTTGGGAGAAGAGACCAACACCCGTCTCTCTACAGCCTCCTTTCAGGTAGTTGTAGAGAGCGATAAGGTCTCCCCTCAGCCTCCAGGGAAGTTCACACTGTGTGATGGAGCATGATACAGAGACACCCAAACCTCGGCAAGCTAAAATTGTGTCACACTTGTTCAGGCAACAAAACCCTACACTCCATTTCCTTAGTACCTTTCACAATCAGTTTTACACTAAGGTGGCTTCTCTTATGTATAGAGCCTGAATTTGCGGTGTATTTTAAACTGCTTTCTGCCTAGGTATGGAATGGTGTAAGTGTGGTCTCTGCGCCTCCATCAAGTGTTAGTCTGTCACTGAGTGGTTCAGGCACTGAAGAGAACAAGGATGTAGTGCAAGATGTTCGGGATACTTTGGAATTAAGCTGGGTCCTCAAGCACTTCAAGAGTTTCAGCTCCTCCAGGATTAATCATAGTAAATCATCATCAGTGGATGGTGGTTTTTGATTTAGAGTTTGGACTGAGATATCCAGTAACAATGAATTGATGCTCTTAGCAMATCATAGTATCATGTAGGCCTGTTGCAGTCCTCAAGCTCTTAGTCCTCTCAATATACACTTGAGTTTAGGATCTCTACTTCTCCACTTTTCTTCCAGAAGTGGAACTAAAGCAAAGAGAAGCTAATTGTCTCCAGGACAAGAGAGAGACAGAAAATCTCTCAAATCCTGTGCCAACACAGATTTGCTGAGCCAGCTTTCACTTTTCTGAATAGCCACCACTGCAGCCTTGGCTTAAATCCATAATGGAGAGATATTTGGGAACTGGTCTTAAAAAGCATTTTGGGGGGGAGCAATGCTGAAAATATATTATTTTTCTAAAAAAAAGAAGTTCATACTTAACTAAAAACTCCAACATTTTAGGCAGATGTACTAAGATTTTCCTATTCTTAAGGAGTATTTTTCATGTTGTGATTATATGTTTTCAGTTTTTCAGWCTTTTTGCTTTGGATTTTCAATGGAAAATAAAACAAAACAAAACAAAACAGGATACTAAAAGATAGTTCCATGGACATATCTTCTTGAAACATCTATTTTCAAAGAAAAGCATTTTTAGTGAAATATTTGTAGTAGCTCTACTAATTATATTTAGAGCATTTCCTCTAGATAGGTAATTGTTTTAAGAATGTCATCTTTTCTCAACAGACATTTAGTTCATTTCTTTGAAATTCCCTTGTGAAGTCATTGAAGAGAGAAAAAAGAGGGACATCAAAGCACCCAAAGCCAACAGATTCATCATCTTCCAGCAAAAACTTTCTGCAAAAGCCAAGTCTACTGCGGAAAAGCAATACCTCAGCAGGAGGGTGCAAATTCACTCACTGTGTTTTGTTTCCATCCATACAAATCTTCAGAACTGGTATAATGAAYGTAAGGAAAATGAACTAAGGAGACAGTTTTTGTCATCAACATCATCAAATCTAAGAACAGATAATCTACCTTATAAGGTTTCAAGACAGAGATAGAAGAAGGAACTAAACAGGTCCATTTTGAAAGACTGCTGGTTGGTAGTGAGGTGTTAGTGTCACTCGCACCTTAAAATCACTTTATGGTTATAGTTTTTCAGTATCACTTGGTTTTAAGATGGTAGGCATGGAGTTAGGCCAATTTTGATCCCATTCAGATTTGGGCACTGAATAAGTGGTGGCTTTCTTTATATCAGTTTTGGACTTGGTCCCTCACTTTAATCCAAATCTTGCCTTGCAAGTCTAGAAGATCAGATTGATATATTTCAGTGGGCCTTTATGGACCTGATTCTGAGTCCTTGACTGAACTGATCATAGCTCCTTCTGTTGTGGCAACTGCAGCTTTCTATGCCAACTAAATACTCCTTAAAATCTGTGAAAAAGGAGAACTCACGTGAGTCAGTGACAACAAAGCAGCATTGCCTCAGCTCTCAAGACAAAGAGGGAGTTTTGTCAAAGAACCATATTCCTAGACTGGATCACTTCATTCCAGGTTTGAAGTTTTGGAGTTTTGGTTGTGTTTTTGTTTTGTTTTGTTTTGTTTTGTTTTTAATTATTTTTTCTTAGCCTACTGATCAGACTCCAAAAAACTGAAAAATATAAAGTAAAATGAGAAATCACTAAGATTTCATTCATTATATCTCAGCATATCTTAATTCATAATTCTTCTCACTATGTTGATTAAAATGGATTATTCAAACCTATTATTTACTCTAATTCTTAGTAATATGCTTTGTACCCTCAGAACAACATTTTTTGTCTCTGCCTTTTTTTCGCTTTCCTTTTTTTTTTTTTTTGGTCATGCGTTTCCGTAAGTCAACACATCTCAGAGCTGGAAATTTGCAGTTGTTTAGCCATAAGTAATTGTATTTACAGCCAAAGTACAGCTATCTATCTCATTACTCAGGTCAAAAGCCAATTTATTTATAATACAAAACATTTGAAAACTGACATCTGTTCTTGAGATACACAGAACTTCTGAATTGACGTCAATGATGTAACCACACACAAAAATGTTTCCGGTGAATTTCCTTAATGTTTTTATCTAAATGATAACTCAGCTCAATATAGTGCAGTTTGCTTTCTTTTATTCATGCTACACAATGGTGTGAAAGGGCAAATTTAAAAAATGTCCAATAGTTATAATATGAGCCAAATTCAAACTAGCTAARCTTAGTTATCCTTATATCATGAGGGTCTTTTTTGGGACCAGATACAGGTCTGATAGGCACTGCTGGGAAATTGCCCTTTATTGTAGAAGGTGAAATTTCAAAATCTGGGAGCACTTGAAAGCTGGGGAGTAAATGGGTAGATGTATGCTTTCAAATGTTCCTATATCTTTCAAAAGGTAAACTGGCAGCAGTAGCTAATTGATTTCTCTAAACAGGTAATATTTTCCTAAAAGATTTCTGGTAATGATTTAAATCTCCAGTTTTCAGTCTTCATCATAGCATGAAACATATCTTGAGAGAATAACTTATAGCAGCTACTGCCACTGTCGTTAAAGTGCAGATTTGCTCTCTTTTGATTCCATATTTGCAAAACATGCCTCCAGGATTTCTTATTTGAAAAGGAATTATCAGGACATAGAGTTACATTTTCTTAGCTATTTAGAGGGTGTTAGTCTCTAAGAAGGCCATAAGGAAGCAAGTCCTCTGGGACTATCAATGATAGTTCAATGTCTACATATAAAGGATCTTTCACCTATCTATAATGACTGTGAAAACACTTGAAAGAGGAAAATTCAAGCTTAATTTTGAAATGCCTATATGTGACAAATTCTGAAGGTAACTTGGGTTCCTCAGCTGCCATTTACAACATGAAGAATCTATCTATGATGCTGAGTAATTCAAAGTTAGGAATTTTCTGAAACCTTGAGACATTTGTTCTGTCTTCTGTAGTTAATGATATCACCAGTGGCTAACCCAGCCCAGTACAATTGCTTTATTGTGATCCTATTACTTAAGGCTGGAAAATACCATTAGATCATCTAGTCCATCTAGTCATCTAGTCTTGCTCATTGGTAGGAGTGATTAATGTATTTCAGACCTTCTAGCAGGATTCTTTTGTTGCTCCGTAAGCAGTAGAAAATTGATCCCCTATGGATTTACATCGTACCCCAAGATAGGGATGATTCCATTCATATGGAATATGAACCCCCAATCAGCCAAGAGGTACATGTAGTAGGGTTAGTCCACACCTAACATAGACTGTTCCAGACTTATATACATAGAGGGGTTAGTCCTGACCTGCAGACATGCATGTTTGATCAGCCCGGCTAGATGATACTCTGCATGACTGAGCATACAGCTACTTCCAAAAGGATTGGGTAACAGCTAACTTTTGTCTGCCTTTCCTTCATGGGGAGTCTCTCCTACTCACTTCTAATGTGCTCCAAATTTTTACAAAACTTCCAGAAATGTAACTATTTTTGAATCTTCTACTCTTTTTCAAGTTTGAAGTTATGCAATGTAGTTGGAATTGGATGGTGTTCAGTACTTACTAGATAGACAATTTAATAGATTACGTGGTTGCAAAAGCCTTATTTCTTAAGGTAATCAGAATTACTAAATAAATCATCTTGCAGCTATCATCATGCTAAGTTTTATAAATCCATAATTTCAGGTGTTTTCCAAAAGGCAGAAATGTGCCATATAATTCTGAATTTCTCCAGCTCCCCTTCTCCCTCTTGCATACTCACATAGAGTACAAAGTATTTCACTGTGGCTGGTCATAAGTGTGACCTGAGTGATTATGACTCGAGTGAAATGAGTGTTTTCAAGATTCAAGTTTTCTTGTTCTCTTTAGGAATACAAAACTAGACTTCATAATGATCGCAAACAACAACACAGAGGTTGCCTAATGTGCAGAATCATTAGTAGTACAGGTGATGGCTGAAGAAGGGCTCTGCTTTTTACTACCTGAGGACAATGTATTGTTAGAGAGGAGAGGAGAGCAAATTGGATTTTGATCAAAACAATGGAAATAAATATAGGTTTTTTGAAAGGCTTCACTCACACTCTCTTTTTTCCTGGAAAATGTCTGAAGCTCTCAGCTGCCACAGTCAGCGTTTCCAACCAAAGATTCAGCCCCCTAAAACAAGCGTTTTTAATAAAATTTTTTAAAATTTGTCTAAAATTTGTCTATGTCTAAATGGGCGTTCTTATTTAAGCAGATCAGCAGAGCAGAAACATGCTGTAAAAAAAGTTGGACAGAACACAGAATAGGTGAATATGAAACGGTTAGGCCAGACATCAAAAGAAATTTTTCAACTGCTAGCACAGCGAGATTTTATGATAACTTTAATAAGATTGTGGTGGCATGAAACGTGCCTATTTTTAATATGTTGATGGAAAGAACTGTATGATATTGTTGTCTGTAATAAAAAAGCTCTGGGCTTGATGATCAAGGAAGTAAGTGCCTTGCAGCTCTGTGCCCCATGGTTTGGACACGCCACTCCTATTCATTTTAATGGGAATTACATGCCCAATTAGAAAGATAATTTTGAAAACATGTTTTGCTGTTTGAAAACTGTACAGGAAGTTCAGAGAATGTGTGTTGTGTTGACAAATAAATCTCCCTCTGAGTTAGACACCAATCAACAAGTGTGAAACTTTTGAACCAACATTTTCAAAACCAGATGGCTAGAACTAGATTCCTAGATTCATATTTAGGCACTTATTTGAGTTACTTTTCAGAAGCGCAAGCTTTTAAAATGATGGTTTCAGTAACATGGGAGAAGTTGGTAGACAGACKTTAAAAAGAAGAGCAGAGCAGTCAGAAGTATCTATGCCTCTGAAATCTGAATAGCAAGGTCCTTAGCGTCATAGGCAGAATTCTTAATATTAATGTAAAACCTTCAATTTTGTGTTACATAATATTTCTCATTAGTTTTCACTCAAAATCATCTTCTGTTTTCCATTGCATTGATGGAATTGATTAGCTTTCTTACACTTACTTCATTAAGTGAAGGAATCATTTCTGAAGCTGGTTGCTCCTGATACAGATAGACCAGAGGTTAAAGGTCTCTCTCTCTTTCTCCCTCCCCAACTTTTTTTTTCATTAAAATAAAACAGATTTTTTTTTTCATTCATGTTCACAATTAGTTTAACTCTGTTGGGAGGAGGGATCCATACAAGCAAATACTGATGAAACTGAGACAGTGGAATGAAACATGAACATTTAAGAGATAGAGTTGCAAATGCTTCAAGTTTATAGGAAATACAGTAGGAAATAAATTATGAAATATTGAACAAAAGATCTCTTTAGAAGGAAGTGGTTTCTCAGCAAAGATCAGACTTTTCTATTTTTTTAGCACAAACATCAGATTGGGTGTGCAGTAATGCACTATCATGTATTTAAGATTCACATTCCCCTTTCACCTCTTCTTCCTGTAGATGGATAATGCTCAGTATCTTCCTTTAACCAGAGGAGGCACATTAGGCTGCTTACTTTTACAGTTGAACCTCCTATTTTATTTTCTCTTTTTTGRCCAGCTGGCATGGCATGGGCAGTCTGTCTCCATCTGTTCCCTGTTTCAGGAAAACATCATTAACCCCACTACTCTGGTAAGCTGAATGAAATGAAACATGGCAAAGAAGAAGTTCCTTTCAAATTCTTTTAAAAATCCCCTATGTCTGTGGAACAGACATGCTTTATTGAACAAGTTTCAGAGCAGTACCATGATTTACTGCATTTTCAACTCAGACTAAGTCTACATTAAATCACCAATATATGTGATGTCAAGGTGAATGTAGAGATGGAAGGAAAATCAGAACATGTAGATATTTTAGGGATTTAAAGATAAAGGATTTAAGCATGTGCAGTGGCAAATCACATTTAGAATTTTTTTTTTTTGTAGTTGCCAGCTTTTGGAGTCTACAATAGGTGAACTTTACATGGTTCATAACTTCATAAATGAAGAAAGTCTGCCGTATCCTCCAGCCAGTACTGGCCTTTTAAGCAGCCTGGACATAATTCCAGTAAGACCTACCACAAGAATGTGTTCTGTTGTCTTCTACAAGCAATTTTTTTTTTTTTTTCCAGTCTCAGAGCTAACCTGGGGTTTGGGTGAACCTATAGAGTGTAACTCATCAGCAAATGACAGAATCACTTATGGTTCATACTTACATGGCTATTGGGAATTAATCTTTGGCAATTACTTACAGATGAGAGAGGAGAAAGAGAAGTCCTCCTTCCTGGATAGCATGTATTTCTGAGCTCTGAGTCAGTAGCAATACTAAGCTGTGAAGCAGAAATGCATTTTTGTTAAAGAAAAGGAAAACAGGAACATCTAGCTCTACCTCAGTCCTCTCATTCAATAAAGAGTTGTYGTACGGCTGCTTGTTAGTGGCTTCTGGACACTCCTGCACAGTTTGGTTACATTTTCTGTCATAATTACCAAGGGAATTTGGGGCAAAGAGAAGCTAAGCTATCGCTGGCCCTCTTTCACTTTATCAGTAATTTGGTTTTCTTGAAAGGTTTTTATTCAGAAAATAAAGTCTTGGAGGAAGAAAGAGTTATCTGTATCTGTATAGTTGTTGCTAGTGAACAGTTAGGCTCACAATGCCAATAAAGGGTTGAACTATAAAGATAAGATTTTTATCAGTAAATGTTACATGTATATAGAGTAGCTATCTACATCAGAAATAATCACTCCATGCTTCTTTTATAAATACAGGAAAAAGGGCACATTGATCTCTTTTAGTTATCCAACGTATGATGAAATGAACAGTGACTCTGACACGGCTGCTTCTTTCCACTGACTGTAATGGGGGCCTTGATAACTAGCTTAGATGCAGTCATCAATATTTAGTCAAATCAATCACACCTAGATTTCTGAATGCCTTGTATTCTTACCCAGTGGCAAAGCAGYCTCTATAACTTATGCACTGCATAAATGAAAGAGAAGAGAGACAAAATAAGTGGATGCATGTAAAACAATGGCACTTTAAACAGTCTAGATTGCAGAAATTTCTTATTTTGTCATGCTTGAAAAGCAATATTTGCTAACATTGCTGTTGGATCTGTTAGACATAGAGAATAAAAACACATTACAATTATCTAACCAAAAGAAAAAGAACAGGAACTAAACTCCTCAGAGAACAATAGTTGTAGTTTCTGAAGGTGATGTTGAGTCATCAACAGCATTCTGCCCCTGAAAGAATGTTTAGGAAGTGAAAGTGCAGTCTTGGGTATTGCAGCCATCGAGAATAACAACCAGACAAGATCAAGTGATATGATCTGACTATGTCTGTGTCTTTTCAAAAAAGAGTGGGTTTCTTTTTTTTTTTTTTTTTTTTCCTCTTCTCCCTGTAGTGATTGTCCTTAAGAATTTAGGACTGTTTAAGATGGATCTGTGAAGGGATCCCCACCACATAGCAGAGGTGCAACCTCAGTCAATGATTCTACCAATTTATTCTGAACTTTCACCTGAGTCTCTACAAAGAAGTTTGTCTTTTTATGTTAAAAGCACAAAAATTGCCTTTATTATTGTTATCTGTTGTGTGGCCAGGAATTTGCTAGGTTTCCTAGAAAAAAATGATTCAAAGAATATGTCATTTACACTCAATGTGTCACAAGCCAGGAACTCACGAGGGGAGAGGAAAGCATGACAATGAGATCATAAAATTACCCAGCAGAAGAACTTACTAAAATGGTCCTGGATTTCTCTCATTTTTTCTCCAAAATTTCTTGCCTTCTTTCTTCTTTCATTGTTTTTTGCTTTGTTTTGTTTTGKTTTTTTCTTTGTAGGTGACAATTTTAAAAGTGATTGCATGAAACCAGGCAGTTAGTCTGGTTTGCCAGCAATATTTCTGTGAACTCAAGGAACAAACATGGGAACAGTGAATAGGGGTGAAAAAATACAAAGACTGATAAGAAATCAACAAAGAATATACACTTTGAAGGAGAGGCTGGCAATGACTATGTGGTGTATGGACGGGAAAGTGGGAAGAGATACTGGAATGCTATCATGGATGTATCAGCAGAGGAAATGGTTACTGCAGAAACGTTGTGGGGCTTATTAAACCTAAAAGATGTGCATTAAAATGCATATAGATGRTAGGAAGAGATTGTGTTAGAGTGCTGTGGAGAAAGAAAGGCCTGAATTTGCTCCAGCATGGATGATGGTGAATTTAGAAAAAAGATCTCAAATGATTTTAAGCTACAGTTATATGGGGGTCAAACAATAGGAGAGCATGGTTAGCTGTGATTATTAAAGGAAGTAGTGTAGACAACTTGCCTGGATCATATTGGACTTAACAGACAAGTTATTCTAGATGAGATATTCTAGACAAGAACAGTATGAGTGAGATCATAACTCTAAAAACTCTGGAGTATAGAAGTGTAAATCCTAAGTAGTTATTGTAGGCATGGCAGACAAAAATCCGTATGAATAAATAAGGAAGTAAATATGGAAAAGAGGGAGTCGTGATGTAATGGCTGGTAACGAAGAAACAGAGCTGCCAGTGGGGCTGCTGACAGAGCAGCTAGAGAAATGAGCAGTGAAGAACAATCATGGGGGCCAGGGAGAAACCGGCTGCCAAGAAGAAGGGAAATGACTAAATGCGTTAAGGACAACAGGAAGATCAAATAGGCTTTGAGCCAGGCCAGAAAAAGAAAGTCGGAGGGAAGCTACCATGGCTCATGTGCTGGATTGAATGGTTATTCTGCAGTAAAAGCAACAACTGTGATGTTATAAGCACTCTAAGATTTAGAAGAAAAGATAGAGATAAGACAGATCCCATAAAACTTCTCACACAGGAGAACAGACCTTCATCAAATTTCAGTGGTTTTTCATCATTATCTTTGATATTTGTTTGCAAATTTTCTTCTCCTGACCTGTGCACTACTGATCTTGTGTACAGGGATTCTGTGTTCCAGCAGTTTCTCATCACAATGTGAAAGGTTCATCTCATTCCATGATGGTAGCTTTTCATGCTTGTAGCAATTCCCTCGGGTTACTAATGGATCATTTACACATCTGAGAATGTTGTTAAGAAGCTCCTGAGGTGGAATGGGATTCCAGCTGTAGCAGCTACCTACTGCTCTTATTKCTTACGGCAGGCTCCTGAGAGTTGCACAACTGCCTATTAGCAAGTTGATGATGGATGGAACAGCTGTAAATTTATAAGTAATGATATACTTGAGACTCCTAAATTAGTTAGAGAAGAGCAATTTGCAAATTTTAAAACAGACCTTGAGCCAGGATCTTTTTACAGGATAATGCCACCAACAAGACAACAGTCAGTGGCTGAAAGCTATAAGCATTCCTCTATCCTTTCTTATGGTTTTCCATCTTTGTTGAAAATAGATAATCCAAATCTCACACTGGTTTGAGTATGGGCTTTAATTTTTCTGCTGATCTGCTGGATGGTCTTCAGGAATTTATATGTTCCTCTTGAATTCACTGCAATATGTAGCTATTTTCTTCTGCAAAGTCACCTAAATTCATTTGTTCTGGAAAGTAAGTGCAAAGTAAAAGGAATTAATATAGTAAGGAGGCAAAACAAGAATAGTCACTCAGGGATGGTGGCAAAGGAGCAACAACAGAATGAGGAAGAAGGAAGAATAAGGCAGCTGGTTCAGCAGATGGCAAAGAGAGAGCACCATACCCATGGCGATTCTGCGAAGCTTAAAGACACACTAAAATGAAGAGAACACTCTGGGAAAGGAAAAATGAGAGAATCAAAAAGATGCAAGCTTGATGCACAAAAAGTGAAACTTTGTTTTCCTTGTAGTCTTTGACAGAAAGCCAGGAATACACCTGAAAGGCCCGAGGGCTGGCTACTGAGGAAGAAGTGAACACCTCTCCTGGAAAGAGAAAACTGTGTTTTTTCAATCAACCTTAAAAGAGTGAAAGAAGGAGAATGAAAAGTGATCTTGTTTTTCTGCTGTTTCAACTGCTGGTCTTACAAGTCAAGGACTAATAGGTAGGCTTGACCTCACCTAACTTTAGAAGTCTTTATCTGAGTTAATTTTTAGCACCTGTAGAGTTAGGTGGCTCTGGCGCTTATTCACTRTCAAGTAAGCAATCTGCATCCATAATGTTAGAACCCTAGAGAACTCTGGGCACAAAGAAAGAGCACCTGAAAATCTTGGTTGAAAATTCTTTTCACAAAAAAACCTGTATCCACACTAATTGATTTTTAGTGTCAGTTTTGGTGTATCTCTGGACCTGGTCTACATTTAATAATGAATCATGTGGAAGATCTCTCCTAGGCCTAATAGATTTCAAATATTTCTTCCTTTCGGATTTGAAAATCCTTGAAAGGATTTCTTGTAATGGCTACTCAGTCTAAAAATACTGATGCCCTATGCGCTCCATGTCAGAAACAGAAACAAAAAAATTAATTTTAAAATACACACAAAGAAAGAACCCAGAGGAGAGCAATATAAATTTAGTATTCCTATCTTCATCTTCAACAAMCATGAGTACTGACTGTTAATTGCTCTGAACTGGCAGATGATTAGTGAAGTATATGGAGTACTTGTTTCACTTAATACTCAGGTTGTTGCTTTTTTATAGAACCAAAGTTTATAAGAGAATGTGGAAAATGGCATAAGGGCTAAATGGTATTAGTAGGCACTTTTAATTAATGTCCAGAGCCTTTTATCTGGAGTTGAATGGTATTACTACGTGAAAATAAGCTTGCAGCATCTAGAGTGTAGCAGCTTAACAAGAGCAAAGGGAGACAGTTAACATGGCATTAACCTGGTGCTTACAAAGCCAGTTTCTATTCTTGGTGTGTTATTGTTACTACCAGCTGTGCAATCTCTGCCTCCTTTCTTTCATGAATATACAGAGTGCAAACCTTATAAAACAGATACTGTCACTCACTCTGTATTTGTACAGTCCCTAGGACAGTGCTGCCTGACTYTGTCTGAGGTCTGTGTAGGACATTATAATATTGACAAGTGTGCTCCCACCACACAGTGATGGAAGTTCAGCGCATCTCTCCCTGTGACTTCACTGCCTGTCTTCTCTATCCCAGTTATTCACATTATTCAACAAGGTACCTGAGTAAATTTTGATGGAACTTCTCACATGCTTAAACATTAGACAAATATTTTAATAATATCTGAGTTAGGCCTCTGTTTAATTGTTTTTCTCTTTTATTTACCAACTCTGTATAAAACATTTCTAATACAATTCAATTAAAAGAATAATCATCTCATATTGTAGATGAAAAAGGAGAGAAAAATATCACCAAGGGAAACTAGAACATTGAGGCACTCCTTTTCCTTTGGTACTTTTTTTTCCTATGAAGCCTGTACTTGGATTGATGGCTTGTTGTACCTCTTTATTGCTTTGTTTGGATKGCTCTGCAGTACTTTCCAAATTTAAAAATGAAACGAGTGAGCCTTTTTTTTGTCATGCCTCTTAAAAAAAAGTGATTGAACATTCTTGTCTGACATCAGCAGTGTCCCTTAGAGAGGTGATTCATGAGATACCGTGTCATGGGGAAAATTAAAGGGTAAAAGGGCACCCTGAATCCTATTACTTTTATTTCTCTGTTGATTTGGGTTTTTTTGAAATGGGTGGCCTTTTACTCGTTCTCTATCTGTTTTTATGATTTCTGCTAGTCTTTGTGTTCTTACAATAAAGTAGTGGCACAATCACTGAAAAGGGAAAAATAATCAGAACAGCTAAAATACTACATCAGTTTCACTCAGAAATATCACAGCCATGGCTTTCCTGGAAAGGTGAAGAATAATGCCAAACTCGAGCAATATCACCTACGAACAAAGCACAAACAGCTAATGTGCCATATTGTCACAGCTATTGTAACACATTGCTGTGGCTAATTTTAGATCAAACCATAGAATATACAGATTTGTTTAAGCAAATATCTTGCCTAAGAAGAATTTCTGGGTTGTGAAACAAAGTCTAGAGTGGAAATTTACTGACAGGCTAGAATACAATGTTTAATCAGAATAGTTGCCTTTCAAAGCAAACAAACACTCCTATGCTGTTCAAAATATCTGTCCAATAACTCTACTAATTTATATTATTTAATTGTAGACTGCTTTGTGACTCCATTGCACAAAAAAGGTCTGTTTTCTTAAAGGTAGTGAAATTGTGCCCTTAAAAGTATGTGGGGCACCACTGTTCCTACATGACTCTAACTGTGAGTATAGTCCTAGATTTTGATTTTTTTTATAAACAGATTTACATAGCATGCCCACAGTAAGAATGTCTCTTTTTAGTGCCATTTTAATCTTTAAGTATTGTTTACTTTACTGTTCAATTGGTTTTGTTAGTGTTGTTTATCTGATGCTACGAGAACATGAATTTAAACCCTAATATGTTGAAAAGTGAGATCAAAGAAAAAAGTGCAATCTTCACATTCAATGATTCTTGACATGGTGAATTATTTTATTTTAGTTTTTAATAACTCAATTACAAATGTGATTAATGACATATGTAGTTGCCTCAGGAGAATATCTGCCTACCTATGTTTTTATAAATATGAGAATAAGGTATCAGTGAAACGCTATCCACAGTCTATCTCCAAAACAACTCATTTTCCAGCTCCAGCCAACTCCAGCTATGGAAAAAAACTTAATTGTGATTTCCTCCACTCTTGCACAATGTTGATACAAATCTTAGTGCCACTTTGTTTATCCATTTGGGAATGTTACTCTTCCTCAAAATCATCATAGTAGTCCTTGACATTCAACATCTGAGTATATATTAATTAGTAAACCAGAGATGTTTGTATGGTCTATGATCTGCTTGAGAATGCCTTATTGAATAAACTGTTTTCCTTGATTAAATATTCCACAGTATAATGGAGACCAGAATTTGGTTCACTTGTGCAGATTTTGGGATGAGGCTGTTAAAAAAATGCAATCATAACAACATGTCTCTTTTGGGACGCGAACTGCTGACGCACTTTTTTGTTTGGCGAATCAGTGTGATAACTGAGTTGGAAAAACGCTTTCTGGTAATGTGAAAGTAGTCACAAATATGTCATCTTCTCATACCTTTATGGAAAACCAGTACAACTTAGCATTCCTGTCTGTCTTCAACAAGACTAATTAGCAGGCTAAYGAGGATAGCAGACTGCACATTTTCCTTTGGGTTTTCAAAGGAGTCAAAGGGAAAGTCAGTGTGTTTGAATGTTGCTACCTATTATCCTTGTGCTCTTTTGAAAATTCCGTAATAAAATGTAGAGATACAAACATACGTGTACAATAGTGGGAATACAGATCATATATAATACATAAAACTTTTGCTTTGACAGTTGCCTTGCAAGCTCATATTATAATTTGCTATTAAAAATTCCTCTACTATAACAGAACATTTTTGCCTTTAATGCATCTGATATATATGCACAGTATTTTGTTACTTGTGTATTTTTTATTCTTACTCTAATTTCATTTTCACTATCGATTTCCAGTAATATTGTAGAAGTTTTGATCTTTCTGATATCAATAGATCAGTGTGTGTAATGTGGTTAGGTCCAATTTGGTTGAGTTTCCATTTGTAGACATTTTTAATGATCCTACATATCATTTCTCTTAAGCATAAGAACATGTACTATCTGCATGTATTTGTACAGATTACAGTCTTTACAGATTTTCAGATTATATACAAGGTCTACTTCTTCTTGTATTACACACTGGTAACCATTTTTCAATATTCATTATTGCTAGTTCTTGTTGGAATGTTCTTCCTCTAAAATAATGTTACCTTTTTAAAAAAGTGTACATATTTTCAGGGGGAAATACGTTAGAATTTACATTTAGTAACTGCAGTTGTACACAACAGATATGAAAGATTTTTAAGATAAGGAAATTTCAAACTGTTTTTTCCTCATTATATTGTGTAAAAATGGACATTACCCAATGAAAAGTTTTAATGGTAAGCTTGTTCATAGTTCATATATTACTGAAATATAAGTCAGTGATGAATTAATTTAGACTTAATATTATGATTTGGCTCCTTTGCTTACAAAGTTTGCTGAAAACACACTGGTTCATTATCTCCCAGTTTAATTTCATTCTGCACAAGTGTATCTAAGACTGTGTAAAATGAACTGGAAACAGAATAAAGTCCTAAACAAGTTAATAAAAAAAAAGAGAACCTCAGTCCTAAGAGTGCTCATCAGGCAATTTTTAAATCATGTATCTGGTTTTGTCTGGAACAAGACTGTACATTGCAGTACAGTGTCAACTATTTCCATGTCATGTTGAAACTTTTAAACCTCAGCTATTTCTTGGGCTGACCTTTTTTAAAAAAAGCACAAGATGTGGAAATTTTTTAATACAGGGAAAAAAATTCTATGTATATGCATTTTCATTCTGATCAAGACCTCACTTGTACGGACCATAAAATCTTGCCTTTTGAAGCTCAGAACAATTACAGTGTAAGAGGTGGGAAATTATATCCAAGGGGAGGATGTTCCATTAAGCTAAAATAATCTGAACAGTAAACATCATAACTGACATAATTTTGAAACTAATTACTTGCTACAGTGTGTTTAAGAAAAGAAAGGAGATGTCAGCTTAGGAGTACTTTTTTTTCTCCCAGAGTAGTACTTCTGGTCTACTTCACTAATACATTAGAAGAAGAATTACCCATCTGGTCTGGCTGTCCCCAACATGTATATTTTGCCTCCTAGAAGTGTTCTGTCTCTGACATGCCATCATTTTGTTTGCCWGAAACACCCTATCTTCACACTTGGGCTGTAGAATAGGTGTTGGGGTAAAGGTCTGGTGGCAGAGTTAGCAGTTCCATCTGCTAAGGTGCTGAAGATATGCGTCTGAGCTTTGCTCTGGACTTGCACTTACACCTCAGCTGTATAAGGTTATTGGGAAGGAGTCAAAGGTGATGCTAACCACATCCATCTTTCTTTTCCCATGGATGTAGATCTGGTGCCCTATAACTATCCTGACCTGGTAGGTGATCTATCCTTTGCCTTCTTTTTGATGTAGCAAAAAAGGAATTGGATTTTGGATGAAGCGTGCAATTTCCTCATGGGTGTTTCAGATTTCTTTGTAGGTATTTGGTACAGTGCAATATAATGAGGAACCACATTGGCTACTTCTTGGTTTCCCAAATACTCCATACTTCCAGAAGAAGAAAAACATACTCGAACAGCCCTGGACCTCCTCTGCTTCCACCAATATGGAGATATGTTAAATTTCTACATTTAAACCAAACCCAGTAAGAAGTCAGTTGGACTGTGAACTTTCTTCCTCTTTTGCTCCTTCTTAGAAATTTCTCCCCTTTTCTACTCTGCCGTGCCCTGTGGTTGCAACAAAGGGCGAAGCATGACAGAAAAATCATAACACCTGCTGGAGACAGCAAAGCAGAGAATTTTGTACCTTTCGTGTAACACCTTCAAGAATTCATATTGTCTAAGGATTTTTTACTACCAATTGTACATAATTCTTCTTATAGGTTTCTGTTGCTAATGATTGATAGCAACATGGTAAGGACATAACTTCAGGAAGAAAGAACTACAGTTTGTGATGAGGAAATTGTTTAAACAGTATGAAACTGCCAATCTAAATTTAAATGTGCCCTTTAAACAAATCCATTCTCTCTACCTTTCCTTTGCAAGTGCTGTAAATGTGTCACTTCTGTTTTCTGTAGTTTCAGACTCTTCTTATCTCTTAATAGAGTCTTATGGAAGTATCCCMCTAGCTCTTTTCCCCTTTTTCAACATGTCCAATGAAGTAGGGTTACAAAAACCAGGGCAACACTGAAAAACTGCTATTTTCATGATTATATCTCTTGCCAATTTTCACTTCTGCTCTTAATTTATTCCACACAGCTTATTTTAATAACAATAACAAAGTTTTTGATATGCACAGTACGTTTTTTTGAAACTCTTTTTAAAGAAGTAGGCTAAAAATTTCCAAAGGCAGYTTTTAATTCCTGGTGCAGTGATGATTTAAGCATCCAAATTAAGACAAGTGAGAGCCTATTTTAGAGGTGCTGAGCATCAGCAACTCTGAGTTCGAGAGCTTTAAAGCTCAGCACAGTCAAAGGATCAAGCAGCCACATACAAGCAACTCCAAATCAGACACTGCTTTTGGAAAATTTAGCCTTGTTTCTTAAGGGTGAAATCTTGGCCCTTCAAAGTCAATTACAAATCTCCCAATTACTTCAATAGGCTAGGATTTCACCCTTTATATTTTATAGGAAAAAACAAGCAACATCATACAGAAGTTTCTCTTTTATGATTTTCTTGATGTTTGCTCAACCCTGGCTTCCCTTTAGGTAGGAAAAATCATGGTTTTAATTTAAACTCCATAAAAACAAATAAACAGTAGCTTAATTACAAGGGTGGATGGGATGTTTCACAATGCTTAAGCTAATGTAGTAAAACACCAAGTGTTTGAAAAAACATTTTTAAAGCTCAGAAAACTTCAAACTGTAGTGTGTTTTCTCCTCCCTGTTCCCAACAATGCTGGAGTTGCTAATTTTACAGCACAAATGAGAAACTGATGACAATTTCTAGTAAAGTAGGTTCCATTTATTTTGGCAGATGCCAACAGCAGCACTATAGGATAACACTTTTAACTGCTTTATCTGTAGCACTTTTTAAGTACTTCAGTGTATACCTGTAAGATACACTGTGTCTGTGCTCCAACTGTRTGATATCAATCTTCACAATCACTTAGGTATGATCATCCCATGATCATAAATGTCTTCTCTTTGTATAAAACACATTTCTGTGCCTATGATTGACCACATTATGACAATAATTTATAAAATATTTTTACTGGTTGTCATCCTTAAAGATGACATCCTTACTGATGATTCAGACATGGAAAGTATTGCAATATAAAAACCGGAACACAAACAATGTATAATTTTTTAATGCATAGACAGTCTGCTGGTCATTGAGTCACTCTGGTCAGGTGAAAAAGGACAATGTGCACAATAAACAGTAGATCCTATGAAATCCCCAGTAAGATTTAAATATTCTTCTATTCTACAGCTATGACATATTCAAAAATTTTATGGTGCTGTCAGTTCAAAGACTGAATGTATGGTTTAGCTATTCCAGTCTTTCCACTAGCCCATTTCTTCAGGTGTTTGCAGAACAAGAACTGGCCATGATAGGGTTTATTAACATACAAAATATGGCTCTTTATTTTGCATATGTACATGYCCCATCTATGTTGACTTATTTTCCGCAATAAGATTAGATACAGAAAGGATTTATCTTAAGACTTCCTGACCCCTCCCTAGGTGTGGGTCTAGGTACTAGAGCAGAACCAAGAACATTGTTGGTCCATATATGGAGGGTCCTTGTATGGAAGAAGGCCTTGAGAAAAATTATGGTTCAACAGCTGTTCTTTGGAGGAGTAGGATGAGGATCACTCTTTTCTTTGAAAATTACACGACTCATCTTCTGTCTAATGATCAGAGATTTGAGGACAGATTTTCCTTTTCCCCTGCAGGAGGTGGTGTCAGTGGTGCTCACATTACAGCTTTTTAATTTCACTTGGTGCACCAACACCAGCAGCCGGATAGTCAGAGGCCTTATTTCCTACTCAGGTGATTTGTTCTCTGAGCCAACAGCCTACTTAGAGTACAGCTGCCCTTTATGGGAAGGAAGCACAAGGAAAGAAAATTTGTGCTCCCTTATTTCAGTGGTTGGTCGCTTTCAAAAGGGTTGGTGAAGTTGTCTGTGGCTGAAGGGTTTCATTTGTGCAGGTGCAGAAGACAGACAATCTCTGATCGTCATGCCCAAAGCACAACACTGATTCCATTTTAGACTGCAACAGTAATTTTAGAAAATTTGCCTTCAATAGTTAGCAAAGATAAAATAYCAAGAACATGGAAAAGACTTTTTCCTTGCTGTGTGCCTAAAGGTCATGTTTTCATGAGCTCTCCAGAGTCTCAAATTGTTCTTTTGCAAAGTACAATTATTGCCATTCAATATCAATGCTAAATTTGAGTCATCCTGTTAAACTAATTTTTTTACTGGATTTTTAACTAACCAAAATTCTACCAGATGTTTCTATAAACAAAGGATAGTGCTGGCCCAGTATATTTTAGCTGGATCTGCTTTTGGACGCTATAAGCTTGTTTCCAGGATTTTAAGTCTCTTAATAGATAAGAGTGTATCCTTACCTACCCACGTATCAATTCTGTGTATATAATGTGCTTAGAAAATATGCTGCACTAGTCCACTTTACCTTTTGCCTGGCAATACTCCTGAGGCATCTGTTCTCAGATCAAGGGAACATTGAAAGGCCTTAAATCTGATCTCTCAGACAGCTGTGCTAATTTAACTAAAGGGGCTACAAGAGGGGATGGAGAGAAATCTATAAAATATTTGGCTGACATTTGAAAAAAGAGATAGGATGTTTTCTTGTTAACCTTTAGAGCAGCCCATTACATAAATTGTGACAATGTTCTCAGATTAAATGAGACTGTATTCTGATTTAACTCTGGATTTATCACTCCAGCAAATGAATTCTACTGTAAAGTCTGGCAATATATCTTTTAAAGAATGCTGTTTATCTCACTGGGGAAGCAGAGTGCTGATAAATAAGGAGCACAGCCTTTTGGATGAAACATGGTAAAGATGGATTGGAAAGAAGATTCAATAGCATTGCTTTCCTTCTTCAATGTAGGAACGTTCCATGGTGTATATCTGATTATAATTAGAGATTTTTCATAGCATTTCTGTAAGCTTTAACATGATAAACAAAAGTATCTAAGAAATGTTGCCTTTTCATAACATTTGATTATGTGAATTCTAATTACATATGAAAAGCATTCGCACAGAATTCAATGATGAATCGTTGTTCAGTAGTTGTTCAGCTTCAATTCTTAGTTAGGTTTCCGTTCACTCTGAATGAATAAATCTCACCAATTTATGTCTACAAGAGAAGGTTGAGCACTGACATTTTAAATAACTTGATTTTAAGCTCTCCTAAAATTAAAAAAATGGAATTTTTTGATTTCTCAGATGCTAAAACTAAATCCTGCACTAGTTTCTAAGTGGTGAAAATTTCTTTGTATTTATTCAAACTGTGAGTAATATGAGAAGCTGAGATATAGAGCTCTTTTACAAAAATCTAAAAGACCTATGGGCATCTTTAGGAAGAGAGTAGAAAAAAGTTTGAAAAATTATTTTAGATTGACATATGAAAATACTATGTAACAGTATGAAATATTATCAGAGGCAGTCAGTTTATAAAAACTGCTCTCTGGAAATTAATTATTCAATTTATGTAAAAATTTATTTTAAAATATCAAGAAATTAGCTATTAATAAGTCAAGGGTAATGAACACGAATCTTGATTCCAATAGGATGAATTTTTGAAACCTAAAAAAAACCATTTTCAATGTTAGTTCCTAAACTGCTCTGAGGAAGCTGTTGTGAGTTGCTTAAACTTTCAGAGGCAAGAGGTTACATACATTGTAGTGTTCAAAAAGAAAGACCCTGATTATTCAATGGGTAAAATATCAGAATTGTTATAAAGACTGTAAGTTTCAACCTGTAATTGTGTTACTCATGAAAGTAAAGCCTACTTGCCTGAATAAAGCAAAGGATGGTTCCTCCTTATAGGGTAAAATTTATTTTCCATAAGGTTTTGTGTTCTGAGGGAATTGAACATAGCTGACCAGAAAGCAGAAGTATATAATCCTACCAGTCCCACACACTAAATTTGTTGAAGGTTGCAGTGTTTTTTTATTTTATCTTTATTTACTGTAGAAAGTTTGTTGGGTGATGGTGACTAATAGCTGAACATCTGGATGCAGTGACCTTTAAAAGCCTTTAGTCATTACTGTGCCCAATTAAACTCAATATCAACAGAAGTGCTTGCATTTTGACTGGACTAGTATAAATCACTTTGCAAAGACATTGTGGAAACAGGGGGAAATATCGTCATTCTGGGCTCATTCCCCTCTAAATGACTTCAGCAGGATGGGTCAGGAGCTAAGGATTTGTTTTGTTTTTTGTTTCCAAAGAACAAACTTTGGCAATTAAGAAAATTAATTAATGAAGTTAACCGGACTAAATAGCCCAAAAACTTCAATGGGGAACAAGACTGGAATTTATCTAAGAAGTCAAATGTGCAAAAATTATCTGGGACTCGCATCTCAGCCAGAGAGAAAAAACTTTTAAGAAAGCTTTTTAAAGGCCTAGCTGGATAAACAACCATCTCATAAAATGATATTAGAAGTAAACAGGGAGCCTATCTGGAATGGGGAAAGGACTGATCATTAAAGGAAGCTATACTTTAAAGGTCAAAAAGTGCAAGCACAAAGTGACAATTTCGAAAAGTCAAGCTGGGTTTGCCTTTACAAAGGAAAATAAAACAAGTGAGCAAAAGACTCTTCTAATAATGTCTAAAACTTGGAAGTCTAACTCTAGTGAAGGGTAGAGGTAAGACAATCATCTAATGTGTCACCAAACCCCAACATTCAACAGAGTAACTGTTGGAATGAGGAGAGAGATGATAGAAAAAAAAAGTGCGACATCGACAACGGAAGTGAAGCCCAAACCCGAAGTCGGTCAGGGCACTGYGTGGTGGTTCCCTGGGGCTGGGGGCGTCGGGGGCTCCCCGGGGCAGCAGGGCCGGGCCTGGYAGCCAGGGCCTGTTCCTCCCAGCAAGGSCAGGCCGGGTCGGGGTGGCAGCCCCAGCCCCAGGCTTTGAGCACCTCCCTGGGGAYGGCAACAGGCCAAGGCCGGGCCAAGACTCTGGCCTGCAGGCGGGGGTCAGGATCCAGGCCATTGAGGGGAACCAGGGTCCGACTCCAGCCGGGATGGCCAGGCAGGGTCGTCAGGATGGGGACGGGTGGAGGCCAGGCTGGAACATCAGCCAGTGGGGTGGGCCCGGCTCAGCAGGGCCCATGGCTGGGCAGGGCAGGGCTGTGGCGGGGCTGGAGATGGTGTCCTACKGCTTCTCTGGGGCAGGCACTGATGGCCCCGGGGGCTGGAATGGGGCCCTGGGCCGTGGGCAGGGCGGGGGTTGCCCCAGGGGCAGGCAGGGCCATTAGGGCCCCTGAGTGCACTCAGGGTCCTGGCAGAGTTTCCCCAGTGTGAAGCACTTAAGCAAAGCAATCAGAAGCCTGGTTTTCCCACGCTCCTTTAAAATCAATGGAAAAAATCCTCTATAAACAGCAATTCAAACTCCCTAAGATCTAAATCAGTGTCTGAAAATTCCTGTCTCTCCATTGACGAGTAGGAGGTCTTTGCGCGATGCCTGCATTCGTGTGTTGTGAAGTTATATGCTGAATTTGGGAGGGCTGGTGAGCATCATTTCAGACCTTTAAGAAAACTGACTCATAAAATGTAGCAAGAAATAATAAAAAATTTGTCAAGTTGAAGGTAGTCTTTTATAGAGAGAAGCTACACAATGCAGAATTTGTATTTAAAAAAAGAAAAATGAGATCTTAGGTGGCTGAGGAACAATTGTTTAACCTTTGTAATATGGAACACCTGGAGGAAAGAGTAATTGAATATTTCACAATAAACAGAAAATGACATAATACACAATGAGTTTATCAAAGTTAATCATGCCATGCCAACAGGAACCTTTGGATATCACTCTTTTCTAGACAGCGCATATATCCAAAGACCATTTCATATTATGTCACATAGGAAACTATTAATTTTACTATAATAAAATAAATTATGAATTTGTGAAGGTGAGATAACAATAGATTGTGATGAAGGTGACTATCAGAGTAGAGACAGTGCAATTCTTCGGACATAATGTTGTTTAGTATTGCTAACCAGTGGCTACAGACTAAAAAGTAGACATGTTTCCATAGAGCTTGTTAATGGTAGCATGTTAGCAGATGTTGCGTGTATTTAGACTGGGTGTCACATTATACTATATAGCTACCAAAAGTCCCAGTCTTGAATTGTTTGCATTGATGACCTACCTGGGATATATCACAGTTCCTTCTGGTCCAGATATCTGAGTATCCTTCTGCAAATTGAAGCCTGGCAGAGGGGAGGCTGCTATGTGCCTGGTTCTTGCCCTGAGGTAGGGTTAGGAGAACTCTTAACATCAAGCAGGTTAAATATAAACTTTGCCATTGTAAGAATGATGACTTAGAGGACTGAAGTGCTAGGAATAAAACTAAATTCAACAGTACAATGTGCCCGGACTTACAAGTGGATCTCATAGCAGAGAATTATCCTATAGTTCATCAGTCGTAAAAGCAGAAGCAGAGAAAGATCAGGTACTAAATTTAGGCTCTGTGAACACTGCTTGAAAGAACTCAGTCCATTTGCCCTGGTAAAAGACAGAGAGATATTACTGTTCTCTGGTAATTAATCTCTATTAATAACAGGAAGGCAGAAAAATATTTTAAGATAAGCTGCATTTCAAGYACAAGAAATTGGCCATGAACACCCCTAGCATGAAAACAAAACACTAACAATATAAAGATTTCTAAGCATCAGAGCAATAAAATTCTGGAAAGTCTTTCCAATGGGACAATCATAAGGTGAAGATTTAATWTATTGATCTATTTCTTTATATATTTTTAATATTTTCATTTTTTTCATCATTCGTATGTTGAAAGATATTCAGATGTGACTTCTTCAGAACTTTAAGAACACAGAATTTCTGTAAGTTCCTGTAGTGATGAAGTTCATAGAGTGATGCCCTTCCTTCCACCACTTTTTATCTACATTGAAAAGGGGGCCCTCAGGATATGCCAAAGGGACCCTCTTATTTCTTCCTTGTGCAGGTCACTTCTCTCAAGAGAGTGATGTCCTTTGCATTTTCATTCCTTACTATGCTATTGATATGAAAAAATCCTGTAAAGGTAGATTATCTGAAGATAAAAACTAGATTGTTTCACTCTTTAGGAAGAAGAAGAAACACATAATAGGTATATATAAGTAGATTTTTTAGTATTTATGCATGATAAATCTTGGTGAAACTCAAATGATTCTTTTTAATTTGCCTGCAGTATTTAGTCTTAATGGAAATGAAAATAATCATGCATTCAGTTTGCTGTCTTTGACAGCAATAAAATGATAACAGGGTAAAAGAATTCAAATGCAAAATGCCAAAAAAAATTAAATTACTAAAGAAGAGAACAAGAAATAAAAAAGTGCAAGCTGGCAAAATAAAAAGTGATCTGGAGTCATCGACCCCAAGTTGGAAACTCTCTCGGGGAGAATTATTATTTAGAAGGGTGGAAAGTCCTGTTATTCAAAACTAAAACCTGACATTCTTACAAGTCCAACTGTGAGGCAACGTGTAGCTGAGTAGCTCAGCATCTGATTAGCCCTAACACCAATAATGTAAGTTTGAGAGCCACGTTCTGCATTTCAGTTTTACTTTCTGCTTCCTGTTCTTCTGAGAAGGATGTATTAGACCTACCCATAGTAGGTGTACTGTCCTATCATGAGCTAGCACAGCTTTTCTGCACCATGTGTTGATGAGTGGCATTTATACCTCATCTCTTCTTCCCTCCCCCTTCTCTTTACTGTATTGACAGGTTACAGTGAAGGGTTATAGCAGTCTTACAGGTTGTGTCTAAACTGATCTGTGGGCGTGAATGCAATGTGAATCAAAATCTTGATTCCTGGTAATTCAGATTAGGGAGCAGGGCTGGACAGTTGCTCTGATCTGATTCAATTTCCTGGGTGTTATTGTCTACAGACCAGGACCTGAGGGAAGAAGGAAGGAAACATGATTTATACCTATCGTGGAATGAATGCTAATTAAACTGAAGGAAGCAAGTGTTTCATTATTTGGGCAGCATCTAGTTTTATGAATTATCTGTGAATCTTATTTTCCCTGTGAGTTTTCCCCTCCATTTCATTCAAAAGTGCACGAAGAACATTGTGTTTATTTCTAATTTCTAAAATATTTATATGGTATGTATTTGAAAAGTAAGAAAATTTTTTAAGAGTAATTTTTAATGTCATTTTTAGAAATACTGTAATGTGTTTATCGTATAGCATGCAATAAACCAAACTTTTGCTAGCATTTTTTGTAATGAAAGTTTGATGTTTACAAAGAAACTCAACTCAAGATTCAGATACTTAAATTTAGTTGTCTGTGATATAGATGTCTGTGTATGAGCTAGATGTGTAAGATCCCATTACCGTCACTGGAGATCTGCATTCACTCAAACGCAGACACTAAATTTGGTTAGCTGACTAGGGTTTTTTGACCCTATTGACTATACTACCAAAGAACTTGATTCAATTGCATAAGCATAGGTGACTAGTGCAACTGAGATGCTGCGGAGTGTCTGAGACCACTGCATAGGATTAGAAGATATCACAAAAGATTTACAGGAGATCCATACTCTGATGTATCAGCAGTGGAAGGTCAGGTATGTTATCCTGGGGAATCTCAACCAATGTTGATATCTTCCTGTATTTAGAAACATCATGTAATTTGTCTCCTACATTTGCAGAAATTATAATGAGTTTAGTTGCATGTAGATACAAGTAGACACACAAATTCATGTGTCTAATGTGATGTCTAAATCTGGACTGGAATCCCACCCCGCCCAGCTGGAAAGCAGCTTTGCAAAAAAAGACCTGGGGGTCCTGCTGGACACTTAAATGAACATGAGCCAACCATGGGTCCTTGCAGCAAAAAAGGCAAACGGTATCCTGGGCTGCATTAGGAAAATTGTTGCCAACGGGTTAAGGGAGGTGATCCTCTTCCTCTCTACTCAGCACTGGTGAATCCACACCTGGAGTACTTTGTCCAGTTCTGGGTTCCTCAGTAGAAGAGAGACATGGACATACTGGAGAGACTCCAACAAAGGGCTACGAAGATGATTAAAGGACTGGAGCATCTCTCATATTTGGAAAGACTGAGAGAGTTGGGACTGTTTAGCCTGGAGAAGGGAAGGCTCAGGGGAGATCTTACCAATCTATATAAATATGAGGAAGAAGACGACAGAGTCAGGCTCTTTTCAGTGGTGCCCCATGACAGGAAAAGAGGCAATAGACACAAGTTGAAGCACAGGAGGTTCTGTCTGAACTTAGGGAAACACATTTTTACTGTCAGGGTCACTGAGCACTGGCACAGGTTGCCCAGAGAGGTTGTGGAGTCTCCATCCTTGGAGATATTCAAAAGCTGTCTGGAAATAGTCCTGGGCAACCTGGTCTGTGTGGTCCTGCAGGTGGGTTGGACCAGATGACCTCCAGAGGTCCCTTTCAACCTCAACCATTCTGTATGATTCTGTGATTCTGTGAAAATGACAATTTTCAGACTCATAATCTCTTTGGCATACTTTCTTCCCTTACAGAACAGTAACCAGAAGAACTAACTAAAATTTTTTGAGGCCAAAGTAATGTTTATAAAGGAGATTGAAAATCCTCTCTAAATAAGAATGCTATTGCAAACAGCGTATTCGAAATACATGAACTCACAATGTTATATGCTGTGTATTTGAAATTAATGCTGTGGGGTTTTTTTCAATATTCTTGAGAATATGGGTTTCGGAACCCCTTAATGCAGGTGACTAATCTTACTTTTTATTTAAGAGCACTAATTGAGACTTTTAAAAACAAGTACCTTCTAGAATTTACATTGAATAGACTATAAGTGAGCCAATGAAACACCCCCCCCTGGGAAAAAAAAAAAAAAAAAACCCCAAACAAAACCCCACCTTAAACATTTTCAAGCCATATGGCTTCCATTCACAGTCAAGTACTATTTAAATAACAACTATTTCACAATTTTACCTGATCTATTTCCCTTCTGAAAAAAACAATTGTCAGGGAAATCTCTGAGGCAGAGTTTAAGATAGGGATTAGTTTCCTGAAAACAAGACAAGTCCTGAAGTTCAAAGTTAGGCTTTCTGGATTTCTTCAGGAACTACAATTCCAGCTTGAGTAGCCCAATTTAGGGACTTTGATGGAGGAGATAAATGATGTAGTGCCACAAATTAAGAGACCATAGGGAACACATATATAAAATAATCCCTTAATCATTAGTGAGTGGTTCCAATCAAGAAGAAAAGGCTGAGAGAAACAAAAATGTAATTAAGAAAGTAATAATAGGAAAAGACATGGAACAATATCCTCTCACAACAGACAAAAATTACAAGCACTTACAGAGGTCAGATTTCCTTTTAAATTTAAGCCTCCATAAAATGTTATTGTATGTAAGGTTAAAAATTAGCCTTCAGATTTAAATTTCTTTGAAGATGAAAGATAAAGGAATGTATTCAAGCACTTAATTCATGAAGTCAGACCTGTAGGCAAAACTAAATAGGCATCTAACTTGACTTTTAAATATTCTTGACAAATATGTACATTAAAATTAAATATAATTAATTTTACCATCTTACCTTGTCTTTCTTGTAAAAATTACCAGAAAGAAAATGAACTGAAGTGATTACTGATATATGTAAGTATCCACATAGCAGCCATCTTCTCAGACTTTGCCTTGCTCAGACTAGAACTGGTAAGTCTCCTTCTCCACTGCCTTCCAGCGGACCATCTGGCCTCATTCTTCTTCCTTTTTTTGTCCCTCCTTTAGTTTTTATGGTCTTATTGCAGAGCCAATTTGGCAGTAAATATCTTATTTCTTTTTCAACCAGTCTGTGAATTCCCCACTTCAGAYACCCCCAGCACACCTGTGAGAACAAAAGAATGTGCCATTATTGAATTCTATAATGAAAGAGATGAACTCTGTAAGTGATCTTAAGTTGGTGAGAAAAGTTGTGCATCAAACTAATATTATCACAAGACAAAATATGGGAAAGTCTATACAAATCAGACACCAGTTGCTGTTTTCAAATGATGTTGCTTTGTGTGCTGCAGTGAACTGACCAGATTTATACCCTCCTGAATAGGATAGGATAGGATAGGATAGGACAGGATAGGATAGGACAGAATAGGATAGAACAGAATAGAGTAGAGTAGAGTAAAGTAGAGTAGAGTAGAATAGAATATTTCAGTTGGACGGGACCTACAATGATCATCTACTCCAACTGCCTGACCAATTCAGGGCTCACCAAAAGTTAACTGAGAAACTGTTTCTATGTGAATCCAATCTCTGCAAAGGATCTCTCTCTATATATGTTTATATAACTTACATAAATAAGGCATAGCATAAATCTGTGTTGTAGAGGACACTCAAGAACAGAATCCTGAGACAAGACATGCAGCCCATTGGTTTGAAGTCATGAAGTTCAGATGTGGCTAGAAGGTGTCTCTGTAGAACTCAAAGCCTCCTGCCTCAGGAAGCCCCACAAATTAACATGCTGCTGGACATGTCCGGACAGGCCCTCCATGAGGCAGTTTTGTGGATGGTAAGAAATATGCCATGCCTTTCTCATGGAAAGGAAGTGGTCTTTAAGAAAGGTGCAAATATCGCTATAGACTCAGAAAGCAATTTAGGTTTTCAAATGAAAGAAAAAGGTGCAGGTAGTGAAACGCTATGGACCCCGCCTCACATATATACTCTTAAGTTGTTAAAGGTGGGATTTTTAATAGCCCTTGCAACTGTTCATAATAAAAATCAATTGGCAGATTTTACCCYAGGTACATTGAGGCAGAAACAGGCTAGCGCTGAGTGGCAGTGATAACATCATAAACCAAAAAGAAATCTTTCTGGAATGGCCCTCTGTGCAAACCCTGGATTATCACACGTTCCTGAAAATGTCAGTGGTAATTTTCTATGACTACGAGGAATTGTGTTCCCATTTACTTCATGTTTCAGCAACGGCGACCACTCAGATTCTATATTGTGTATATTTGTTATCTCCTGCCTTGTAGGTTACTCTCAAAGAAAGAAACAGCATGTAATAAGAGACTATGGATTATTAGTGGTGACGATACCACATAAAAACTGCAAGGTGCTATGATGTATTTACCTTTGACGGCAAGATCCTCTGTTTGGATTTAACAAATTAGCTTCTCAGAAATTTCCTCATCTGAACAGCAGCTGCTTGCCATATGGATCAAAACTGCATTCGGTAAATGAAATGATTTCCTCATGCCCATGTGATTTTCATGTACAGTCATGTATCTGAATGTTTAAGGGAGGAGTTTGCTGGTCTACTGAGAGTGGTTCAGCTGAGAAGTGTTCATTTTGAATCCCAGTTTTCTTTTGCCTTTTTTTTTTCTTTTTCCCAGAAGGTTCTTCTCCTGCGAAAAACTTAAAACAAACAAACAAAAAAACCCCAAAAAGCCCTAAAGTCAAAACTTAATAAAGTAATCTGAGGAAAATGAAAGGCAGTGGAAAAGTGAGGGAGAAATATTTTTTAATCTTAACAAAACAAGCCAAATAAAATATTCTGTGTGAAATTCTGGCTCCAAGGAAGTATGAAACACTGTATTTCTTGTATCTTGTAAATATTTGATTACTATAAATAAAATCAATAATTTAATTAAAGAATAAAGGAAGGTGATAACAGTTATATTAGCAAGAAACATTAATAGTAGTAATACTTTAAAATGTTGACAAGGAAGTTTCTAATTTACCTAATGATGATTGAATCTATTAAACAGGATTATGCAAATATAAAAAAAATACCCTTTCCCTCTATGGGTTATAATCCTACGAGCACATAACTTTTTTTTATTTATAGACTTCTAGCACTGCTCATGCAAAGCTGTCACAGCAGATTTCATGCTTTTAATGAATGAACAGAGCCTCACAACACCTTCTGGATATTATGGGTAAGAATTGTTGCAACCAATAACTAAAGCGAGTGAGATTAAGAAATTTATTCATGGACATAATGCATATCCAGATTTATATATTATGTTCACATGTTCCCATATGGATTCCTACACTAACAACACATATCACAGAACATCAGGGAGATAATAAATACATAAAAATTAGGTAATGTATAACTGTGGATTCATTTATGACTTCGGTGTGCTGTCCTCATGACCAGAACACTGGTTTCATTGACCTCTTGAGCTCTTCACTCATGACTTATTTAATCAGAACCATAGCTACACAGGAAATTACTTTTCATTTTCATAAGAATCTTTTTTATATTTTTTTACTTTTCTAGATTTTTCCTAGTCTTTGATGAAATGTCAAAATCTGATATTTTAGGGAACTAATATTAAAAATTTATTCAATTGCAGCAATTAAAATGGTTCATTGTAATTTAGTTCTATTCTATAATATAGTTTTTTCCATTGTTACACATTAATTCTGATTTTAATTTAAAATATCTGGAAACTTCAAACTGGAAAATGTCATTTAAAATTCTGATATCTGTCAAAAAGTTCAGATTGTTTTGTAAATTCAGAGCTCTTTAAAAATAAAATAAAGAGACTTGTAGAATGTACCCTTTCTTCAGTTTTGGTTTTGATTACATTCTGATTTTAAAATATCT
The DNA here is from genome assembly GCA_030449065.1 of Oceanodroma leucorhoa. Taxonomy (NCBI): domain Eukaryota; kingdom Metazoa; phylum Chordata; class Aves; order Procellariiformes; genus Oceanodroma; species Oceanodroma leucorhoa. The sequence continues at coordinate 8,313,155 of JASVER010000009.1, read as the reverse complement.
GACCTGCAAATTCCCAGTCAGTTTTAATTAATGTTCAGGATTCTGTAAGTAGTTTGATGTAACCTCTATATACACTATGTATATTAGCAATAGAAACAATTTCTTTATTGATCATGTTCTGGAAGTTTAAAGTGTTCAAAATAACATTCTCAATTAATCATATAAATGTTTCAAATCTCTTAATAGATTTTATCATTCTCTTTTTGGAGCTCCATTCACCTCTCTTGTCATCAGTTGTAATAAATTCAACAAAGAATTTAAAAGGCAAGGACTGCAGGTTGTTTTTAAAACTAGGAAGCTRGTCCCCTAAAAGGAATCTAAAACCCAGAGCTGGATGCCTGACTTACTCAGATTTAGAAAGTTGCATCATATTCTAAATTGCAGATATTCCCTTAGCTATCTTTGAACACGTTGGTACATTCACATAACAGAGTAGGACAATTCAGAGGTAGTACCTTTGGCTCCTGAAGAAATATACACATGCTAGCATGGTGCTATGCCTAACAGCCTTAACTTAATCTCAGAAAGTGTAATTAGCCCAAATCCAACACAGGAATGCTGTGCCTTTCCTATTTCTGGTTCTAGAAACAGATAGAATCATAGAATCATAGAATCATTAAGGTTGGAAAAGACCTCTAAGATCATCAAGTCCAACCGTCAACCCAACACCACCATGCCCACTAAACCATGTCCTGAAGCGCCACATCCACACGTTTTTTGAACGCCTCCAGTGATGGTGACTCCACCACTTCCCTGGGCAGCCTGTTCCAATGCTTGACTACCCTTTTGGTGAAGAAATTTTTCCTAATATCCAATCTAAACCTCCTCTGGAGCAACTTGAGGCCATTTCCTCTCATCCTATCGCTAGTTACTTGGGAGAAGAGACCAACACCCACCTCGCTACAGCCTCCTTTCAGGTAGYTGTAGAGAGCAATAAGGTCTCCCCTCAGCCTCCTCTTCTCCAGGCTAAACAACCCCAGTTCCCTCAGCTGCTCCTCATAAGACCTGTTCTCCAGACCCTTCACCAGCCTCGTCGCCCTTCTCTGGACACACTCCAGCACCTCAATGTCCTTCTTGTAGTGAGGGGCCCAAAACTGAACACAGTATTCGAGGTGCGGCCTCACCAGTGCCGAGTACAGGGGCACGATCACCTCCCTACTCCTGCTGGTCACACTATTCCTGATACAGGCCAGGATGCTGTTGGCCTTCTTGGCCACCTGGGCACACTGCCGGCTCATGTTCAGCCAGCTGTCAACCAGCACCCCCAGGTCCTTTTCCGCCGGGCAGCTTTCCAGCCACTCTTCCCCAAGCCTGTAGCATTGCCTGGGGTTGTTGTGACCCAAGTGCAGGACCCGACACTTGGCCTTGTTGAATCTCATGCAATTGGCCTCGGCCCATCGATCCAGCCTGTCCAGATCCCTCTGCAGAGCCTTCCTACCCTCAGGCAGATCAACACTGCCGCCCAGCTTGGTGTCATCTGTAAACTTACTGAGGGWGCACTCGATCCCCTTGTCCAGATCATTGATAAAGATTTCAAACAAGATGAGGCCCAAAACTGAGCCCTGGGGAACACCGCTTGTGACCAGCCGCCAACCGGATTTGACTCCATTCACCACAACTCTCTGGGCTCGGCCGTCCAGCCAGTTTTTTACCCAGCKAAGAGTAYACCCGYCCAAGCCATGAGCCGCCAGCTTCTCCAGGAGAATGCTGTGGGAGACAGTGTCAAAGGCTTTGCTGAAGTCCAGGTAAACCACATCCACAGCCTTCTCCTCATCTGCTACGCGGGTCGCTCGGTGCAATCTTGGAGATATCTTTGCATATGTCACTAAAGATATATTGAACCTGGATGCTAAATCAAGAAGCGAACTTGAAAAGCTTAGGTATGGGGATTAATCCATGTTTTTCTCCAGAATTAAATTATTTATTTATGTTTTCTTTACAGTATCAGGGAATTAGAACCCTTAGGTGAAACAATAGACATTTAAAATAAATATTGAAATACTGCAGCTAGAGTCCTTCTTTTCTTTGCTGTGGTGTGCATAGAAGAACACTCAGGAAATGTGAGTTAACAGTTCATTGCCCCCCCAAATTGTCATTGACAATTTAAGACTTAAAAAATCTTCATTTCAGCTTGCTGAGTTGCAGGTTGGACTCAAGCCTGAGTGCTGTACTGAAGCCATTGTGTTTTCTGTCTTTCAAACCAAAATCTGAAGTCTGCAGTAAATTTTCTACAAATTCCTGAGGATTCTGTATTACATCGTAAACATATGAACATGGCAGTTTCATGTGAGTCTATGGGTTTCAGGATGGTTTTCTAATTCATTAGAACACCTCTGGTGCACTAGAACAACATAATTTCTGTCCTTTACCTACTTTTTGCCTCATTAGATGCATTTCCTTAATTCTTAGCATTTTTTTCCTATTCTCCTCATCTGTTGATTTCATTATCTTTTTGAAATCAAAATCAATGAGCAAATTTCAGCCAAAAGGAGTTATGTTGAAAACACTCAGAAAGGTAGGCATCTGACTGAGAGGAAGTAAATACTTTCAGGATATTTTGAGGGCAACCTGAAAGGTGCCTAGAAAGTTTATTCTATCCAGTCAGATTAATTGTGTCCCAAAATGCCTAAGTGATTACCTCAGATATAATTGCCAAAAACATAGGTATCTGGCATTAGATGAAGTGAATACCACCCAAAATTAATAGCTAGGTAGAAGTGAGAGACCCACGTAAACATTTCCATTAGGAAAAGAGCCTTTAGTGTAGAGTCATTATATGTTCTATTAAGTTTGTTTGTGACCAGTCAATATGTGTATGCCATATCACGTGGCAAAATGGTGTGTGCTTTTCAGAGTCCAGCTGGTTGCTGTGGCAGGTAGCTGAAGGCAGCACAGGCACAAACACGGGTATTCTCAGGAGGAGGCATGTGYACCCAGGAAGCTGGGCTTGGTAAGGCTGGGGGACTACCATACAGAAATATGTAGGAAATACGGAGTATAACATGGCAGAAATACAATGTGAGTCAAGCAGAAATATGTTTTCCCATCTACTTATGATAAGATCGTAGGTATCAATTATTTGCCTCTCTTCTTGTAATTTTTTTACAGGTTTCCTGGACTCTAGAACATATCTGAAAGTTTTCTTATGTTCCTTATTTTCACTTTTGGTTCCCTGGTGTGTACATAAAAATGCCTTTTAAAATGCATTTGTAGGTGGGCAACCTTCCATTCAAACACAGATGATACATGTGCATTTATTATTTAGACATGCTAAGTGGAACACTTTTTTACAATATATTGTAACTATAATTTGTTCTCTCTGACTTATTAAATTTGGATATGATACAGTGACTGTTTTATTTAAAACAGAACATTTGTGCTCTGTTATTTAGTTAAAAAAAATGAATAAACAAACTGCTTTACCCCTTTGCTGCAGTTGCTGTTCCACAGCCTTCTTGTCTGCAGAGATTTTACCTACAAAGAAGGTTGTGTCATTGCCTTGTTGTTCATCAAGTACATGATCGGTCTTGGCTTAAACAGTGCAATGCACTGCTGAAAAATGCTCTTCCTTCCTGTTGCAGTTATGGCATGTTTCTTTAATACTCATTTCGCCATGGTTGCTACTTCACTGGAATTTTTGCTGGCCAGATGACCTATGATTCTCAGCTTGAACCTGTATTTTTCTGTCCTGATATTCTCTTCTTTGAATTACATCACAAAAGCTAACTGTTCATTCAGACTTGATTTTACAAGGCTGAGATTTGTATTTAATCAAATTTGGTTGTGTTTTGGCTCAGGGTAAAATTAAATAGGTTTTTCACTTCACTCTATGAGTTTTTGATCAATATTTTGTAAGTTATTTTGGAGTCAAAGTCCTTTGAAGTATCTTCTTCATTTTCATAAAAATAGTCTCATATGCTTAGCCCCAAGAAAGTTCTTTTGAATACATGTCTAAAAACATGAGTAGTCCCATAGATATAAATGGGAAATAAAAAAACCCAAGGATTTAAATTTATAAGCGTGTTTTATTACATCTTTAAAGGTGCCACACAGAACAACAACTAGTTTATATTATTGACGATGAAGAATAAAGTTTAGGGCAAACCTAAAGTTCACTTGTGTCATACCCTTTCTAAAATACAGTGGAATGTCTGCTTATGAGAATTAGGATGTCAAGTAGACTTTACATGCTTTTCTGAAGCTAAGCTTCTACGTAAAAGAGAGAATAGCTACAAGAAAACTTTAGAAAATTTTGGAGTTACAACAATTCTTACAACAGTTTCTGCTTTTTGGTCTGCAGAGTGCTACAAAGCTTATACAATACCACAGACTGGGGGCATATTCCTGATGTGTCCCTCTGTAATGCCTGCTCCCAACTGGAACACCTTCAGATGTGATCTTTGTGATCAGTATAAAAGCTGGTCTCTGCTGTTAACCTCCATCTTTTAACTTCCCCGTAATAGGAGAACCTTGGAAATAAAGATTTAACAGGCTGCTGTTTATTGTGCCAATACTTTATCTGTACTAGATGGATACACTGATGTAAGTGATAGAACATTTCAAGCTGTTAGTATTCCTTTACCTCCTTAAAAAGTTTCTTTGAAAATCTATTGCACTTTGAAGAAGTATTTTCCCTGGTTCTATTGAAACTTTGTATTTCAGCAGTCACTCTGGTATGTGCAAAGTCAGGAAAAGAAGACAATGAACAGGATGGTAGTTAACATATCCAGTATGCCACCTAAAATGCCTACTAGCTGGAGTTGTAGTTGCTAAATTTTGCCCCCAGATTCATGATACTTTGTAAACTTTTCTTCTAGTGTTTGTTTCATAGGCCAAAAATTAATTCATAAATCTTAGCCTGTTTAACTGTATTTTTAAATTGACAATAGACAGGAAGACTTCTGTAATTGTGTGAGGTTTTATTAAAACTTTGAGAAGAGAGAAAGAGACAGAGAAAGAGAAAAAGAAGGAAGGGAAAAAATGCAGAAAGGCAGAGAGGAAGTTAAAGGAGATGCTGATGGAGGGAGAGAGAGAGAAAAGGAGAAAAAGATAGAAAGAAAGCAAGAGAAAGAAAAAGAAAAACAAAAAGAGGAAGAGGAAGGGAGAAAAAGAGAAAAAGAGAAAGAATGATAAAGAGAAAGCAAGGGAAAGAAAGAGGAAAGAAAGCAAGAAAGCAAGAAAGCAAGAAAGCAAGAAAGATAAAGAAAAGGAAAGAAAAGGAAAGAAAAGGAAAGAAAAGATTAAATTCCATATACACTGTAAGCTACTGGCAATGAGGCATGTAAGTGGTTTACCAGAGTAATTAGTGCTCAAAGTTTTTTTGAAATGTGATATACAGCATTCAAAACTTTGGTTAATTACGCCTCCCGTTACAAATTGGAAGGTTATTTCCAGATACAGAGTCAGTTTTCTACACCAGTCCTTTCAATGGGCCTATATCAGACACCCTTGTCATAAAATACAGATTAATTGTAGATAGTATACTTGCTATTTTAATCTTGGGAAACAAATACCAGATTTTTTTTTTTTTTCCTGGAGAAACTATAAGAAAAGTAGTTTAAATGTTGTTCGTCTCAAGCTGAGTGACATAGCCCTCTATTTCCTGTGGGTGCTCAATGCACATTCTCAGTGGTTTATTTGAAGTGCTTCCATAACTGAAGTACATGTGCATAAAATAATCTCAGGCAAAGATAAAGACAGTTTGTTGCCATTGCTCTGTAATGTATGAATTGAAACCACATTGTTTTATCTACTGGGAATAAATGAAGAAATATATTGGAATTGTAAAAAATAGCTAATCAGATATGTGGCATGTAAATCTACATATTTTCAGAATTGATGGCTTTATTTCCTTATTAAAAAATGTTTATCCAAGTGTTTACATGAAAATCAAGTAAAGGACAGAGGGGTTCTTGGGTTTTGGGKTTTTTTTCTTCTTAAGGAGAAGTAATAAAATTGTAACACTGAACATTTATTGTTCCACAGAATATGGAAAAGCTACTATTTTTCAGGGTTTTATATGTGCAACATTTTGTACCAGAAGTAAAAACTAACTCACAAAATTGTATATTTGAAAATTACTTTCCCAGCTGATTTATCTCATATTTTTGTTTAGCTGTTTACATCGGAACCTTGGTAGGTTGCATAAAGAGAGAAAAAAGTCATAAATCACCATGAAGATAATTAATTTCATAGCACCAAAAACTGGATGACCATCAAATGTTGGCAGGTTGGAAAACAATCTGAGGAAGTATTACTTGTTCTGTTTTTGTACTTTTCCCTAGACAACCTTCATTGATTACTGTCAGATAAAATTTCTTGTCTATGTGGACTTGTCCTTCAACACAATCTGCAGATTCTTAAATTAAAAACCAGTGTTACTGATCTGGGGAGTTGAATATACAATGAGTATTAATCTGTATATCGCTATCTTAAGAAAGACTTCAAAAAAAACTTGCAGTAATAATACGAAGTCAGAAATAATGTATTTCTGTTTTGGATATACCACAACTGCTATTCAGCAGAAAAAAATACTTTTCCATGAAGTTTTTTCTATGCCACTATTGTAAATGCATTTGTTGCTTTATGTCTATTCATATAAATCTGGTTTTATTAAGAAGATAATTTTATTTAATAATCTGATAAAAAATACTAAAAGAGGTCATCATACCAGCTTGCTTAGCAGTAATGTTCCAAGTTAAAAAACTTATGCTTTAATTGATAAGTTTCATTTTGGATGTGAAGAATGGGATCAAAATTTTGGGAAAATTGAGCAAAGCTGATGCACATGAACAAGCAGGTAGCTTTAAAATTGTAACTTCAGACCATAGACATCTAAATTCTGCTTCAATCTTATTTATGCTACAGAAGTTGGTAGCAAAATCCTCAGCAGAAGAATATGCTAAGACAAGAATATACTCTGTCACTGTTTAATGTGCAGTTGTTGCGAATGAGTGGTTTTGAAGCTGCTTAAAGAATCACCGGCAAAGGTGTCAGCAAAGGTGATTTTAATAGATATTTATAAAAGCACAACTTAACAGAATTTGATGGCAAGGTTCATTACATGGATTACACTCATTATACGGATTAAGTATACACAGGGAAAATCATGTCAGAATTGAGTTGGAATGATTTATAGAAAGACCGAGGACAACTAGGGTAAGGAAGACCCTCCCATTGAGTCATGAGGTTCAGAGAAGACGCGGCTGGATCCAATCTTAGTCTCAGACTTGGACACAGGTTTGTGTCTAATACAAAAGGGATAAGGAGACCCTCCCATTGAGTCAAGAGGTTCAGAGTAGACCCGCTTATTTCTAAACTTCTCCTCAGAGAGGAGTTTAGGTGTGGCTGGATCTACCCCTAGTCTCAGACCTGGTCAGCGATTTATGCCTAAGGGTTTATATGTGTTTAGCAGCAATTTAAAGTTCATTTACAGTTTTAAGGTAGATCATAAGATTTTGACAGCACTTAATCATTGACTAGTTTAACAGTTACAAAGCGAGCTAATCAAGTTTACTACAATTACTAAAGTGMCTTGATTACAGATTACGCTTACTACTGGTTAGCTGAATCAATACACACACACACACGAGATCTAGATCAGTTCACACATACGGGCCCAAAGCTACATAAATTTATAAAGGTATACCTGTTAAAAATTCACCTTGAGTGTCATGAAATACTCATGTTAAATGCCTTGGCATTTCTCAATGGGCAAAGGGTTGAGCCCCAAGGTGTGTCTCGGCCAAGGAGTGTTTCAGCCCAGGTCCCGAAGGTCCTCCGAATATCACAAACTCCAGAGTTTGCGAACTCTGAGAGGTGTCCCACTCAGAGGGAGGCTCTGGGTGCAGCCCGCTGCGATCCAGGAGAGCTCAAAGGGTCTCACCTAGGACCACTGTTTATAGGTTTGTAAGATGATTGGCTTTAGTCATCCGTAAACTTCTATACTGGCCACGGTCCAAGGTGGTAGTTTCAGCAATAATGGTGCCGTTCCACTTGGGTTACAACTCAGATTGGGGTGTCGGGGGATGACAAATTATCCTCAATTTCGTCCCCCACATGGGTTAGGTAACAGGAGTTCTGGTACAGTCAGTGTCGTTCCCCCACTTCAGCCATGCAAGAGTTCTGGGTACAGTCAAGGAACGCTTCACCAGCCAGCTCACTACACAGAGGCTAAAGTTCATCGGGAGTTTCTGAGATCATAGAGTGGCCCAGGAGAAGGGGGGAGGGAGAAATGCACCACCACAGCAGCGAAGCCTAATCATCCATGCTCAGATTTCACCTATAAGAAAAAAGTTTGGCAACAATTAATCCCTATGAAAAGTGGGGATTTGGTACTTCGTAAAAATAGACAGCATAGTGTTGAGGTATGGAATACTAAAAATAGCATAGAGAAATGTGTATATGTTTTATTGGCATAGCAAATGTAGAGCAATCCCACTGTTATCAGTGTCATTTCAGTACCAGCATTGCAATACCTGCAGCAAGATCTTTAAGGGATGAAACTGTACTGAAAAAGGTTTCTCTTTAGTATATAAAGAAATAGAAACAGCAGAGAAATTTAATAGTTTGCCCTAGTCTTCCTTTGAGAGTTCCTGTCCTGATTATGCAGCCACAGGTCCCTTTTCCCTACTTGACCATTTTCCAGTAGCTACATTACAAAGCTCATATCCCAAACAAGGAGACTTTGATTTAAATAAAGTACCTAAAGCTTGTTCTTGAAAAGAAGTCAGGCTGAGATTCCTCCTCTGATAACATCTTTTCTGATGTTTTGGCAAGCTTTCTGTCTCTGGGGTTACAAACTTTAAACCAGGAAAGATCAGTGCTTTATGGCCATGAATTTTGAGTTCTTTTTTGTTGTTTGTGTTTTCTCTGAGCTGCTATTAATATGTCCTCATGTCTGAGAGATTGCTAGGAAACTGATAAATCCCCATTTGGGTTTCTTTCTAAAATCCTTAACAGCACCCTAGGTAGAAATTCTCCTCTTTGATATGAAATCCTAGATAATTTACTCTTGACAAGCAAGTTCTGGAAGTCTTCATTCTCTGGAATTCAAACGGCTAATGCTTTTGTCTCTGGATTTTCGAATTGCTGAAGTTATTCCATAATGTATAATTCACAGTCAAAGACCAGCTCAATTTTATTCTTTGTTAGTCTAAACATATTGAAAATACATTTTAAAATGTCTACCAATCTGAGAGATATTAATAGTATTTTTATAGCAATACCTCATTTTTTTTAAACCTCTGTACATTAATTTTTTGTAGCTGGTCTTTCAGCATCAGTTTCGGTAGGGTCTTCTCAGCATATCTTTCAATGATGTTTCTTTTACAGAAGTATCATATTGGAAGATAAGGACCCTTTGCTGACTGCCAACCCTTTTACCTCCTCTAGAGGTAAAATGTATACTACAGAGAACCTGTTTTAAACTTTTCCCAACTTAAAAGCACACTTTTAAGTTGAACAAACAATACATGGGCTTGCATTAACATCTCTGCATTGTTTTTGTAAAACTTTTCCTTTTTGTTTGTTTATTTGTTTGCTTGAATTTTTTTTGTACACTGATTATTTTTTTTTTAATTTATAAGTAAAAAATGATGTCCTGATTTGAAATCCTTCAAAAGTTTATTTTATTTTTAAAATAAGAGAAGTTACTGAAAATAAAAAAATGCTCTAGGAAATAAAAAAAATATTGTCCAGTTTGGGATTTCTAGGACAAAAAAGATCTTAGAAAAACTACCCTCAGTTTTATGGTTTAGCCAGTTAAATGAAAAAGTATTCAGCCAGGTATGTTCAGTAGTTTTACTTAAGTACATTCTTGGTTTTCATTGACTTAAAAAATGCAGAGGGAAGGGTGAATCATCTGTATATATAAAAGTTTCAGACTAAACATGACTGTATTGTCAAAATCACATAGATACACACCTTAGCTCAGGCATTAAAATCATTAAACTGCTTTAAAAAACAGGTGATTTTAAAATCAATGTGATTTGGAGATTTCCYTAGTGGTTGAATATTTTGGGCTGATATTTTCAAACTTTTCAAAAATAAAAAAAAGTGAAATGCACTTAAAAATGTAGATTTCCTTGATCATGATTAAGCTTTGTAGTTTACTAAAATATGCAAAGGAATGAAGGCTTTCTGAATCACAAAAAAGAACAACAGCTGGAAAAAGGGAGATCTGAAGTCTGGGCGATAACCACAGATGAATTTGGCCAAACCTTTTTCAGACTACTTTGTCCTAGAGAATGTATCTGGTAATAAGCACGAAAAAATACTTCTTTATTTGCTAAAAATGAAGCACTTATGGAGAGGCACAAATGGATGCATATTTGAGTGGTTAAATAGTATAGAGAGTAACTATCCTCAGAGAAGTAACTCAGTAACTATGGCATGTAAATTAAGGGCTTCTGGGGCTGTTGCTTCRTATCAAATGTATTCAGCTTCTGTTTGTTTTTCCAATGGCCAGTACCACAATTTGATTTTAGTAGACTAAGGTCAAAGAGAGGTTCATTTTTTTTTTACATTCTTGCACAAAAAAAGTCTATTGTAAAGGTTTTGCAGCTCAAATTAGGCCCTGAGTAATACAGGCAAAGTACATTAGAATCTATTTAACAGTATTAATAATGATGTTTATCCTTTCTAGACTTTCTTGGCACTGCAGAGACTAATAGAAGTGGAAACAAACAAATTTAAATAAAAAGTTTATCATCCGCAGTCAATACGCCTAAACTCAGAGTACATACAAGGAACAATTCTTCTGAGTAGAGTAAGGGATTTTTTGCATTCCTATAAGCATATAGCCACAATGCAGCACATTCCCAAAAACTTCAAATGGATATTACTGGGAATTTTTATGAAAATAACCATTTTGCATGCACATTTGTTTGTAAAATTTATCTCTTTGTAAGTAAAGCATTTAGATGTGGAAACATCTAATTTTTGATCAGATAAAATTTGATCAGGTATTTCCTACTAGTAGCAATATACTGTATATAGGTTCTTACATTTTTCTTTTATTATTTTTCCCCAAAATATTGGAAATAGTAATTTCTAAGCTGATCTTGAAGGGCTGTATTATCATCAGCTGCCGTTGGACACCATGCCATAAATGGCTTAAATGGCTTTCATACTAAAACTTAAAAATTGTTTGGTTATTCATCTTAACTATTCTTAGTTAGCATATAACATATATGTAAAAAGCAGTTACAATATGCCTTACACAGGAAAACCGTAAAGGATTTATGCTATTAACTGACTGAAGGGATGAATGCTGGATTACCTGACTAGGGTTTAGGACCCAGACCTGAGCACCTGGTAGTCTGGGTGCGGGGAGAGTTGTGAATTATGTATGTTTGAATATTATGAATGTATGTGAATTATAATGGGTGGAACCAAGCACAACCAAGTCTCTTTGGAGCTCATGCTCATTTTTAACCTCAGCAACTTCAAAACCATACTTTCCATTCCCCAGGAGCATGCATCTGTGTATAAAATTATAATATAGACAGTTTCATATTTTGCATATGCTCTGCATTATTTTGCATGTTTGTGCCATGAAAGTGCTCAGTCAAGGTGTGAAGCTACTTGCACAAGTCTATTTTGTGGGGGGAGGAAAGTGCAACTGTATAGTTTCAAGCCAAATCATACCATACCTTGTGCTACAAAGCCAGGTAATAGCTCCTGACTAATTTTTATTTGTATTTATCTGACATGGGCTGAAGGAGTAAGAAGCTTTTTAAAGCTAAACAGTTCAGGTTATTAAATACACATGGAATTTTACCTGTGAATGCCATGTTTGCAGAGGTAGCTGCCTCAGGACTGTAGGTTAGTGCCTACATTGCAGAGGGAGGTGTGGCTCTTGTCTTCATCCTTAGGTTTCCCTGGTGGCTAATCAACAAGAAGCCTCATCTGAGGTGCCACACTCTCCCGCTTCACTGCATGGGGCTCTAAACACCTGTCTGGTGTGGTGAATTTGCCCTCTGGGATTAGCAGTTCAGGTCTGCAGCATTTAGCATGATGACATGCAAAACCCTTTTGGCTGAACCTGAAATGGTGGACTYAGGGGAGTTTCTGAGCTTCTGCTTTCAACTAGACGTTAATCCCTGTGCTTGGATCTTGTTATCCTCTTCTTCCCCCTCTTCCTTTCAGCCTTCCCGCCCTATTTGCCTTTTTCTTGCTGCATGAAGAAGGCTTGGGGATTAGGCTGGAAGGTGCCGTGTGTCCAGCTGGGGCTCTGGCTGAGGTGCCTCAGCAAGTATTGACACCTGGCATGTGCTGTAGCTCTGCTTAAACTCTGCCTTTCCCAGCAGTGTCAAATCTCACGGTCCATACCTCAGTCTTTTCCCTTCCTAGTTTCAAGCTCAGTTTATAAAAAAAGACAATAAAAATTTATCCTGCTTGAAATGTGAAGCACAATTGATTGTTTTAAACTTCTCAGGCAGCCTGAGACTTTTTATCAATCAACTCAGTGTTGAATAATTACTACATGCACTTGCTTATTCTATTGGGCTTGTTATCCAATAATAACAGTGATACCTATACCAGATAAATCAAGAAGTAGAAAGGTTTATTTTGAACACAAGAGGTGATTCATATGACAGATGCTGGTTCATTTAGAAAAGCTTTCTTTAAAGCTAATTGTGACTTGGTATTACTCTGTGTGTCTGTGAAGATTCCTGCCAAAACTGTAAATATCTAGCATTTCTGAATAGCAAGTTACATCTGAAAAACAGATCCAACTGTGGTTATGGTCAGAAAAGGGAATATAAAAATAGCAGTTTCTATGTATTTGGTCATGTCTGCTTACTTTTCCAACCAAAATAAAGTTTTTCAAATTTTTTAACCTATATAGGCAGTCCAGAGCAAATACATCTTTGGTAAAGTGTGCAGTAACTCTTTTCTTTTTAGATATCTTCTACAGAAATGTAATACTACTTTCCTAATACAGAGCTACACTGATTTGAAAGTCAGATTATCAGGACAAGTTTGCAAAGCTGCCAAAAAAAATAGAAGAAAAAAAAAAGAAAACCAAAAATCCCCACTCTCAGCTAAGCCCCAAAAACAGAAAAGGAGAGATTTATAGGTCAGAAAACATGTCCTCAAAAGGTCAGAAAACATAACAGAATATTCTTGCATAAAACCTAGAACTTTTGATTATCATATTGAGAACTTTGTTTTCTCTATGTGCAAACTGAAATTTAACATGAAATTCTTTTTGAAAACTTAAGCATGAAATGCAATTTTTGCAGCCTTCCTTCATATTAAAATTCATTTCAAGGTAAAATTTGATTGAACTGAACTAAAATATTATGCTTCAGTTGTAAAATACATGGGGCAAGAAGAAACAGAAAAAGGATCATACTACATTTCACAGTATATGATGCTGGACCAAAGAGCATTTTCGTTTCCCAGATCCAGATGCAAACCTTTGTCTTGACTGCCTGCAAATAGAGCATCTGAATGYAGCATCTACAGGATCTTTCCCTTTCTAATGTCCCTTCTGTCCCTGGCCCTCTACTCCTTGTGCCCTAGTTTCCACTGAGGGGAGATATATAGGGCTTATGTCAAAGGCAGAGATGTCTTCCAGCAGGTCCCCAAAATTGGACAAATGGAGAACTAGGACTATGGAGTTGCACCTGCCCAGCATAACATATGCAGCCAAAGAAGCTTATGCCCGTGACTTAAGCTCTCAAGCAGAACTGCAGATACATCATGAATAATACACAGGACTATGTATTAATAATGGGAATCCATATAGCAAAGTAGTTTCTCCATTAGGGASCACCCTAGTCCTCAAGAGACACAGCAGAAATCTTCCTAAAATTCAGGAGAAATCTGGCTACATGCCAAACACTCCCCTCAGGGAAGTCAGTGGCAAAAAAATCTACTTGACTGTAATGGCACATGAGTTTGTGCTTTATGCAAAAAAGGTCACTCATAACATGCATGGACAAGAAGTCAAATACATCTGGTTAACAGAATGTGGTCATTTTGGGCTCAGCATGGTGCTATGATTATTTTTGTTGCTTATTGTTTATATTTATGTCTATCTTTAAGCACAGGGAGAAAAACAGAAAACAAAACCTGAGATATCCATGTTCTATCAGCTGCAGTGGACAAGGATTTCACACAAGGTCATTGGCCAGTGGAATACATTTTCTCTGTTCTCAGGTTGTGCATCTCTAAGGAACTCCTGTAAATTAACTTTTATTCTTGGGAGAAAAACAAGGACAGCAAAAAAAACCCCAAACCAAACCAAAACAAAACCTAGAAATAATTTTCATTCTGCAGATTTCAGAAAGTATTTTTTTTCTCACATAAATGTGTTTTTCCTGTAACGTCAAAAGTTCAAAATAGTTTCTTCACAGACTCTCTCTCAACTCCTTTTTGTCCCCTTTCTTTCACTTACCAAGGCAGTAATTCCCAAATGAAAACTTTATGTTTTGCCATTGGGTATAAATTGGGTGAAAAAAAAAATATGTTTTGGGAATATAGGAAAAAAATGAATAAAAGTTAACAATGAACATTTGTGGCTTGGGAAACAACCCATTTTTAAGAAAAGCTGTTTCACTCAAAGGTGTTTATCAGCAGTATGGATAGTAAGTCTGGGCAAAGGAGCCTGGGCTGGAGAAGGAGACCCGTTTTCTGACTCACATGGCATGGGGCCACATGCAGGTCTGKTTTTTTTGTGGAAAATGGAGGGAAACGGTTTCCTGTGTTGTCACACACTCGTGCTATAGACGGTAGGTGGGTGCATGGGAGAAAGGAACAGTTTAAATTAAGACAGAACTTTTCCTGAAGTGTTTATTTTTGAACACTCGCGTGTCACGAAGGCCAGTCTCATGACTTTAAACAAAAACCAATGCCATTGCTTCCATGAGGTTAAAATGAGGTGCAATAGAAGAATTACAACCACTTTGCCTGCGACAGAAGGAAGGTCAGGCCTCACTTTGGACTGAGGCTTGTCTCCATGGAGTGATGCCAGCCTGCTGATACTTGACCTTTAGATTCCCCAGAGTTGCCACAATTTTGGGGAAGTGGCATTTGTCAGATGGCCAAAGAGGGTGATGGAAAGGCCAGGCTGTGGCCAGGGGCAGCCATGGGCAGGTCGGAGGAAAGGTGTTTCCTTACTGGGAAATTGGCCTTGCTTTGTCCCTGGCCATACAGTGGGGGAGTCCTGCTGAAATGGCTATGGATGAGGGTGCTGCCTGGGAATGGGGCTGAGGGGCAGGTGGAGAAAGGGGGAGGTTGTGAAGGGAAATGTCTGCAGGGAGGGAGAARTTTGTTCTGGCTGCAGGTGGGAGGGCAAAGGGGGCTGTGGGGCCAGGAGGGGCTGGGGGAATGCTCCGGGGGGCTGTGCAGCAGCAGACACCAGCCCCAGGGCAAGAGCTGGGGTCCTGGCCCGGCCCGGCTGCTCCTCCTGAGCCCCTAAGGAGTGGAGGGAGGGAAGCAGGGGGGAAGGAGGGAGGGAAGGATGGATGGAGGGAGGGATGAGGCGGTGGGAACCCTCTCCCTGGGCTGGCTGCGGGGCGGGAGGGGAGGCAGCTCCTGGGGAGGGGAGGAGGAGAGGAGGCAGAGAGGGGATGTTGTTAAACAGTTTCTTACCGTAAGAGGGAGTTGGGACCCAGATCTTTCCAGTTAATCACACAACAAACTTAGATCATCGCAATAAAAAGCAGCTCGGCTCACTCTGCCTCCTCTAGTGACCGGCTGTGCACAGGGTCCTTCCGAGGAGCCATCTCCTCTTCTCCTCCCCGCCAGCCGCCGGGGGGGCCGCCAGCACCATGTGGGCCACCCAACTCCTGCCAGCCTTGCTGCTCCATCAGCTGCTGCTTCCCATCACCATCCCTGCGGCAGGTTAGTTCTTCTATCACTTCGCTAGCGACCCCCCTCACCTCCCAGCTCCATCACTTTCCCTCTCTTTCGCTCCGCCGTAACCCCCCGCAGGTGGGGCGGGCGGGGAGACCCCGCCACCTCCAGCGCCCGGCAGCTCCTACCTGCCCGGCGGGGCAGGCGCCTCGCCCCGCAGCCGGCGGCCGGGCGGGGGCTTAGGTGCGCCGGGGCCCGCCCAGCGCCTTCCCGCGCCCGCGGAGGGATGCGGTGCGGTGCGGTGCGGTGCGGAGCGGTGCGGTGCGGTGCGGAGCGGGGGCAGCGCGGCGGGTCGGGACAAGGCGCGCTCTCTGCCCGCGGCAGGGTGTCCCCGCGGCCAGAGCTTTGCGGGGAGACGCGGAGCGTTTTGGTGGTTTGCGGAGAGGTCGCTGCTTCCCGCCACCTCCTCCCCGGGTGAAGGGGAACTCGGGACTCGCTCAGGACAGGGAGACCTGGAGGCACGGGAGACTCCTGAGAGGGGGAGAAGGACACCTCATCGCTGCCCATCGGTGCTGCCGGCCGTTACCAGGACATGAGGAAACATGTGTCCTTAATTTCCAAGTGGTAGAATAAATGTGAAATGACAGAAGTTGACAAGGAATACTCAAAACACAGGCTAAGAGGAATGTCCTTGTTGAAGTTCAGCAGCATGAACATGCTATTTCCAGACTGAAATACTTGTAATTTCATTAGATGTTCCTGATGAAATCCGGGAGGTGGGGGAGGAACAATAAGTAATCAAGTGCTGGAAGCTCTTTAGCTGAATTTCTTTCCTGAAGTGTCCCCCTTGGACTGGATATTTGAAGAGCCAACTCTGTGTTTCTATTGGCCCTCTGGGGAGATGTTTAAGGAAAAAAAGTTTGCAAAGGTTTCTACAAACCTTTCCTTCCTTCCTTCCGTCAACATTGTTAGGGTCAGACCTTTGCACAGACAGAAACAAAAGACAGCCCCAACTCAGGGAAAGGATCTGCCAGGAGCGGGCCGGGCGAGGGCAGGCACACGCAGCATCTGGGTCCTGGGGCAAGGTCTGAGGGCATCAGGCGATGTGTATGGCAAGTGACATTGATGGTTTCCAAGACATTTAACTACATTTTTTAGTTAAAAAATAAATATTTTGAAATGATATTTCAAAGTGGAATATTTTATGATCTGAGTGGGCAAGTCAAAAAAAGACTGGCAGCATCACGTGCAGTAAAACCTGTCATTTTTCCCCTACAGTAAGAGTGTGGTTCTGTAGGATGTGGAACATCTCACCAGAGCTTCTGTTCTCAGTCTGCTCRGTCATGATTTTGTTTTCGTGGGCATTCTTAGCAGGTGACACAGAGATACAAGCACTACATTTTTCTGAACTCCTTTTCCACGTACATTGCAATTTCCATTTTATGGACATGTGACCTCTCTGAAAAGTGATGACTAGAGCTGGTTAGGAATTTTCTGAGGAAATGTGTTTTTTTTTTTTTTACTGGAAAATGCTGACCCATCAAAACATTTTATTAAAATAATTCATTTTAAAGCGAAACTTTCTTTGGCTTGGTTCCCCCAAATCAAATGAAAGAGAAATTTGCAGCAGAAGACATTCACAATAGCTTGTGGTACCTGCTGTTGAGAAACCCTCACCTGTGACAGAAACTCATCAACTGATGAGCTAGTTTGAAAAAAAAAGCAGAATAAACACCACGCCCCCCCAACTTTATTACATGGGCCAAAGATACAGAAACTGGTCTATAGCCAAGTTCATAAGAAGCTAGGTCATGCTTGCTTTCTTGATAGTCAGGACATTTTCCTTGAATAAGGGAAAGTCCTTGTTCTCCCTGACTGTAGGCTATTAGCGCTGGTCTGTAGTTTACCAAGCTCAATGAGTGTTTAATCTATCTAATATTCCAACAAGAGAGATTGAGAGACAGCCTCAGTACTGCCAGTATGAGTAGGATGATGAATAGGGTTGTGCCCTAACCAGTGGGCTCTCCAGTTTAGGAGTGGATGGTTCATCTTGATGTGGAGGAAGATTAAATTTCCAAAACTTCAGAATTTTTCACAGAGTAGAATTTGTTTTCTGGCCAACTTTCACAGTGACAGTTTCTTGGCAAACTCTCTCTTTTTTAACTTTCCTCCCCCACCCGTCTTAATATTAATCAATCTTATTGTTTGCCTTATGGGCAAGAAAGAGGACTCTTACCACATGCTGCCATTGTGCTTACCTTGCTTTTTAAAAGTATATGATCTTCAACAAAACTGTCTGGGTTTTTACAATGTAGGCAAGGGGAAGTTGTGCCATTCCTTTCTGAAAATATATTGGTTGTTTCTAAACACACACGGTATCTTCATACAGGATGTTGAATKCTTTTTACTGCAATGTTCTTAAGAAAGATTATATTTGCCTACATATTTATTATTTTAGATATGAAAAACAAGCCAAGTGATGAAAACAGAATTTAAAAATAGGAAAAAAAGAAGTCTTTTGCTAATGCATACCCATACTGTTTCTATTACTGTTCTGTCAAAGCTGATTTTAAATGTACCTAATGATGAGTGTTATTTCTTCTGTGAATGGATCTTTTAGGTTTGGAATCCCATGCCCTAAGTTCTGTGCGAAGACAATGTCCTGTGTTACCAAGGTTGCTGACTAATACATTTGGGTTATATTAATGGGTAAAGAAAAAGGAGGGTGAAGAAAACACCAAGAAATTTTCATGTCAGCAAGCTGTCCACACTATCATTTTCTGAGTTGCTTTTTTAGTATGTAAAAATAAGACAGTGATTGGTGAAAGATAAATGTGCAAGCTTCCTATAGACTACTTGCCTAGTCATTATCAATATCCTGTAAGCCTCTGTMACTTGCACAAAGAAATTAATCTCTAGCTAATAACTTCATCAGGGAGTTTTCTTCCTTGTTCAGATATTCTTATTATTCAGTATTCTTAGACAGTTATCTCTTTAATAATGTTAATCTAGTGAAACTAAAAATTACTTTTTAATCAAAGCAAAAAGTAGATCGATACATTGCAGAAGAGTGAATGTTAAAGATTTATTGAAATTGAAGATATATTTTTCTGGGAAAAGACTGTCAGCCAAGTGTATTTATTCAAATTTCTCAGCACTTTCTGTAGTTTGGATGATCTGAAGCAGTTGCTAATGAAGATGTGGGAGTTGCACTTAGTTCCTATAAATAACTATTGCTTAAAAATTAAAAATCCTATAGCCATAATCGATCTATGAACGTTGTGGATTCCTGTGGTCTGCATAGCTAAGTATATTTTAAAAATTTAACGTGATTTATACTTCCCCATCCCAGCTGTAGATAATCATTATACTATATACTGTCAACAAAGCGAAATGATACTCTGCCAGTTGGAAGACTGTATTCCTTCTGTTTAATGGAATCCTTTTGGTGCTTAGTGCCAAGGGCTGCTTGTTTTGCTCTCACATKTAATACAGCACTTACCCTGCTTAACAGATTTTCTGTTTCTATTAATGCCATTTTCATAAGCAACGTAGCAGGAGAATATAGAGTTGAAAGACACGAGATTAAAATGTTGCATAAAACTCTGCGAAATTGTGCACTGAAGTCAAGGAAAGGAAAGCCTCTTATTGGAGGAGCTCATCTGTCATTATTGTAATACTTCAACTGAGGCCAGGGTTGGAAGGGAAATGTGCAGTCTCCCTCGGAGAGCGTAATATCTCCCCTTTGGATCTTTACGCTGAACATTATTTTGCCACTTAAGCATGTTGAACTTTTCCAAGGAGATTTGAAAGCAGGATAACTGGGCCTCTCGATGGGTAGAAGCTTGATGTGGAGGGGAGAGGGTTGCCCTGAACATTTCGCAATTACTTGTACTGGATGAGGGTTGGAATTTCACTTTGTCCCCATCAGCGTTGAGGTGGGGTTGAAGGGCAGAGGCTAGAAGGCAGCATGGAGGTGAGAAAGGATTGATCTCCACGCTTGCTTGGGAAGCATGTAGTAAGAGAATTGGCATGATGTGAGCAATGTTTGTACCTTGCAGTGGGGAAGTATGGCAACTACAAAGAACTGGGAAGGGGTGAGGACATCCTCACCGTCACCCCATCTTTTTTCTGTAGTTTTTTTTTTTTTGCAGTGCCCTTAGAGGAATGTAGAGCTGTTCCCGAACGTGCTTAGTACCTACACGCAAAGCAGCACTGCGACAAAGCAGAGCTGGGAACATGCTCCAGATTAGTCAGATGTGCTGGCAAAATCTAGCTGCAGGAGTTTTCAATGGCTTGTGGGCCTCCACCCTTGTGCTGTCTGAGGAGCCCAGCCATGCCTGGCAGTCCTCGGTGCTGCTGGCCCAGCTGGGGACTGGCTGCTCCTTCTGTCTCCCCTCAGCTCCAGCTCTTCCTACAACTCCCGGCCTTGGCCAGCAGCACTATTTTTATGTATACAACATGCAGCAAGGCTCTCATCACTCCTCACAGGGGCTGTTTTGCTGCCCTCAGCAGTCTATCACTCTTTGTTTTGCCCAAATCCCTGCCCTGCCTGCTTGTGCTTTTCTCTTTACCCCCCCCTCTATGCCTGGACGTCCTCAGCGGTGGCTGAGACCCCGTCGCCAAAAGAAGCACACAACGTGCTYGGTGCCTCGGAGGAGACACCAAACGCTTGTAAAGCGTTGTGAATGCAATGTGAAATGGTGGGGATTTAATTCTTGTGCAAAATGCATAAGAAGACAAATCTTACAAGGGAAAATCCTCTCAGTAATTTAGCCAGAGGTTAGATACAGCAAGTCAGAGTACAAACTGCAGAACATTTGTTTCTGCCAATGGGTCCCAGCATCCTGCTGAGCAGATAACCTTTTCTTGGAAGAAAAAGAGCTGTCCTTTTGCATATACCATCCAATTTTAGAATATACTATCTGTTGTTAGCATTATCCTTAGCTTCTTGAGCTTTCATGCTGACTACAGGAGAGGGTTACAAAGGCAGGACTTAGCAAAAACACAGAGTTGGGTTCCAAGTAACATGGCAATCTTTGCAGCTGCTAATAAGGGGTATGTGTGCACATGTATGTGTGTGTGAGCGGTAATATGCAATGTAAAGCCAAAAAGAAATATCTTTTTGCATTTCCYGAATCTGCTCAACAACTAGACTGAAAGCCAATGTAAAAATAAGGAAAAAATTATCTCTATATTATATATATATATTTCAAACTACTTTCTAAAAATTGTAGATTTTTTTTCCATGATGGCTCTTTTGCCAAGAAAATAAATTTCAGAAGTTAAAATAATCACATCATCCTCCAGATACCTTTCTGTTTAATTGTGACAAGCTAGAGATGCCTCCTTGGACAGCTGGTTTTATTTTGGTGACTTTCCATCTMTACAGCTGACTGCAGTTTTTATGGGTATGGTTGGTAAACTTCTTTCATGCCAAATTATTGTCTTACATAAATAACCGCATTAAACTTAATCTGGCATCTAAGTCTATTCAATCTACAAAGTTCTTTTCTCGGGCACATTTCAGAATTGTTAAGTTTCTCATTATGTTGGTCTTTCTTTCTTTCTTCCTTTCTTTTTTTTTTTTCCAAATGAGAAGTCATTTGGAAAAGGTGTTCACTTTTTTGCATTCTAGCGAGGAATCTGGACATTTCTGATACTGAAACAGGCATAAGGAGAAGTCAAAGTAAATGAAAGTAAGTTAAAAGTAAGTTAAAAGTGCTGAGCATTAATTCTTTTTATCAAAGTGACTCTGTTAGCACTTGCTTTAAGAGAGAAAACTGCCTTGAATGTATTTGTTTAAAAAGTGCTTCCTAACTATTCTGATAGATAACAATATTTGATGACTCTATTAATGATTTTAGTATCAACATTCACCTTTAACATCTTTTCGTTTATTACTGTGACCATACAGTTAACTTAAGCATGCGGTGTCTGAAGCCATTTAGTAACATCTACTTTCACCATCTGGTCAAGTTTTGGGTTTTTTTTTCTTAATGAAGCCAGTATATTTACGCTGTCATACTGTGGCCTGCACCAATATGCAATTTACCCTTGATGTTTTATATCCTTTGAAAAGCATTGTCTTGGAAATACATCATTGAATTTAATTAAAAATATCCCTTGAACCATGTTTTATAGGCAAGTTAAACACCTCACTGCATATACATACTGTTCTTCAACCCAAGTATGCTGAGAACTGTTGCTTTATTTCAAACCCTACCCACTGATTTTTCTTCTTACACAAGCTTTGCCAAATGCAATATTATGCATACAATTAAGCATACTTTATTTTTTATTTTCATATTAATTTGCCATTATTTATAGTGAGATAAGCATTCAGCTTTGATCTCTCATGAAAAATGTTTTCTGACACTATGATAATCCATGTTTTTACAGATTTTTACTTTGTACATTTTATTGAGATCTAACACTTGCTTGTTTCTTTTTTTTCCATTCAGGTACATACTTATGAATATCTTTGCTTAAGTGTTACCACACAATTTTTGTTGAGTATGGTGTTCATTGATAAAATGTTTGCTACATTTATTTTCTTGAACTGTGCTTTCCTGCATTTATTTCAGATGTGTTTAGGGTTGAGCTTTTTTTCTTTTCTTTCATATGATTGTAGATTTCTGATTTTTTTTTTCCCTAAGTTTTAAGGGAAATTCATGAAATTCATGAAATTCAGCTCTCATATTATTTTTTTTTTTCCTAGCTCATTGGGGAAATCCAGTTTACTTTGTCTTGCAGTGATGACTGTTTGCAAGATTAAGTTAAAAGCTAATCTCATTTTGACATTCTGACCTGGTTATCAGTTATAACACAATTCAATCTCTAATTAGTCCATCTGTTAACTACTGAAGGTCAAGTGACTTCATTTCATTAAAAACATGATGCAAAATATTAAACAGAGAASTAAAATATGTCAATTGTTACTAAAGAAAGGGTCTAGGTTTCTTCTATATTTCTGAAATAATTGTATCGCTTTATACGACCATTTTTCTTTATTGGAATATATTTTGAATCTTCAGCTTCTCTGAGCTTCCTACACTATGTGTGGACAATTTCCCTCTTTCAATTTTTCTCCCCAGTGCCATCTTATATTGCATTTCATTGCACTGTTTGGAAGGACTGCAGTTGATTCCTGCAGTTCTCTGACAGTATCTTTCAGCCTAAGGTATTTAGGTATCTTCAATTTCTTGATTTTCTTTTCCCCCCAGAGATTTAGTTTATCATCTCTGACATCTAAAAAACATAATGAATAGCAGTGTTGTTATGTGACTCTCCATATTTTTTTCAAAACTGAAAATTACAAAAGGTYTTTTTTCCATCCACGATATGAAGACCTGTATCCAACTTACATACACCAGTAACTATAATAACAGAAAAAAAATTTTTTTCATTACTCCAGACAGCTGAAAGTTTAACACAACAAAGCAAATAACTACTCAGTAAAACGCTGAAGTTCTGCAAGTGTAAACAAACAGAATAAGGAAATAAAACTCCATACCAAACCATCAAGATTTCATTAAGAGTCTTGATTTAAATATAAACCTTTAATTTAAATATATTTCTCTTCTCATTTGGAAAATTTGGTGTTGAGTTTTGATGTGTTTGTTCTGCATAATAAAGTGGGTTGCAAAATTAGAAAGAAATGAAAGGAATGAGGATTCTCACATTATCACAAGACTTCATGATGTTTCTTTAAGAAAGCACTAACTATTGCAGACTAGAGTGAAACTTGGAAACCCTGGAAGCTGACATGCTGAATGCATCACAACTCCTGTTTAATAAAAGCTTTGTAGAGTCTATGACAAGTCCATAAAAGTAGAGATTTTTTTAGGGGAGACAGCCAGTATGCTCCAGTTGCACTCTGTAAGACTTTAACTCCGAAGCCTAAATATACATCTATATTAGAAAAAGCTCGACTGGCGGAGGAAGGAGAAGGGGATTACCAATGTACATAAAGTCAGATAATTTGATTGTAAAATTTTGCTGTAGACAATGCAAGTAGTGTTTTGATCTCATTGTAATGGGCAAAGGTAATCTTTAGGYCTGTTGATGTCCTATATGCTATTTTGGTTACCACAACAATAGTACCATATTGGCTATATTAGTTTTTTACTACTAAACAGCTAATGCAAAACCAAATCCCTTTTGTGGTCAGACCAAGACCTGAGAGTCTGAAATTTGACTTGCTTAGGTATTTAGGTATATAACTCTAAATGGCCTTAAACTAGATTTATACTGAATTTCTTGCCTCTTGTATAGCTCAGTATCAGGCCTATTGTTTTCTGCAAGGTGTGAATTTTTAATTGAGATATAGAACATAATCAGGTAGTTTCACGAGGGAGTGGTGTGGTGGTGTGGGAGCCCAAAGCCCTTTTTAGTGTGGGACACAAGGCCAGAAGAGAAAAAGGAAGTTACTTTGCTGTCATTTTCCCATTAGCCCAATGGTTAGAAAATACCTGGAGAGTGGGAGAGATTAAAATACAAACACCTTTGCTGATTCAAACCTATTTCTCTTGTTAATAAAGGAAGTGTCTTAATTTCTATGATATTGAATATTATGGTGTCCATTGCTCTCAGAACTTGCTGTTTTACTGGTTCTATTTTGTGTAAATATAATTAAAATCACAGTTAAATAAGTTCTAGAATGTAGGTACTGCAACCTCCTAGTGAGTTTTCTCACTAAAATGCTGCAGAATGATAATTTTCTTTATCTCTGATTATTGATTTGGCATGGACTGGAACTACTCCAAGAAAAGGTATTGTTGGAAATATTTTCCCCCAGGTGCTCTATAGTTTGAGCAGTCTCAGTTAATGCTTCATATCTGAGAAGATTATACAGAAACCTCATATGAAAAAGGTAGTAAGGGAACCCAAAGTTGGGTCCTTGTAGCTCCCAGGTAAATGTCTTTCACTGTGAGGAACCTTTTTTCTTAAGTAAACATTTAAAGCATTTTATGAAAATGGAAGATCTCCAGCAGGGAGACTGTGGAAATCCCAAACAAGATTATGGATTGCTTGCCCAATGCTGCATCCTACTACAACAAATGTGGTAGTTCCCTTCTCCTTGGGTACTGGCTGAGCTCTTCATTTTTCTGTTGAACCAAAGTTGCTATCATGTTAAGAAATAAAGAGACACCACCCTCACCTTTTTGAGGATTTTTTTAAGTCAACCAAAGAAATATTTTTAGTTAATGGTTGTTTCTGTTGAAGAAAAAAATGTTGATTCATATTTTACTTGATTATTTTGTGTTTGAATCAGCTGCTATTATTTTCAAATTTAAGTGGAATGTCAGACTTCCTTAGTAATATGATATTCAAGTACAAGAAGCATCAGAGGACATGGCCCACAAAATAACCAAAAGTCCTAATTAATCAAAGTTTAGGAAACTGAAATGAATGGCAATCACAAATTAGGAACACTAGTTATAGTATATTACATGATAACCTTTAATGTAGAACATTTCTAGGGCACTATTTTATTTAAGCTTTTAATAATAAATGCACCTAACTGGAAACAAAAAATCTCTTTTTTTGTTGTTGTTGTTGTTGTTATAGTTGTAAAAGTAATGCTTTGTGTTATTCTGATGGTTCTAACAGTCACACCGCAGATGCATTTAGCCCTTTGCCTTTTGGATTATAGGGAAGTCGTAGAATGTTTTTGTTTGAAAGCTGAAGTAAATCAGGCTGTTATGAATTGCTAAATGCAAGATCAAACCCATAATCCTCTTTGGACAACTGCTAGGAAAAGAAGAAAAAAAAAGCACAACTGTGAACCATGTTTTTCAGGCAGAACAGAATTTCTTGACTTTTTTAATCATATTCTTGCATGCTAGCTGGTGAATTTAAGAAGCTGTTATCATCAGGAATTAAGATAATGACACTTATCGGTAGATGGGAAATGTTAGCATCAGGAACTGAAAGAAAGTACTTTGATATTTCTGTACAGATTCTTACCTCCATTTGACATAAAAGTCTTGGCTGAGACAACATAGAACTAACAAATATGTCTTGTAAGATAATAGATTGAGAAATTTACCACAAAAGCTTTATAGAAGACTTGTTTTCCTGTGGTTGCTTAAAGAGCAGATGCAATCCTTTTTGCAGCACTTTGGCTCTATCACAGGTACAGCGAAAAATAAAGCAGCTTCAGTGTAGACACAATGGCTTCCGAAACAGGGTGCTGATACTTAAGGCAAGAATGTCCTCCCAGCATTTCCCTAAACATTCATTTTGGGTGCATGTGCACTGCACAAATACAAGGCTGAAAATGCTTAAGAGAGCTGACATGAGTCCCTAACAMAGCACCAAAACTATTAATGTTTGATCTTTTCATCAAAAGCTTCTTCATATAATAATAACATGGATTTGGAGGTAAATACATTCTTTTTTTCTGAAAATGTTTGTAGTTGGAATTAAAATTTTGAGCTATTAGGTGCAGGGGAATAGCATAGTTCACCTTCAGCAGTTCAAAAAGAAGAAGAGTAGGATGGGGTGAAGATTATTTTATAGGGACATTGCAGCAGAGATATTCTACTCCTTTGATTTTCTCTTTTTAAAAGGCTGAAGCTTAATGAAAGTCAATTTAAATGTCTTTGGTGTATTTTTAGGTGTCTTAGGGGTAACTCACCACTGAGAGGTGTGATTTAGCTGAATCCAGTGAAAATGTGAGCTCACTTAATGATCAGGATGGAAGTTCTGCAAAGGGAACACTCTTAAGCCCTCTTTGACTTTACAATATGTGGAGTTGTCAGTAACTCCTTCAGAGCCTCAGCTATTGCAATTTACAGTTATTCTGAGCTTCTGCACACAGTGCACAAGGCAAAAATTTACTGACCTAAGTGCACTCTGCACTTGCATGAGGACTTATCTATTCAGGATAACAGAGCACTAGGCTGAGGTTTCATATATTTGAAAGACTCTGGCAAAATTTAATAAATTGATCCTGAGCATTTGTGTTCTATCATTATTGCAGATTCTGTAGAGAAAAATGAAAGGACAGCTGTGAAAACAGTTATATGGAAAGAAGTTATGAAAAATACTATTAGTTAGTTTGTAAATTAAGGAGGGATTCATTCACCTAACCTTACCTGGATTAACCATCTAATCCAAAAAGRTCATCTGGGATCATTGAGTGAAGTAGGAGAAATAGATCCAAAGGGCAATTTGTCCTCCCTATGTTACTCATCTGTCAGAACAGGGAGAATCACTCTCCAGAGGTACTCACCTGCCTTCACTGATGATGGAGCAGCCTACACTGGCAGACTGGTTTCTATGGAAAAAAAAAAAGCGTATACATACGTATTGGGAAAATYGTGGGTTTTTCTGCAAAAAGCAAAGACTTTTCCTCTTGCACTTTAGCCAAATGTCTCAAGCCAATCTTCCCTGTTCTGTTTTATACTCTTTCGTCTGGGCCTTTCAACAGAGACATGGAAACCAGATCAGTGCATTCCTTTTTGCAGAAATCTTTGCAGCAGTGCAGACTATTTCCATGCTGTGAGAGTCTGCCTCCCCTCGTCTTCTTTTCTGTAGGCTAACCACTCTAATTCAGTCACACCTAAACTGGACACAACACTCACACTGAGTCTTCAGTGTAGCAGAGGGAGGACAAATGATTATTTTGTGTCACTTCCAAGCTSCACTTCTTTTCACAATTTGTGATAAAAAGTTTGCTGTTTTAAGAACAGTTTATCACATTTAGGTCGTGATCCTTTATAACATTTATACTCTTTTTCTTCTGATTGTAACTACACTGTGTCCATCCAAAAAAGACCTTTGTTCATCTTTTTTACTCGAGTCTTTCATGRAAATATTTATAAAATCTAAGATTATTATTATCAGGCATATTTTGGGGGTTCTGAAAAAATTTTACAAAGGGTGAAAAGCTTTCTTCTTACCCTTTTCTAGCATCATGCAAGTCTTTGAAATTAATTTTGTTATAATTCCTACCATTCCTGTTTTTAAGAATGGAGATCACCATCTAAAATAATAAATTCTTCTCAAGCATCTGCTTCTACCTTATTTTTTGAATTTATTTATGCTTTAGGTACCA
Source organism: Oceanodroma leucorhoa (assembly GCA_030449065.1). NCBI lineage: Eukaryota > Metazoa > Chordata > Aves > Procellariiformes > Oceanodroma > Oceanodroma leucorhoa. The sequence goes on along the minus strand of JASVER010000009.1, from coordinate 8,285,278 downwards.
GTGTTCCTATATTCCTAATAAATACTATTTATATCTAATGTCATCTTTAATCTCATCACTCTTCTTTACAGTGTTGTGGTTTTTTTTTTTCTTTGCTTCTTTCTTAGAGGGTAAAGGAAAAAGGAGAAATCCTCTTCATGACTTCAAAAAAACAGGAGAGTTGATGCTCATTAAAGTAAACAAAACACTGGAAGTAAAAACCAAGCTGTTAAATACCACTGAGCAATGTGCCAAGAGATGCAGCAGGAACAAAGGCCTTTCATTCACTTGCAAGTAAGTTATGTATCTCTATTTTTTTTTTCCTAATAGTATCTATATAATACTCTTTGGCCAAAGGTCTGTCTGTAATTGTCATCGGTGTTAGCTTGTACTGAGGACAACCTAAACATTGTGCTTTTTTGATGTCCATGACCTTGTTCTACCAGTGCAGAGAGTGTCAGTCTTTCCTGAAGCTTTATCTGAGTTGTTCTGTCTTCTTAGCTTGTCCAATCTGTAATCTTTTCCATAACATAGGTGAAAAAATGTACTCTTGTTAAGATGTGGATGACTTGTGCTGTGCTGTAGTGTTCAGTGAACATTTCTGAGATTTTTATGTCTCTTATAAAATGGTTATTGTCACACATCACAGCTGCAGTATTTCAGCACCACTTCAGACCATATTCTCTCTTCATTCTTTGCACATTACTCCCACTGAAATCAATGGGAACCTCACACATGGAACACAGATACATGCACTGCTGAAGGTCACTGGCAAGTACTATGAATCTGATACAATGGAATCAAACCTTCTGGGCTGCACAATCACTACAAATATACGATAGATATTCTTCAGCATCTGCTGTCTTTTTGAAACACATCATGCAGCTGACTACTTGTCTGCCTTGTACATATTCTCTACTATTTTTTGGAACAAATCACTATTATTTTTCCCATGTATTAGACTTAAATTATCCCCCTGGCCTCTCAGTCTAGACCATTAGCAATAAATGAAAGGACATGAATRCAGGAGAATCTTGGAGAGAATGGATGGCTTCTGTACTGGTGAGTGCTGGGCTAAATGTGAGCCTGATCTTGAAACATAAAAAAGTTTTGACAATCACTGCAAATGGAAGCTAGACCAAATGTGATAACAAAAGCTCTTCCTTGGCAGAAAAGATCCTTGACTGTAATTTAATCCTTCTTTAAGCCTTTAATTCCAGTGTTGCAAGATCTAGTTTGTATTGTTTTGTACTTTGACTATTTATATATATAAACAATGAACAGAGTTTACTTATTTCTGTTAGAAAATTTTTTCCAGGCACTAATATTTTTCACATGGTACAAGCCACTCCTTTTCCTATTGGCAGAGCTTCCACTGATATCATTGCCAAGCGGATCAGGTTGTATTCAATACAGCAAGAGATCCCTGAGTTCTGATGTTCAGCAGTGAAGAGTATTATAAAATTAGGTTTCAAAGCATAAAAAAATTCTGAATGATGCCAAGCAAACAATTCTGTATTCCAACATCTGCTTAGGAAAATTGTCTCAAGCTAGTTGTAGCTGCCCTGGCTGGAATGTTTTATGTTCTGAAAATAAAAACTAGGTTAATATATTTGTTGATTCTATTTTACGCAAATAATAATCTAGAATCTCTCTGAATTTTTATTACTTTCTCATTTGTGAAGAATTTTTTCTATTGGGACAGTGTCTGATGGATTCATTAAGGGGCAAATTCTCTCTGCAGTAGTCAGTCATAAAGCAACATAGAGGACCCATGAGGGACTTYGAGAATGCATCTTGGAAGAATCCTACTCACAGATAGCAGAATTACAATCAGTCATGTAATTATTTTGCACTGCAGATGAAAAAGAATTGCAAATCTGACTAATCATGCTCTGAATTTGCAATTTTCCCTGACACTTCTTTAGCAAGGAAGGCTAGCAGCAGAGCTTCAGGTGGTTAGGTCTTGCCTGTGCTACCACTGCAGCAGAGCAAGAGGGATTTTCTGTATCTGGGAACATTCTTGTGGTTTCCCATTTGGCCCCAGATGAGTCCTGTTTGTAGTGTGCATAGTTCTTTGATGCTACTGTAAATACATATTTGACATGTGCTTCCTTTTAAAGGAATCAGTGATTACCAATGTTTCCCTTTTATTCCTAGGATCCTCAGTCTTTAACTTCATACCAGCATATGGTTACTACAAGGTGAAATCTGTTGCCAACTTAAATGAAAATCAATTAGTTTACTGGCTGTTGTGGGAGCATTCTAAAATAAGAAGAGAAGTAACACAAAATGGCACTTTAAATACTTGAAATTAAGACTTGGATTTTCCTTTGTTTATTGACACTTTCATGGTTTGATTCTGATGCTCCATATCCATGCAGTAGTTCTCCATCACTTGGAGATGTGATGGAGCACAGCACTGATGTTTCGTTTTCGTGGTAAAGTAGCAGATTCCAGGCACTACAGACCACCAAAAGGATGAGCCACTCCTTATTTTCTGGGGAGGGGAAAAAAAACCCAAACCCCAATTTTTTATTTATTTATGTTAAGTTTCTGTATCATAAATAAGTAAATTCTGAGTATTGTATTTGATAATCATTAATCCTTGCTGTTTTTTAACTCTGACACCTTTTTGTTGGAGCTAATATATGTCACTTCTCAGAATGGACCTTTCCTCTTTTCTCTTGCTATCATGCTGGCACAGATCTTGATCATTTCCAACTGAGTTGCAAGATCCTTATCTAGACTTGTTCTTCACAACACCATTCCTAAAATCCCCCATCAAGGTACCACTGAGATTCACTTACCTTGTTTTTTTGACTTCATAACTCTTTGTGCATCGTTTTCTGCCTTTCCTATCAGCTTTATTGACCTGCTGCTAAGCTGTTCTTATTCCTTTGTTTTAACCACCATTTGCAGCCCATTACTCCCACTGTTTTCCTGCAGTCATCCTTGCAGCTTCTCCCACTACATTTCTTATGGATGAGAAAAAAATAACATAGTTACTATTTTATTGGCTATGCAGATGACTTTTGCAGACATGTCACTTCCTTACGTATGAAGCTGTGCCTGTCTTATCCTTTGTTATCTGCTTAATTTCTAGAGTGTCTTTGTACTTACACAGAAAGGGATTCCAGTATAGACCACAGGATTACAGTATCTGATCAGAAAATCTACCAACTATCTCAGTACAAACAGCAACAACAAAAATTGTGATCGGCAGTATCAGTAGAAGAAAGTCCAAGAATTTGCTTAAATATGTTGACTTTGGAAGTGTAAAAACCCTCCAGATTTGGGTCCAAGAAAAGATTGTTAGAAACTTTTGTGTGCAGAAGCGGCTGAAGCCAAACTGGAAAGAAACCAAAAGGCAACTGAAAGGCAAAAACTGAAAGAAATGTTTGTAAACAGTGCATTCTGCATTCCCACCTTAGAAGGGAGGAGGGGAAAGGAGAATGTAATTGGAAAGGCAGAAAGGTCAAGGATATTTTTGTGAAGATGAAGTTGGAGGCACTTGGATACGCTCATATTTGAGAACTAGCCAGGAGAGAACAGAAGGCTGAACAAGGCCAGAAGGATGAAGGTTAGCAGGTTGGAAACATTTGGAGTCAACAGAGTAGAGAGAGCAGTTGGATGAAAAATCTGTTTGGTGATGGAAACGATAATGAAGAGGATGTTTGAAAGAGAGAGGAGTGGGGAGGTTGGATAGGATCTTGTAATATTTTTAACTGAAGCCAGCAAGATCTCACACAGAAAAACTTGTATGGTGAGAGGGGAATTAACTGAAGATCAAAGAGCTTTGAGTTGGGGGATGTAGTGCTCAGGAATATGGCACAGCCAAAGTACGGTTGAAGTGTAGGAAATCTGTGTGTCTTTTGGATATTATCAAGGTCAGAATAAAATATCTCAGAAGGYTTGGGATGACTGACAGAAATGTAGACTTTGTGGTGGGCTAGAGACAATAGTATCATGTCAGTGATTTGTTCTAATGAGAAATTAAGGGAAAAAAGAATTTTCAGTGGTTTTTTTTTTGTTTTATTTTTTTTTTTTCTTTTTTTCTTATTGGACTAACTGTTGCCCCCACCCAGGCAGTCAACTGTGTTTTTAAAATCCTTTAAAATATTTTACCTACACTTAAGGAATTTCCTTTCAAAGTGATGTTAGGAGAAAAAGGTCTGCACATTTCATTTAAAGTATTGAAAGTAAGTGGTTTTGTTTTCACTTCTCTGATTTCTGTTTGTCTGTCTTGCCCCCAAAAAATCCACTCAATTGTACACATTGTACTCCATCCTTGAAAGCAGTTAAAAATAAGAGAAAAAAAGAAAAGCAAAGCAAGGACAAGTGTAGGTACACTATCACAGTTTAGAATATTCATAAAAATAAAAATAATCTTGTTTTTAAACAGCTCTGTTGTTCTAGGCAAGAAACAGACTCCTTGTGCTTGAATTTTCCTCAAGCCTTCAGTGTGAGATACTTAACTATTTCAGAGGCATATTGTAAGCAGAGCAAAGATGTTTCAGAGTCTTCCTTTTTATCCCCCAGAAAGCAGCACAACTGGAGACACGAATGCTGTCTCAGTAACATTTATCTCACTTTTAAAATAAAGATCTTAAATGACAAGGGAACTCTTAGATTAGTGTGAACAACCAAGCTGGTATTTAATGTAGTGGCCACATCAATTTAATTTCTTTGTTTCTTTGTTCTTGTCAGCACAGTTGTGGGTTTAAATAGTAATTTGGGCTGTTTCTCTGACTTTCCCAGTAAAAATAAATCTGATGTCATTGCATGCTCCTTGGCAGGCCATGTGTCGTTATTATAAACCACACAGAAATTTTTTTCTCATCCAGATTTTCTTTGCAGGGCCTTTGCTTATGACAGAGTTACAAAACGATGCCATTGGTTATCCTTCAACAGCTTGACAAATGGTGTGAGAAAGAAGCAAGACCATGCGTTTGATCTGTACGAAAAGAAGGGTAACTGATTTATTTACTGATTTTGTTTTTCCAGCTATCGAGGGGGAAAAAAGCTGAAGTCAGTCAGTGACTTTTTGGTTGTAGGAGCATTCTGGGCATGGATGGTTTTGTGCATTCTGAAAGCTGCATCCTGCAGTTTTATTTACAAATATCCTGGGTTTGCTGTCATGCAAGTTTGTCTTGTCTACATACTTGCTCTTGCTCAGTTTTCCAACTTATGTATTTGCCTACCATCATATGTACTAGTCTGTATATTGCTACTTCAGTTTACCACTTAAAAGCTCAGTTGTATGAGTTGCTGTTATTGACTTAATATTGTTTTTATTTACCTCATTAATGAGTGGGCGACTTAAGTCCTCAGACATGGACTTTTGGTCAATCAGACACTTTGGAAACATTTTCAGTAGCTTGCTTCAGGAAGCTAGTGATCAATATTTTGAAAAAAAAAGAGACAAGAATGTATGTAGACAATTAAAGAGTATTTTGAATAATTAAGTATTTAAAGGCTATCAAATACGTATTTTTTAATGTGAAAACTGATGATGAGATCTAATTTTAAATACATTAACCAAACCCCTAATTTTCTTCTCTTTTCTTTCAATAGACTATGTCAGGAATTGTATCATCGGAAAAGGAGCAGACTACAAAGGAACGATATCTGTTACCAAAAGTGGTATCCAGTGTCAAGCCTGGAATTCAATGATCCCCCATGAGCACAGGTAAGAGTTCAGGAGCAGAGACAATGGGAATAGTGCTCAGACAGCTTCCATAAAGCATGGTTTGACTTATTAGCAGACAAAGAATTTATGAGAAAACTGACCTTAGACAACAAAGTCTCTTAGGTGTATTCTTGCATTTCCCCAAGAGGTGCCGTTCTCCAGATCCCAGAAAATACTAACCTTCTTGGGCTTTCTCCAAAGAGGTCTCTCCTAATGCCAGCCTGTGTGTCTGGATCCCTTCCTTTCCTGTATCATTTTTTTAGMTGTTTATATCCTTTTGATCTCTTAACTACTGGCAGAAACAAAACATCTGCTTAACTTCAGCCTGGGGTCTGGAAGTTTATCACTGTTTTCTAATAGACTCCCAGGAAATGGTTAATTTTAAAAAATACATTATTAGGAAGCGAGGGATACTAGGGATATCAGCCCACCTATTTGATCAGTATATAATTATTGTTGCTATATATTGAATAGTTACTGTTAATTCTCTCTTATTTGTAGAATATGTTAAACTCTATAAAGCACTTAGACCAGGCAACAAATACATGGAAAGGACTGAACAGATTATTGAAATCCTTTCCTTCAGATCATACAAGCAATAACTAAAGACTGATGCAGCAGGTATGGGACTTAACTTTTGAGTTTAAGACCTGATATAGTGAGGCACTAAGGCCATATCTACACCTTGAAAGTAGACTTAGTTCAACTAATTGGCTAAGGAAAAAGAGAAGAAAGCCAAAAACTGAAGCCAGTAAGAGTAATGGTAAAAACAGATTCAACCACAACAAATGTTGCTCGAAACTAGCAAAAGGRCTATGAAGTACTGGTCTACTCTTTGACCATTTCTCTTTGAACCTTTTTGTATTGGCTTTAGCCGTTTAGATAATAAACCCTTAAGATCCAAAACCAAAGTGTCCTCTCACCCATAAGCTTCCTATCCACATTGCTGCCTTTTGCTCTGGACTCCCAGCATCAGTACTTTGTTTAGGAGGAGCCAAGCTGGAGATTGCCAGTAAGGAACTGGTCTGTGCACTGCTCAGTCCTGTCCTGACCAAATCTATCCAGTGTGCAAGATGATCTCTTGGAACAAYATTAAAAGGCAAAGGATACTTGGGTTCTCTCCTCTTATGATGTGTTACAAAGCTGAGCCTCAGGCTTGGACTCGACTGGACTTGGCTGCTTATAATATAGATGGTAGTGTGTCTGATTTTCAGAGTGGGACCAGAACCGCTCTTAATTGTGAACATATGATAAATACCATCAGCTCCCACAGCAATGACCTCTCGAGACTCAACACCTTGATGTATACAATCTTCATCTTTTAAAAATGAAAGAATTCTCAATAATTACAGCCTAAGCAAGAATGAGCATTTATTCTGTATAATATACATATGACTTTATATAAGTAAAGAAAGAAAAGTGTCTGTAAAGTATATATTATCACTAAATTGGATTTTAATATACAGCATACACAGCTTTATCTAATACATTTGGACAGCCACTCTTCTATGATGTATTTTATGAGAATGACTTTTCTCCTGCCTTGTGCAATAAGTTTAATTTTTAAAAGGTCACTGGATAAATGAGGTGGCTGCATGCTAATTTTGTTTTTCAACATCAGAAAATATGATTTCATCATCAGAGACATGAGGGAGATGGGAAGAAGCAGACAGTAGTGGTGTGTTTGGAACTTATTAGTATGAAAAGCTTAGATTTTTAGGTCAGTTTTTCTCAACATCTGACTATCACCACTGGAAAATAAATTCCTTTTTCATATGCAAGGGAGAAATGTACTTTACCGATTTTTCATTATCTTTCTAGAAAGAATTGAAATAACTTCAGACTTTAAACTTGTGCTTGGATTTAACAAATTATATTTTTATTTATTTGTATTCCAGTAAAACCTGGAGACTACGAGCTGAAATCAGGGTTCCATTATTTTTGTCTCCATTCTAGTATAGATTACAAGACTATCTTTTTTTTTTGCTCTTAAGAGTCTTTTATCTAAATGGATAAAACCAATGCAAAAAGGGTTCAAAGACAAATGGTAAAAGAGTAGAGCGGTACTTCACAGGCTTTTTGCTAGTTTCCATGATTTCTGCTGTGGTTGAATCTGTTTTTACCATTACTCTTACTGGCTTCAGTTTTTGGCTTTCTTCTTTTTTTCCTTACCTAATATAGTTGAACTAAACCAGCACACAGTTTTAGGAGTGGCTCTATCTTCCATTCCTGGGTGGGTCTTTACTGCATCTCATCTTTTCCTCCCTCAAGAATATTGCTTCAGTACCTGTTGAAGCCATTTGTATATCTGACTCATCTTGAGTTTCTAATGCTATTCATTTAGACTTCTTTTTTTTAATCTTATAACAGCATATCTGACATAATTTGAAATCCCTTTTCCCTATATTTTCTGACGTCCATAATTTCTGAGAAGAAAGATTTTCCAACAGGAAAATTAAATAAAATTTTCTAATATGCACTGACATACTACATTAACACATACACAGGTTGCAATGTCCCATCAGAAAACTTTGTCCAGGCCTGGTTTTAGCTAAAAAAAATTGAGAGATTTATATTACAAGACTACAGAGGAAAAACAGAAGCAACAATTTTATAGGAAGCAGTAATGACATAAAAATTATTCTCTTCAAGCACCAAAAATAAGAAAAGCACTTTTAAATAATGCTTCCACATTGCCTTGACTAGAACCACAATGTAATTAACAGAGGTATTTTCCACTTCGGTTAGTTCAAAGGTTTCATTAATGGGAATAAAACATGATTAAAATGTCACATGTCAGATTTTTCTTTTTGTTTCTCTCTCTTTCTCTCTCTCTTTTTTTTAATTTTTAATTTATTAATTTGTAACATAGAATTTGCCAAGGACAACAAGAACCATACATTTCTCTTCTGCTTTTGTATACAAACTAAACCTGTGTCTGTGTATAAGGCCTGTCCCAAGTGCTTAGTTTAGTTTCCTAAGCTGCAAATGTCTACAGTCTTCTAAAAGAAGTTAGATGAAATTTTATTCCTTTTTTATTCCTCTAGAATATAGATACGCTTGAATTCCCTTGGTGATTAAAAAAAACCACACCAAAACAAAACAAAAAAACAACAGAAAAAAAAACCACCAAACACCCAAAATAAAGTACTGGGCATTTTCAGAATAAAAGGTGTGCTTTACTAGTGATATTTCCACCAGAATTTAAATATACTGAAGAAAAAAAAACTGGAACAAATCTTAGAAAGCTCCAAAATTAAATCAATTTATTAAGATGAATTACAAGTTTTGTGTGATTCCCTATGTATTTTGCTCAGCTTTCCAATTAACAAAAAAAAAMCCATCCAACTTCATGGAACTGAGCAAAACTTGAATTTAATTTGTTTTTTAACTACAAAGATTTAGCTGCTGTTTAAGCATCACTGCAATGTGCCCGGCAGTGAAGTGTCACTGGGTTTGTCTGCAATGTGCACCCTGAGTGTGGTCACGAGCTCTTGCAGTGGCATTGAACGGAACCAGGGGTTGGGGTCCTGACTGGGGTACCGATTCCCTAGTTTGTGGGGAAAAATAACTAGTATTACTTTTATGTAAAAATATGTATATCTATATGCACCTACATATATCTCTACATATCAATGTGTATCTGAGTGTTTCTCTAATTTTAAAGACAGCTAAGAACACAAAATCTTGACCCTGGAGAGTTTATATTTGATGGACTRAGCATAAGCAGCAAAATCTCATACTGAATATGTGTGTTAGGCAAAAAAATTAGTATTAGCTCACATKTCTATTAAATCACTAAAGAAAAACAAAGAGTTTAGCATTGGCCTGAGAACCCCTAATCTAAGGGAAAAATCTTAAACGGTATTGTTATTTAATAGCCCCTTACAGCAAAAGCAGAAAATATAATGAAAGGGAGAGCACAGTTTAAGTCAGCTAGGTCACTGTCAAACGACTTAATTTGTATGATAGCAATGATGACTGGGTCTATAAGTAGCAGACCCTAAGGTGACAACAGTGGGGCTTGTGGCAGAGCATGAAGCAAGACAGCTAAAGCGGCATCTGGGGAAATTTCTGATGCTGAAATGCAAAGCAGTCAGTGGTTTCGGGCAGTGAAAGCCTCTGAGCATGGTGTGTCACACCGCTCGGTCACGGTCACACGCTCCTGATGCTCAGTTCTAGCTGCTGCCTGACCAGGGGTGGGAAGAGGTTCCTCTGTGGGCTTTGTGTAGTAGGTGCACACTAAGCCCAGCTGTGCCTGCTATATGTGCACAGCATGCATAGGAAAGGCAGGTCTGACATGGCTATGGACCCAATGAATTTTTCCCCTATACCCAAGACATTTTTCCCCCTTATCCAAGAGCCTTCCACCATTGTGTGAGTAGTTACGAGCTCGTGAAGGAGCGCACAGCGAGGGCTGGCAGGGAGTGTGCTGCTGCCTCTGGCTCTGCAGCAGATAGTTGGCTCCGGACGCCCGAGGGACGGGAGTAAAACTTGCTAGAGCAAGCTACGGGCTAGACAAATTGTCCCAGATTTAGGCCATTGATTGAGTAATCCTGACTGAAGACGTGTATTTGTGTATGGACAGATATTTGGGTGTGTGCATTTGTGTAGGCAGGGTGGAGGGAGAAGGAAGCAGAAATGTGATTTTTTCTAACTGTTTGTAAAAAATAGTATGATTAATACCAAAGTTTGCATGCTCTTATACTGTAATGATTGTCATTTTAAAACTAGCTTTTTGCCTTCGAGCTATCGGGGTAAAGACCTGCGGGAAAACTACTGTCGAAACCCCCGAGGGGAAGAGGGAGGGCCGTGGTGTTTCACCACCAGTCCGGAGACGCGCCATGAGGTCTGTGACATCCCTCTCTGCTCACAAGGTAACCCGGCACGGCTCACGCGGAAAGTCCTTTTCTCTGCTGACAGCAGGTACACAGAACAGGTGCAGTGAAACAATAGTCTCAGTGACACTTGCTCATGGACTTTGGAGAAAGAATAGGTGATTCCTCAGCAAGAATAACTCGTGTAGGAAGAAAAGCAGTTATTAGAGAAAGAGGAGGTCTGGTTGTGTTCCAGTACTCGAAGACTTGAACAAGCTTTCAGGCTCAGCAACTTTTTTCAGGTCATGGAGGAGCTGGAACAATGAAGTTGTGCTGATAGCACAAATGTGACCCTTTTTTCACTGGTCTACTCCATAGTGAATCCATTAACAATTTCAGTATTACTAAGTGATAAAGTCATCTAGTGTCATTCCATGGTAAAATCARTTTTTCTTCTTTTTGATGAAAATACAGATACTGATTACAGGACGAAGGCTCAACCTAAGCATGCATTTTGTTTTTCAAATGAATACTGTAAATAAGTAAAACTTTTTATAAATCCAGTCCCATTTGACTTTCAAGTCACAGAATGCGAACGACGCTTCATGTGCACCACTGCATTTGTTGACTTTTAAGTTCTGTCAGCCTCCAAACTAAGCTCTTATCTCTTGCTAATCAGCCAATTCAGTTCCAGTCAATCAACTCATTTAAATTCCCAAGATAGGATGACTTTAATTTTCCTGTTAATGTGTCACGTGCAATAGCTATGCAGTGGTGGGGGAAGAAAAGGGAGAGGGAGGGAGGGAGGGAGGGAGAGAGGAAGAGAGGGAGGAAGAGAATGATTTACAAGGAGCTTGAAAATCTGTTAAAAGCTAACATTCGAAGATCAATGTAAGTGAGCTTCAAATGGGGTAAGACCTGGAGCTCACTGCAGGATGAAGACTTTGGTAGCAGATGTTTTGACTGAAGAGTGAGATCTGTAATTGTATAAATTAGTATTTATTAAAGTGATCCTTGGTTACAATTACTTTAATTAGGGGGCACTTGAGAAATGTGTCTATAGTTAATTATGATGAATTTATTTTATATTTTAAGACTTCTCATTCTAAATTATGAAGCGTATTTTGTTCAACAGTAATTTCAAATCCCTTTGGTAGCTTTTGCCCATTCTCCCTCCACCCCCCACTTTCCCAAACCAGGGCTGAAAACGTATCATAGCTTAAGCTGCCAAAAAGAATTAGTATCGAAAAGAAACAGTATCATATGTAGCTGAAAGTGCTGGGAATTTAAGGAGACAGACTGTACTGCATTGAAATTGTGATTCAGCCATTATTATGTACTTGAACTTGTGCAGTAATTATACTAAGACTTAGAGTGATTTAGAATAATGAAAGTTACTTAATTAGAAAATATCACCTCTAAAAAAATACTCCTTCCTTAGATATGTGTCTCTCTCAGTTACTAACCATAAGTAAGGTTAAAAATCTTCTAGGAACATGAATGCCTCTTACAGCTCACACCTACCTACATCAAAACCATAAGTGTCATATAAAGTGATATCAGGTTTAAGCATCTGGATTAGATCTAAGACAGACATGCAATTCTATTCCAAAGGACATCTCCCATACCAACCTAACTAAAAGATATCACTTTTTTATACCTCTTTAGATTGGTTTCAATTTATAACAGCAGGGATATGATTTAATTATTTTAATTTTTCTTTTTTTTTTGTGCTATTATCAGCATAATAAATGACTAGTAACCTATTTTTTTTTTCCTAGTTGAATGCATGACCTGCAATGGAGAGAGTTACAGAGGGCCAATGGATCACACTGAGTCGGGCAAGGAGTGTCAGCGCTGGGATCTTCAGAGACCACACAAGCACAAGTTTCGTCCAGAGAGGTAATCTCTCTTCCCCCCCCAAGCAAATCCATGTGGTTATAATTCAAAAATTACACGTGTTCTGGAACTAGTTGGGCAAGATCAGCATTAGCTGAACTGAAATATATGGAGTTCATCAGTTTTAGTTGCTTGGGCTTCTGGCCCATGGTGTGTCCAGACTGGCTACTGTCACGACAGAGATGCAGGCTGGGGACTAGAGGGAATTTTGTGCAGTTGTGGCTACATCCCATGGCTGTGTAGTGCAGTGATGTATGTGCRCTGCATTAATTGATCAAAATTTCCTCCCTGGTTTCATTGACGGTAAAAGATTAACCTCTGAATGTTTCTGTATATGTGGTCATGCAGCTTCAGGCAGCTTAAAATACCTTAAAGTAATCACAAAGTAAACAGTGATTAAAAGTAATTAATTTTTGTTAGAGTTCTTAACACAATTAGTAAATATAAACTTGCAACATTGTCAAGTCAGAGTATGCTCCTTTTTTGAAATATTGAACCACTTTAAAGCTGTCTATGGTCTTCTGTTGTAATCAGGTTTAATTTGTTTGACCAAAATGTTTGCCCACTACATGTGTTTTTTCAGCCTGGGAAAGGAGTTCATCGTTCTGTTTAGCATTTTCTGCAYATGGATTTATATTTTAGACTTTTTTTCTTTTTTTTAATTTAGGCATGGATACATAATGCCAAAAGATGAGTCAGAAATAGCAAGACAAATTGCATCCCCCTTATGGTTTGTCCTAGAGGGTAAAATTCACGTGACTGCAAAGGGTCATCTATAATATACCATTTTGGAAGGATTTTGTGGGGGGGGTTAGGCCACACAGGAGGGTCTCTGTGTTTCTTTTAAACCGGACTAAAGTTTCATTTTGGTTTTACTCTGGATTTTGGATTAACTCCATTTATAAAGTGGATTGAATAAACTTAAACTGCCAGAGGAAAACTGCAAGAATCAACAAACTCAGAATGATTGAGACCTTCCACTGAAAGTATCTTTATACATGTTGAAGTGTTCCACTAAATAAAGCATCATTTTTATACTCAGAAATACGGGTACTGGCAGATTTTAGAAAGCCTGATTATTCAGCAAAACAGTAAGGATCTGCAGTTTGGGAGTTTATGTGATATAACCTTTTTCCTCTTGGCTCAAATGATTTGCTTCATGAATAATAGCAGKGTCTCCCATAGTTCTGCTACAATAAATATTTTGTATTAGCAGACTGGGACTAAAGATAATCTGTTGCTGAGTATTGCTATGCACTTGCTGTGCATTCTAGAATAAGTCACAGAAAGAATTTTGTTCCTTGGGAGTGAAACATTTATTGAACTTCTGGGTACAAACAATAATAATATTACTGTCAGGAGAAAATGTCTTTTTTCCATTAATTTTGGATTCTTTGCAAAATGAATTTTCAGACTAACTTCAGTCTCATGAACGATTACCTTCCTCCTTGAGAGATTTCCTTCAGAAAACATCTTCTTGAGAGTTTTCAGACTGTAATAAAAATGCTTTTTTATCAGAAAATGACCCATCCAGATTCAACCGATCTGTATGTGCTTTCAGAAGAGTTACTGGGGTCCAGTGCATTTCTAATACACTGATGTTAATTAACTTCATGGAATGGTCACTAAAGGTAGTGACAATTATACTTCGATTATACTAGCTTTTAAAAATGTTGTGGGCTTTGGTWTGTTTGGGTTTTTTTAATATTTATTTAAATTGAAAATAAGAGAGGAGGTCTGGAACAAATGATCCATTAAAATACAGCAATCTCTAGAGAGGCTTATACTATATCATCTAGGGGTAATGTGAATAACCTGGGAACCAGGAAGGACTATCTGGACAGATTTAAATTTATTTTCATTTATGGATTCATCAGATGCAATGATGAAGAAAGAGAGGTAAAACTAGTAATCTTTTCAAACGCTTCAGTCTACCTGCTGTTGGACAATGCTTTCAGCTCAGGGTGAATACATCTCACTTTTTTGTCACCTCTATGAATTGTTCCACATTTATTCCCTTCAGAGGTCAGTTACTGAAGAGAATTGATAATACCTGTTTACTTAGATGTGGTTGAAGCTAGCAGTAGGAATCCCCCCAAACAGCTCCTGCATGACCCGTTTTTAGCTATAAGTGGATGCAGAATTGTATGCTGAAGCTCCAGTTCTCTATACTTCTCACGGGCAGGATTATGTCTCAGTATGGAAGGAAGACCGTTCAGGATAATGACTTAGATAGGCATAGAGCAGCATAGAGAAGCAAGAGTTTTCTCCCCTTCTGCTCATATTTTCTGCTCAAAATCAAATATGCTGTGAAAATAGGTACTTATTGCATGGAGGAAGGTAGGTTTGAAGTGTAGTATAAGAGTTAAATAATTGCAGGTATCCTTTTATTAAAATACTCTGGTTTATATCCCTTGTATGAAAATTTACTTTATACAAAATCAAGTTTCCAGTCCTACATGTCTTTGAAAACAAAAAGAAGTTTGTCTTTAAAACAAACAGAAGAAGGAAAAGGAATATTGGTGAAGAGTTTTAGACACTAAGTTTCAGTTTAGTTCCAACAGAACTAGAGATCAGCATCTGTCTCTTTAAAGAGAATAAATGTTATGTCTTCGTCTAACACTTCCCCCCCCCCTAGAAACTGAGAAAAAGTCTTGATTTTGACACCAGATGTGTATCTTAATGCTTCATTTCAGTTTCAGCAGTGAAGTACAGCTACTGCAATTTCAAGGGGAAAAAAAAGAAAATTATGTAGGGTTCTGAGAGTTCTTGGAAATCTCAGGCTCTTTGTTGGGTGTCGTGGCTCAACCCCAGCCRGCAACTAAGCCCCACMCAGCCGCTCGCTCACTCTCCCCCTGGTGGGATGGGGGAGAGAATCGGAAGGGTAAAAGTGAGAAAACTCATGGGTTGAGATAAAGACAGTTTAATAGGKAAAGCAAAAGCTATGCACGCAAGCAAAGCAAAACAAGGAATTCATTCACCACTTCCCATYGGCAGGCAGGTGTTCAGCCATCTCCAGGAAAGCAGGGCTCCATCACGCGTAACGGTTACTTGGGAAGACAAATGCCATCATTCYGSATGTCCCGCCTTTCCTTSTTCTTCCCCCAGCCTCATATGCTGAGCATGACATCATATGGTATGGGATACCCCATTGGCCATCTGGGCTAGCTGTCCCAACTGTGCTCTCTCCCAGCCTCTTGTGCACCTGGCAGAGCATGGGAAGCTGAAAAGTCCTTGAGAAGTAGATTACCTAGCAACAACTAAAAACATCAGTGTGTTATCAACATTCTTCTTATACTAAATCCAAAACATAGCACTATACCAGCTACTAGAAAGAAAATTAATTCTATCCCAGCTGAAACCAGGACATTTGGTCTAAGCAAGAGGTCTGTGCCCAAGCGTACTAGGGAAGGAGGATTGTGCAGAGCAAAGAGATGAGCTCTCAGGGAGTCCTCCACAGTCTCACTGTTGAATTGTGTGGAACAGTTTAAAGCCCTGTTGTTTATCTTATCCCTAATATTTGTGTCTTAAAGGCTAGTTGGTCTTTCCTATAGGAACTGAGGAACTGTTGCTTGCTGGATATGAAGGAAGGCAGAAGCATGCCTGAATATTGTGGGAAGAACCAGTGACTGGGAAGGCTGTTGTTGCTCTAGAAAAAGGCACACAGATGTAGTAGGTGGAAAGATACAGTTCACGGACATGACTCCATCCCACAAAGACACTCAAAGTTTGACCCTGGAAGAACTGTTACGTCTCTACTTAAGTTTTAGTTAGTAAATAACACATTTTTTACATACTGTGGAAACATCTCATGTAATATTAGGAAGGATAGAGCATTCAGTGCTATGAAAGACACTTGCCTTCTAGAGAGTGGATTCTTCACATCCCCAGTTGTTTTGAATGTGTTTTGGGAGCTATGACTGCAGATACCTTGCCATTCCTRGACTCACCTTGGTTCCTGGGTAGTGCGATGGTCTCTCCATTGCTACATGACATGGAGCATGTGCTGCCAACATCAAAGCTCAGCACTGCACCTACTGGGTGGCCAAAGCTACCTCGTTTTCTGCTGTATTATTAGCCCATTAACTGTTTCCTTGTGAAATCCTTGGACACAATTTGTTCCTTTACAGTTTGTCTTCTACCCAGCAGAAAACAGGGTACTGCTGCTAGATCTGAAACTACCACATTCTTGACTGCCCTTGAATTCTCAGTTTTGTGAGGTTTCTCCTTGGTGGTTTTGGTGGGTTTGTCTTTTAGTTTTGTTTTGGTTTGTTTGTTTGTTTGTTTGTTTGTTTGTTTTAAATTCTACTTAAATCCTGTCCCTGTCCCTTGTATAGATGAAGGAACCTGATTTTTCCCAAGGAATGGGAGATCAAGTTGCAAATGCATGAGTCAAAATTAGGATGACTGTTTGACAGAAAAAGCATCCTAGCAAAAACACAAGCTTGTAAATCATATTTTCCTCTGCTTATGCAAAACACATCTGCTTGCAGTTGTAAATGGGTTCAGGTTCCCAGGTAGTTAACTTTATTGTTCTCTTACATACTTTTCATGTTTCCCTCAGGGGCAAATCTACTTTTTGTTTCTTTTACAAACATGTTTCAATAAAACTGGAAAACCAAGACAATTTGTATTCACTGGAGGGAAAAAAGTATGCATTTATCTTCTCCTCTTTAAGTTTATAGATTTTAATATAGCACATTTATACAAAAAGAACCTCCTTATCTTGAATATCTGCCTGATCGTTCAATGGCGGTAGGAACATGGAAACAATTAAATGACACAATACTTTCAAATCTTAATGAGATAAAGTGAGACGGAAGTTAATTCCTTATTTTTCTCCTTTTTTTCCCCCAATGCTGAAATGAGGGCATGACCTAGAATGAGCTCTCTTACGAAAATGGAGCTATCATTAGTAACATAGCTCTTCAAAATAGCTTCCAGTTTGAACCCAGGGCTGTTGCACYGAAGAACCTGTTTTCTTAATGAGTCCAGCATGCCAGGCAGTGTTTATATAATCCACACTTAATTGGGCTGTTTTAAAAAAATGAGTGGCTTTAGAGTCTGGTCATCAGTTGACAGACACAAGAGTAAGAGTTTAGCAATTAGCAGAGTTACCCCATCCGGTATCCTGTGCATTAGCACAGCAGGGAATCCCCTCAGTGGAGGTCTGATTCTGCTGCGTATTTGGAAAGAGATTTTGCGTTATTAACTTTCTAATAGAGTTAACAGAGTGTTAAACCCATCGCACAGGATCAGACCCAAGGTTAATGGTAACTGGTTCTTGTTTGCCTCTGCTGAAGACTGTCCTTTAAGTACCTTGTACAAGCCTGTGCAGTGTTGCCAGGAAGACTTCCCTGACATGTTTCTTGTTGTGGTTTGCAGATATCCTGACAAGGGCTTTGATGATAATTATTGCCGCAATCCTGATGGCAAGCTGAGACCATGGTGCTACACTCTTGACCCTAACACCCCCTGGGAGTTCTGTGCAATTAAAACGTGTGGTGAGTTCAAGAAAAATTTATTACTTCCTTTTTCTTTCCAAAATCTGGACATAGATAGTTCAAGCAATATAGGACCACAGCTAGTTCATTCATTGCACTTCACTGACTTTTAAAACGTAGCTTTCAAAGAGGATCTCCTATAAAGACATTATATTTAATCTGGACAGGAAAGAAAAAGTTGTGTGTTACTTAGCACTGGAATATGTGTATATCTTATGTACAGGAAATTGCATTAAAATGCAGGAAAATCAAGAATTAAAAAARTGAGGCAATATCATCATGAAGATCTCACATACAGTATTAGTTTGGCCATGCTGAGCATCTGCGTTACAGTTTGGGAGTAGGTGCACGCACACGTTCCCTACCCAGTGCTCTCTCTGTCAGCAACTGTTCGTTGCTTTGTTTTCCTCTTGCACGTTGTGCGGTTCTAGGCCTCGGTTCCTGCACACTATTCAGCCTTGTGCTGAAGACAGAATTATTAATTTCCTTGTGGGTTTCTCTGTGATATTCAGCACTCCAGTTCAAAGCACTTCACAGGCAATTAATTTCTTTTCATCCGTCATCTATAAGATCGTGGCTTTTGTCACCCTCACTTTGCAGATAGTGAATTGAATCAAAGTAACATTAACGTGCAAATATTGGATGCCCACTTTAAGATGCTTTAGAACATTCTGCAGCATGTTCTATCTTCAAAGCCCAGGTCTTCCTAACTTTGGTGATAGCTCTGACAGCTCTGTTCTACTGATAATTAAATGTCTTAAATGAACAGCACAGGGACAATGAGGAAGGTAAAACTATTGGACCTCCCTTGAAAATTTGGGTAAAGTAATTTTTCTAGACTTTCATGGTAATGCTGGGGCTGAGGGAGATGGTAGATTTAAGTTTTGTTG
This sequence comes from Oceanodroma leucorhoa, assembly GCA_030449065.1. Taxonomy (NCBI): domain Eukaryota; kingdom Metazoa; phylum Chordata; class Aves; order Procellariiformes; genus Oceanodroma; species Oceanodroma leucorhoa. The sequence goes on along the minus strand of JASVER010000009.1, from coordinate 8,266,497 downwards.
GGACATGCTTTAATCAGAAAACTGAGATTTTCATCCCGGAAATTCCTTGCCTCATTCACAGCTTGTGGGATCTACTGGTGCTAATCTCCTCTCTTATCTCCCATACTTCTCATTGCCAGATTTAGGGTCCTATTTTTTGCCCTTAGTGAACTGACAACATGTGAAATAATCAATGTACAAGCATAGTAAAGGCAGTCTCGTAATACCTAGGCAGATTTTTTTATTCTCTTTACTCAAAATGCTTTGTTTATAACATCTTAGGAATAAAAGCAATTTCTGAAAACAAGGCATGACTTTAACTGAATCCATAGGGTAGAAGTCTGTCAACTTCGTGTGCCCCAGCCCGGTGGCAGAGCCCTCAGGAATACAGGCGGAGAGGAAAAACAGTATTTTTGGATTTTCTGTGAAGTAGAGGCAAAGGGAAGCTTCTAAAACTGCTCAGTGAAACTCAATGTCATGTTAGCTTATGAGAAAGTCAGTTTCTCTTAGATCTGCAGTTTTGGAAACTACAGTTTCCTTTGTTGTCCTGCTTCAGTTTTGACCAAAATTAAGTGTTAAAAAAAAATAATCCTCGAAACCAGACACTCTGCTTTTCATCTAACTCTAAGTGTCACTTCAGTAGGCTTATGTCATTGTAAAATTCATTTGGCTCTCTTGGGAGGARGATGGAAGAAGAGAATAGATTCTATTAAAAAGCACAATAAAGCTCACCTGGAACTGGATTTATGTAAGAATTCAAAAAAGTGGAAAAATAAAAGAAAAATAACAATAAACATAAAAGGATTGATTTTTAACGACTGTTTAATTTTCAGAGTTCTCTGTATTTTTTGTTGTTGTTGTTACATAAACCAATATAAAACATTACTGGGGTATCTAAAATCCATATAAAATAGACACAGTAGTGGATCTTACAAGAAGTCTGTTTCCRTAACGTAATCCTGTATTTTTCCTATAATGTTAGCATATATATAAATAGTGGGGGGGTGAGGTGGGGAGGGGAGAGAAGAGGGAATGGCTCTGGCATGAACATTTATGTGTGAGCAGTTGCTACCTAAAGGAGAAAGCATGGGATTCTCCATCTTTACTTGGATGTCTTACCAAAGCAAATTATGCTGTGTTTTCTGCTTCCACCACCAATAGTTCAGAATTTTCTCTCCTTGCTTCTTCTTAGCTTAGGCCAGTGTAATGTCTTGGAGTGTCCGTCACTTCGTATCAATTAGTCAATTGTTTGAAATCCAAAGGTTGAGTAAGAATACGTAAGAATACTCTTAACGTACTTCCTGATGCAAAGTAATTGMACTTATTCTGCACTATCATATGTCATTGTAAATCCAGTATAAGGTAGTTAAAATTAGCAAAATTATTCCACRTTAAAAAAGTGAGGTTAATTTGCTAATTTGGGCAATGTCTGTAATCAGGTTCTCCAGAGACAGAAGAAACTTAACAGGACTACTGCTTGTTTTGTGTCAGGCACCCACTAAGTCACACCCRTGTTGAAAGTCTCGCCTGTGAACTACAGTACTAATTCATGTAATTGTATCTACAGTTATTGATAATCTTTGGACACAGTTCACATAATTGTGAACAAAGTCTTGCTTAGCTCTATAACTGAATCATCTTTCCAATGTTTTAGTTAATTCATTAAGTTAGGGGTTGTTGTTTTAGATTTTTGGTTTGTAGTTTTTGGGGGTTTTGGTTGGTTTGTTGGTTTGTTTGTTTTTTAATACTAAACTGTGCTTCCTACATTTCTCTAATTATTAGATAGTATATGAATCATATATATCATACTAGATCTGTTCTTTTCCCCTGGTAGAAGTGTTTTTATTACAAAAAAAAAAAATATTCCTAAGTTACAGCTGACTGTTTCACAAATGCAACTTTTATGAACCTTTATCCTTTGGCATTTCCTGAGCTAATGTGTCAGTGTTCTGAGGATTCACATCTGGCTTTGTTGGTCACGTAAGCTTACAGTGCATGCAACTTTCAGTATCTACAGTCTGGCCTAAGCTTTATAAAATAGTTGGGTGGGAGATCTCCTGCAAACTACTGTAATGCCATCTTTGTCTATCCAAGAGTCATGAAGAAAAGGTAGTCATCAAAATGAAATTTAAAAAAACCCCACAATGTAATGATTTTAATGTTGTGATGAAAGCCTTTTGTCACATTTCTAGGCAAAAGTTGACTGAACTAACTRGAAATTCTTTCTTTCATCTTCAGTTAGAAAATGTATTAAAATCAGTGGAAATTTCACATGCAGAACTGCATTTTCACTGCAGAAAACTGCACATCTTTGGAAATTACTGAAGCAATCTATATGAGGAAGAATACAAAAGTAGTGATCTTGAAAGTGCTTAATCCAGCAGATATTTTCAAAGGATGTTTAGCACAGGCATACGGCATTGCCCTCTACATAAGATGCAATGCTGCTTAGTGCTCTCCTTTAYAACCCAGAGAGGGAATTTATTGCTGATATTACTGTTCTATCACCAGCTCGGTGACCAGAATACCAACACAAAATATTGAAGCCCTTGTTTTCAGTTTTCTGTCTTTCTTGAGGCACATAGAAAAACTGTTTTCCCACCTCCTAGCAGGGAGCCCAAAACACTAAGCCATTCTGGGTTTCAGTGGCTGCTCAGTTTTCTGAAGCTGTGTCTGTGTGCAATCTCAGTACACTAAAAAGAGAACATCATGAGTTATATGTCTTTATAGCTTTGTGGTTTGGATTCTCACACAGGTTTTTAATTCCTATGCTGAGGATTGTTTATATATTTTACAAGAAATACTAATTAGAAAAAATGCTTTGCAAATCCAAGTCCTTGGACCATATACAAAAACGTAGGTGTCCTGTCTTTGGGGGAGTGACCACAAGGCAGCATGCTGCTTGTGGCTTTTGCTACATGTCATGAGTGCTAGTATGTTCTATAGCCAAAATGCTGACAACAGCTCATATACAAAATTTTCGGCAAAAAAGTCAGTGGAAGGAAGCATTCAGAAAATAAATATGTTTTTAAGACTGAAGAGACAGGAGGGCATTGTAACTTTATTTCCAAGCACAGAAGGCAGCATAAAACATTGTGGCTTACAGCCAGGGCTGTGAGAAAGAGATGACAGGAGCAATTAGGGATTAGAGATGGCTCAAGCTGCAAAAATTGGATCTGGATTAAGACTTCAGGGACTCCAGGATTGGTTTGAAGTTGCTCACATATGTGTCTGTGGTTTTGGCTTGAGACAATTTTTAGTTAGAAGAGAGGATAAAAGGACARCTATAACAGCAATAAAGAAGTGTAGGATGAAATGAAGAAATGGAAGCAGTGACAGCAAATATGAAAAAAGAAAATGACTCTTACTTTGGTATGAATGAGGACATGGACTACAGGGAAGATAGGAGTGGGGAGCTAATACTGCTTTTCAGAAAAAGAAAAAAGGATAGCTGCACTTCTGTGGATGAGCTATAGGGCTATGAGGGAGGTGCTGAGGCCCTGAAATGAAGCTACATATGTCAGTCATTTGAGAGCTGCAGAGAGATATGGAATTATTATGGTAAGGACAGTGTTTGATTGCTGCCTACCTGATTTCCAACCAACACAGCTGATTTTACCATGGATTTAGCCTTTGCTGTCTACACATAGGCAATAGGCAGGGGTGACTGGAGCCTGAAGAGCCCTAAGAGAATTCAATAGGGGTCTGGGTTTGATGGGAAAGAGCAAGTAAAGAAACAACAAAATTGAGAATCTAGGTGTAAAATGAACTGTTGCAGTGTGCCTACAACTTTTGGAAAGGCAAAGAATCATCAATATTAGATTACTCATTCTTTAGAAGCAGAGATTTCAACTGTCCATTTGAATGTGAAGTTCTGATTAAAAAGTTATTTGTTGAATCATAGTATGTAAACAAATAAAAGTGCCACTCAGTTTAAGCTTAATATTTATGTAAGATAAAGATGTTTATAGAAAAGAGGCAGTAAAAAGAGACTTATATTTAGTAGTTGATAGTGTTACCTTCCACCTCGCTTCACATGGAGGCATAGCAGGGGTCCAGCATTCATTCTGTATGCAACGGCTTAATCTGCATTTCTCAAAAAGGATACTTCTCAGAACCTTTTCATCATTTCTATGATAGTTTTGAAAGTGAGATTTAAGAGCTCTGAACCTGCAGAGATTCAGATTTTTTTTTTAATGGATTTAAACTAAAAATTTTTTTATTTAAAACCTATTTGTAGATATTGGAACAACCCAGAAAGATGTCTCTGTGCTCAAGGACAAATGAACTGTAGGCGTGCAGGTTTTAGATGACAATGAGTTCTTCGGTACTATGATTCTTGAGCTTGGGTCTAATTTATTTCTTCATTTTCTTATATGTTTTTACTGAAAAAAACCCAAAACACTAGAAATCAGTGTTTGGTTTTTTTTTTTTTTTTTTTCCATTTCATGTGCTGTGAGATAGTACATTGAAGGAAACATGGAAAGAAAAAAACTGCCACTATCAGACTGAACTGTAGATCGTATTGCTTGAGGTAGGGATGCCTGGAGGCAGTGTAACTGAGCATGAACAGCTTCTCCCCATAACATCACTCAAGTTTCTTACTGACATTTGCAGAATTGCATGGACCATGTTTAATGAGGACTTTGCTGYGTTTAGAACACTTTCTTTGCTGGGTTAGGCACCTCTTACATTTTAAAATCTACTTTTAAAATCTTTTGTTAAGGCGCATTTTCCTTTTGTTAACTGACACACTAGGAAAGACATTGCAACAATATAAGCAAAAGTAGGAATTTTCCTGATGCAGTAATTCAGGACTCTACTTCTTTTCCAACTATGTCTTCTTCCAAAAATACATAGATAGTATTACCATGAAAGAACATGAATACTCCAGCAAAATCCCTATCTTCTTTTAAGTCAGTAGAAGTTTCACCATTGACCTAAAATYTGAGCAGGATTTTCTTCTGGGTCATTGGGATTAAAGACAGAAATAGTACTCCAACTGGTTACTTCAGCTGTAGAATGACTCAAGGCCCCTGCTGATTCCCTCATGCTGGCATTACTGTGAGAACCAGAACTGAGAAGACTATCTGTGGCTTTACACATGAAGCTCTGGATAATGTTTCATCTCTTTACTTAAGCATCTATGAATGCATGAGCTGGCCCTTATTAATAAAATTATGTATTTTGAAGTATCAAAATAGGGAGGGTTTTGTTGGAAAAAGGAAATCTTTGCATTATTGCAGTTTGCTTGGGGACTTCAGAGTGAACAGGTGAAGGTGGAAACACTACTAACAGGAAATCCTCAAGTAGCTGTCTGAATTACATGGTTAATTTGAGTCATCCAGAATACAAAAAAAAAATTATAACAAAGTTCAAAWGTAGCAAAATGCTGCTAGGCAATTACTAAATTCTTCTGTTCAGAATGAAGTTTCATACAGGAATAAGAAGTGACATTGAATTAATAAATCATAAATAGTAGTCTTTTATAAGATGGTCTTTTATGTGGTCTTCCTTTAACAGTACCTTTTATCTCAGTTCAGAACTATAAAAGCTGAACTGGAACCAAAAAAAAAGGGTACTTCTAATATGAAATTAAAGTACCTGCCTGCATAGTAAGGATTGCTTATTGAATTTAAATTCACCTTCATCTTCTAACTTAATTCATAATGTCTCTCTCATTGGAACAAGCCCTTGGAGTTTCAGGTCTTAATTTCTAATATAAAGGAATTGCTAGAATAAGGATAGGAATTCATCCTTACTGAATGTTAGCTTGATCTTGTTTCCACCTTGTAAGAGAAGTGGTGAGTGTGGTCTCAGGACTCTTTCACCAGTGCTCTGCACATCTGATGTTCATGCCYGGAGTTATTAAACTTTAGATAATTGGCTATGTGGGTGACAAGAGTAATTAGTCTCAAGAACAAAACCAGTACTGAATGGACATGACTGTTTAAGTTGTAGGCTTGGACAACCTGGGCACTTCTTAAAGTTTGGCAACTGCCTTATAATCTGCAGAGCACCTCCGTAATGCCTGGTGAGGCAGGTACCGCTCCTCAAGCTTCTGCATGTCCCTGTGGGCATCCAGCCCAGCTTTCATTAACATGAATAGGGAGACTATTCCCATCATGCCTGTTTGTGGAAATCACCAGCTGAATGAAAGATTTCTTGAGCCTTTTTTGATAATTTTTGAGCTTTCTCTCAGACTCAAGAGCCAGAATGGAAGAAGTTGTTTCTRAGGGCACAAGCTTTCAGAATTTTAGAATTAAATTTCAGATATATTTTGGAGTCTCATTTTTCATGTTTGAAAATTAGACATTTGTAGGAAATGCAGGTGGTATAGCAAGAAGAGTTTGGAGAGGGTTCTGTGGACCTTTTGGAATGATAGAATTGCTTTATTAATTCAAACAAAAATATTTTAGTGATCCTTTTCATCACTAGAATTCTTATTGAGAGCTGSCACAATGTAGTAGTAACAGATAATCCATCACACATTGCAGATTTTGAAATAATTTCTCTCTTAGCCATTATAATGTAAGTCTTTCCAGTAGTGGCTTGACTGTGCAAGTATCCATGACAATGTGAAAGTTAAGTTTGTCTGGTTATTTTAAATAGGAATCTGATCTACAGATAGAGGGCACTGTCCAGACACATAGTGTAAGGTTTAGTGATGAGCTGTGTATCTGTAGATGTGTAAGAAGGAATGCCTTACAAAATTACTCTACGGCCTGGCTTAAATCAACTGATGCATTAGTTATTTCATTTCAGGCATGTGATTTAAAAAAAGCCCACACACAATGATACATAAATGCCAAACTAATTACTTTTTCCCTAGTTTAACTGAGTACAGAGTAGATGTACTACACAGTTCATTACAGTTGAAATAGTAACTTCTTGTGTATAAATAAGGTCTTTGTAATAGCTTRTACTAGTTTGATTTTTTATGCATTATTACTATTATTTAAGAAGACTATTTGCTAGAGTTATATAGTTGTAATTTATTAATTTACTTAGGAAATATTATGCAGCCAGGATGCCATATGCATGCTGAAATTTATCATGGTAGGTAACTTTTTTTTTTCCAAATTATACACCACATCTCTTTCATTTTTAATAAAAGCATTGCAYATATTTTTTGAAAAGACTAATATGTATTTGAATGTGGCACAACAATATTCAGTCTAATCAGYTTAGGAGCTATTTTAGAATATAATTCCAATTTGTTTTCATACATTAGTTACGATGGAAAACTGAAATATGCAGCTACGTATTTCTATTAGATGTATGAATTTGTCTTTTTGTTGTCCAATTATTTAAAAAGTGAGTAATAATGATTAAAAATATAGTTACTAGCTGCAAACCTGTTTGATGAATCCACCAGAAAGGGTGCATTTGTCAGCTTGCTTGTGATACTTGTGCTACTTGCAGTGCCATGTCCTTCTGGCTTTGGAATGAGCTTGGAACTCACAATCCCATTGAAATGGGACAACTTTTGCAGACAAAGTGCCTTGGGAAGGAAGGACAGGAAATAAATGTGACCGTGAAACAGTGGTGTAAAAACATCAACCAAATTAATAGAAAAAGGGAAATTTTCTCCAGCATGGAGAAATGTATAATTCAACTGCAAAACTTGATGTTATCATCTGACAGGGAAGTGATCTTTAACATAGAAGATTAGACAGCAAATCAGCCAAACCCATCTGTTATGACATTTGGTTTCCTTAAGATCCATATTCTCTGCAAGTTCATAGAACTGGCTCAAGTTACCAGGAATGAACTATATTATGAGTAACACACAAATGTTGCTCTAATCACTGGACCATTTGAAGAAAACTAATTTTAAAACTTTATTAACATACTTATTGCTGGCAACTAATACTTTTAAGGTAATTAATGAAATTAGTCTTGTAAACAATAGCAATTACCAACAGATGGGCAGTTACTTACAAAAATACTACGTTGGGARCTTTTTGGGACATTGTAGAAGTGTTGCTCTTACTGCAGTGTATTTAGTTTTGTACTACTTTGTATATATCTGATGCAATATCTGTGCCATTAATTTGCYATTATGAAAATTGCATAAGAAATAAAAAGAGACTTTCAAGTTATGTGAATGAGTCATTTCAAAAACCACTGTTTTTCTGAATTTAGTTCAAGACAGCCCACACCAGGGTGAATGCAGAGTATATCAACATCTGTAAAAGATCTTGAGTCTGATGAATTTGTTAGTCTTTAAAACATTTGTCTCTCTGTAGAGAATACTGATCTCTGATTTCCAAAAGCTGGGCTTTTTTTTTTTTTCCCCTCTAACTATATGAGGCATAAAAAGAGAAACTTCAAGGAGGATTTAGCACATTATAATAGGATTTATCTCCCCCTTATGTTTAACAGTGTGCACAAGGGTGGTCACTCAGTTTTGTAAAGCTAAGCCAATGAGAAAATATTTGCTGAACTGCAAAGAGTAGCCAAGAATATCTCCTGACCTTCAATGATATAGCATAGGCCAGGTGTCTCACTAAACAAAAGCTCTTAAGTGTTGCAGATTCTTTGCCTGAAAGTGGGTAAACTAGTGTAAGGTCTAACACCTATTTTGGTTTCATGGATACTGTGAATGTGGAGACAATTATTCTGTAAAAGACATCAGATTGGCAATTTCACCAAAGAACTCCAATTACCATGATTTGAACTGCAATGTAGAGTTCAAACCTGACATCCTGAGCCAGGCTCAGTCTTAAGATAATGAAACATTTCTTCTCTGGGTCTGCAGACGAAAGCGTTGTGAACAGCACGGAGGTGGCAGCCGAGATGTCAACATGCATTCAGGGACAGGGTGAGGGTTACCGTGGCACGGTCAACACCATATGGAGTGGAATCCAGTGCCAGCGGTGGGACTCCCAGTTTCCTCATCAGCACAACATCACTCCCGAGAACTTCAAGTGCAAGTRAGTAGAGACATGTCAGTATTACTGCAGTGGGAAAAGAGCTTAGTTTTCAAATGTTTAGACATTCATACCACCAAAGTAGACCATAGATCCCTGTCCCTACTCTGCGACCTGATGCATTCACTCTACTTGCTGATGCTGAAAACCATATGAGCATGGGAAAATCAGTTCTTCAGATCTCAAAATATTAGTTCTAGATGAACTTGTGTGAAGCTGTAGGTTTTTTTATGAACTTTTTCTTCAAGCATGTATTCACCAATTTAATTGATTGTGAAGTGTATGGATGTTTTCCAGACTGGGATCTGAATCCCAATAGTGCTGGTAAATTACTATTGTTTTTCTTTCATGGAGGTAAGTACTTGTTCGCAGTTTGGTTACTGACTTTAACTTAATATGTTCTAATTGTTACCTAAGTGTAATCTCCTTGGCAATACTTGACATTTATAATATTTGACAACAGTTCTTTTATTTTCCATCTTTTTAATCCTTTTCCTGTCTCATTACTAAATGTACTTGCATGAAAAGGACTGCTTTYACCTGAAGGGCCACTGGTCACCTAACCTTTCTGTACCATTCATAAACTCCCAGGATGTGAATAATCTACTTATTTTAGGCAGTTACCTTAATCATGCTCTTTCAGTCCTTTTTTCRCTGAGCATAGAGCTGACCAGCATGGACCCAAAGCCCAGTTTGTACTAAATGTCTTTACTGATGACTAAATATCAGTCTGGGCTTGGGCTGGAATGTAATAGTGTGGATCTTTCAAGGTAAAGAAAAGATTCCAGTCTGAGTTTGGATTATCTCTCTAACAGTATCTTGTTTGAGCAAAACAGTTAGGCTTGTTGTCTTAATCCCTTCACTACTGTTGTTCAGTTTACTGATTAAATACTGTGCATTGTAACACATCTACTGAAAATGTAACAATCATCATTGTAATGGAAAATAGGACTGATCCTGAGCCTCCTCGGTCAATCTCAGGACCACCTTGAATTTACCTGGAAGTTAGTGCTTGAGCCTAGTCCCACAGGTTTTTCTCAGACAAATCACCACTTAAAGCAATTTGTGCTGTACCTATGTAATGCTGCTGCAGGATTAGGCCCTCGTGCAGTTTTAACGATGTTCCTAGCAGTGTAGAGGGACTAATAATAATAATAATAATAATGACTGCTTATTCAGCTGATGCCTGAGAGCGTAGTGGCTATTCAGGCCAATAGCTTGAGTACAATCAATAGAGCCGCTGGTACGACTGTGCAAAACTCACATGAGTAAGAATTACAGTATTAGGCCCATTCTTTCCACAGTCTTTCATCAGTAAGTGCTGCAGATGGAAAAATACAGTGAAATATGGAGATGCACAGAACATGGCAACAACTGTCAGGAGATGGGAAAATAAAACTTATATTTAAGAGGTTTGACTATTTCATGCAAGCTGCGAGAGACATTCAAAGATGTTCCCTTGTGACTAACTTTTACTTTAAAGGTAACAGCTGTATAGAATTTCCACATATATTTTTTTATATTCCAAGATTCAGTTTCTTAAATGAATCACTGACAGTCTCCAGGACTCTCTTTCTCTAAACTCAGCAGAACCATTCAAAGTACAGGGAATTTTAAGCACTTTGGTAATGTTTGTATTTAAAAGCACTTCTAATGGATTGCAGGTGTATCTAATGTCAGCTTGCATGCAAATTTTGATGGAGAATCCTGAATAAAAATAAGCTATATTGAAAATATTGTTAATCTTCAAATGAAATCTTATATCCAGTCAAAACATAGGTCCACTGAAAATGAATTCCCATAACCGTATTCTTATTACAATTACTATGTTTTTCTGGACACTGTGTTCTTACTGGTTCGTCATCTCCTTGCACTTGACACTGATCAGTAACATACAGAACTTAAGGAGCCTATATTATTGCTAATTCATAATAAAAAGTAATAGAATGCATCAGTGGTTTTAGGTTATCCCTGCTATGAGCTAACATATTTATTTTTATAGGGATTTGAGGGAGAACTACTGCCGAAATCCAGATGGATCTGAATCACCCTGGTGTTTTACCACTGACCCAAACATCCGTATTGGTTATTGCTCCCAGATTCCTAAGTGCGATGTATCAAATGAACAAGGTAACAGAGGGAAGGGTGATAACGTGATTTTAAGTGAATGCTGTACTGTTCCAAACGACAGATAGGCAGGCTTGAAAACTGGAGAAGTTGGTCTCAGTACATCTGTATTACACCTGTGTAGTTCTGCTTTGGCTTTATTTGCATACTTGGGATTCATCATGGTGCAAATGAGATTCATTTCTCAGTTCATGTTTCGATTCCAGCAGGGAAAATTGCAGCAAAGATTTGCTATTGGATCTGATTTTTAGACAAGGTGAATCTGTGTGCCGTTTTATATTAGCTGGAGATCTGCTCCACTGTCTTACCTTTCTTAGTTTGAAAGGCCTTTTTCCAGAGCTGAGATGATTTCCTTGGTTCACAGTCTTTTTATAATTGCATATGAGGCCACCAAAAGCATATTTTTAAATTTATTTTTTCCATATACCCCCTTGTCTAAAAGGAGTTGAGCTGAAAAGAACACGCAGGACTTCCCATATAGCCTCTTAGCTTCAAGCTGTTACCACTCCGAGTCTTCAGGCAAATGTTGTTTTTCCCATGAGGTCTTCGTGTTACTCTAAGGAATAATATTACTTCCTGAGAACTGATATCAATCATAGCATAAACCGAGGCTAGGACCTCAGACCTACAACCCTTCATCAGGCTGCATTAATATCTCCACATTTAAATTTTAGCCATTTTTTCTCTTAAAATTTGAGAGTTGCAGTTGCAAAAGTTCTGTCAGAGAAAGGATTAAACTTTGACTTTCATTCTGTATTTTTTGTAAAGTATCAATTATCAAAAAGTAAAAATACTGATGAATATGAAATGAAATGCTTTATACAAAAAGTCTTTATAGTAGTGATCATTTTAAACAATCCTGAAAAGTCTCAAAAAGGCGTGTGATAAAAGCTTATGAATTAAACATGACTTCTGCTGGAGTGAACAGGCAAGCTTTTGAATTACATTAAAATTGAAGTCATGTTGATTGTTTGGTTTTGCCAAAGTAGAACTTAAGTCTAGAATTATATACTGTTGCCAGTATCCAGAATCTACACACAGGTAAGTTGTTTCAAATAAGCCAAGAGTGACTGGTTTTTGAGGAGGGAGGATTAAGGGGGCATTTTTGCTCTGTTTTGTATGAAACAGCTCCTGACAACTTTTAGAATATTCTGTGTGACCCTTCTAAATTAACCATAAACTGTTTATGAAAGAAATGTTCCCAGCTAAGCAAGACAAAATTTAAAATGCTACTGTGTTGAGAATGAAGGTCTCAAGCAGGGGATTATRTATCTAAATTTGAAAACTTTCTCCCATTTTTCTTCTGATTTGATTTATGCAGTTGTCTGATTTACATTGTATAGTGTTTGCTAAATACAACACTTGTGTTTAATTACTTGGATTACTGATGGAAAGGAAGAGTTTTCTCTTCAGTGTTGCACAATCACCCTCCACTTCTTTTTGTCTCAACATTCTTATTCAGATTGTTATCGTGGCAATGGCAAGAGTTACATGGGGAATCTCTCCAAGACAAGATTTGGGCTAACTTGCTCCACATGGGACAAGAATATTGAAGACTTACGTAGGTGTGTACTTATGAAACAGAAAGAGATGGTTCAGTGAGTCCTAAATAAATACTGCCTCCAGATGGCATCTCTTTTTCTTCTGCAGTGATTCTAAAACAGCCCCTTATGCCCTGGAGCTTTAATATCTTTTTTTTCTTCTTCCCCCCCCCTTGGTGTTTAAATATATTACGCAACATGTCTTTGTTCAGGCTAACCACTAATTGCAGGCTTTGGGATGTTTCTTAGTGTTTAGTTTACTCACCCGGGTTACCCCATCTTTGTCCTTGCAAGTTTTGTTCTATGAGAGGATAACAGGAATAAGGCAGGAAATGGTTATCTCATCWATCTGATCTCATAGCTCACGCTGCTTCAAGCAGGAGGTTGGACTTGAAACCACCTAAGGTCACTTGCAGCCTGAAATTGAATCTTGAGTCTACTATCTAATGACAGTGACATCAAATGCCATTAAAGCGACTTGCAATTTCTGTTGTTTATCATTACTTTGGCTTCATATTCAAGTAGCGGAAATGGCAAGTTACTTTACTTTATTTGTTAAAGTAAAAATGAATCAGCAGTAAGTACAAAAGAAGTTGTGRGTTTCCAAGACTTTTTCAATCATGCCAGGATCCTCAGTGTTGTCTCTGCTGGTTCAGAACAGTAGATTAATAAATCTCAGGAGTGACAAGAACAATGACTTCTAGGTACTGCATAAAGACAGAGCTTCATAAAAAAAAAAATTGCTATATCTATGAGATATTACACACATCAGTGGCGCGGATGGAAACAGTTTGCTTTTATTTTCCTTTAGTTTCTAAAGTCGATGTGATTATGTCTATATAACTTTTGGTACTTGTTCTTGAGTTAATGCTCATGATCACCACAATCATAGTGCCCAACATATTAGCCATTGCCCTCTGGAATTTGGCCGTCCCTGATTCCTGCTGCTGACTTGATGGTCAGTCAGGTAAAGGCATGTAAATCAGTAAGTCAGCCTTTGGGGAAGCTGTATTGCAAAAGGTAGACTGCAGTGGTACTGTCTGGAATCACCAACTGGAAAGCCACCAATATGTGGTTTTCCCTACACAGGATCAGAGACAGCATACATATTCCAGTGTCCTGTCCGTGTAAGGGAGGTAGAGGTTTAAGTTCATGACTTCTGAGAGCTCTGATAAGTCTTCAATTAGCTGTGAATGAGACAGCTTGAACCAACTGGATGCTTGATGCAACTGCATTCATATAATCTTGAGCACACATCAGCCTTTCTTCTCTTACTCCCACAAATTTTCCACCTGGGAACTTCTTTGGGGAGTTATCTGTCTCACTTCAGCAGTTACTCTGGTTATGGGTGTGCTAAAAGCAGCATGTGTGGTTGGTGAACCACACATGAACTAAAGGGCAGTGCAGCTGTAATTTAGGAAGCCTGTATGCTTCTGTCTGACAAGCCAGAAATAAAGAGCTTGCTCCGCTTCAGACTGTCACCCCGAACTTTCACCTTTAGAGTGTCTCGTGTAGGTTTGCAACTTAGGTGACATATTATCACTGCGGTTTGTCTGAGCCATTCATCCCTCTCATGCTGCTCAGTCTTGCTAACTCTCATGCATTTGTCTTTCCTTTGCCTGAGATTCAGCTTTCTTTGCAGATTCACTGCTCCCTTGTACTAACTGTTAATCTGCAGGGAGAAGGTACCTGTGCTCCCAGAGAGGCCTGCAGATTTGCTGAGGGCAACACAGACACTCTTCTAATCGGTGTAAAGATCCCTCCTCAGGGTATCCGGGCATTTTAGTTTGAGTGRGAGATCTAGAAACCTCCCAGCTGTCCAGTGGACAGAGTGCTTAAAATACCAACCAGAGGAAACTTGGACCCAGATCCAGCAAATACTTGGGTCTCATCTTCCCTTTGATTTTAACCAGCCCTAAACCCTGACCTGTAGGCTTCTCAATCAGCTAATATTACAATGTGGAGCAAAGCAACATTTAACCTTTGAAAATTTGGGCTATAGTATAAAGCTTTTCAGCACTTTGAATTTTTTTTTCCCTGTAGGCATATACAAATATTCAGAGAACCAGATGTTAGTAAACTGAAGAAAAACTATTGCCGCAATCCAGATGATGATTTTCATGGTCCCTGGTGTTACACAGATGATCCTCTCGTTCCCTGGGATTACTGCCCTATTTCTCGATGTGAGTACTTGGTATGCCTCAGGCATTGTCAACYGTGCAGTCCCAGGGAAGCCATGGTGTCACATGCGGATGCATACCTTTCTGTTGTCAATTGTGGCAGCAGAAAATGTGTAATTCTATCAGGAATCAATTGTGCATGACTGAGAAGGAATGGACAGAAGCTGCTTGTGCAATATATGAACAAGGGGTCCTTTTCCTTGACCAGCCTGGAGATTTCAAGGCTTATTTATGCAGCAGGGGCATAAAAGGGCTATTACAGATGGTCAAACATTTTCCAACAGATCTAGCTATTGAATGAGGGCTGGACGGAGACAAAGAATTGTCTAGTGGTCAGAATGCTGGCTATGGCCTCAAGAAACCCAGGGACAGTTATCTTCTGTGCCACAAGCTTCATAGTCTCTTTATGTGTTCTGTATTTGTTTGTAAAGTTAGGATAACTCACTATATATATGCTGAAGTGTATATGTGCTATATAGATTAGATTCTGCTTTCTGATATTTATGGGATGATTTAACTCCTGGCAAGAATTAGGAACATCACTCCTCCAAAGTTGCATGTTAAAACCTAAATAGCTTAAATAAACAGAATTAAAAATCCTAGGGAATTCAGTAATAAACTCACGTTAAGTGGAAAAAGATAGATCTATGCCGAAAAATGTGCAATTCACATTATGTTCAAAATTTTTTTCTTCAATTCCCATTTCTAAATCACTGTGCTGTATATCCTGGTAGAACATTTAAATGGTAAATCAGGCTTTTGAATGCATGTCTGTGATCTCTAGAGATTAAGGATAATGTTATATTCATTCCTAGCAGCAATCTGCTGCATTTTCTTATAGTCTGAACTGCAGCATCTCTAAGAGGTGATATTTGAAGTCTCAGGTGAGATTTTGGCATCTATATGAAGAGTAAACAAACTGTGCAAAAGTTTGTTTGTGTCAATGTAGACAAAGAACAACAGCCGAAGAAATATAAATTTTATTCTCTCACTCTGAGTTCATTATCTGGATCTATGAATTCCTAAGGAAATATTCACAGCAAACATTTGTAGGGTATACAGCAATGGTGAGTATAATGATTTCTGGAATCAAACTCCAGAGCTGCAATAAGTCTGTATTAAACTACTAGTAGGTCACTCAGGTACTGATAACCAGCTTAACCAGTACAGACAAAATGCTGGTAGTTCCCAAGTGTACTTACTTGGTGCCTTTAACTGGTCTCTTCAAACTGTACTCTYTCTATATATTTACTCTATTCAATTTTTAGATGTGTTTTAATTTTGTATTATGGCTATCTATCTTATGTGTCTGTTTAGGTGAAGGTGATACAACTCCTACTACTACCAGCTTGGATGGTAAGTAAGTTTGCAGATATACTGTGCAGTGCATGTRTTGTATCCTCTAAGACTAGCTATTTCTTTCTGATTAGGAAACAAAAGATCAGTTAAAGATACAAAAAACCGATACAGCTTGGGAAAAATTGCTTTTACAAGAGGAAAATGTAGACTAGCTTTATTATACTCCTTTATCTATTCTCACTATCTTCTCTTGCCAGTGGTGAGATATGGTAATGATTTTCAATGTTTGCTTTAAACTATGTAGATCTCCAAAAAGCCTAAATATATGCATCTCRTATTCCCTATGAATATTTATATAGACTGACCCAGCTTCACTGAAGTAGTTTTGATGCTCTAGAAATATAATTCATTAGTGCAGGAAAGTTAATTCGTAATAAATATTGACCTTCTTGTGGTGCTTATGTGCAACTGTACAGGTTTCCTACCGCTGTTTTTAGTAAAATGTGATCTCTGGACCTGCTTTCAGATACTGTCATTCCTTGTGCCTCAACAAAACATTTGAGAGTTGTAAATGGAATCCCAACACAAACTAACGAAGGATGGGTGGTTAGTTTGACATACAGGTAACTATCACTTTGTTTAGAAAGACAATACATCTACTAGGATATTTGTTTTGGAACTGTAGAAAATGCTGACTATAATAAGAATACTTCTAGATTGCAATTGAATTCTGTAAAAGCAGAAAATCGGCATTCCTGGAACATCAGGTGATATCATAATATTCACTCTGTCAGTGAAATATTTATATTTTGATTATCACTAACACACATGAGCTTGTAAAGCATTCATAGCGTTCTGCTCTTTCAATTAGCTACTGCAGACCTTTTCATAACATTGGCTTAGCATCCAGCATTAAACTGTTTATTTTAGAGGCTGTTACAAAAAACTTGAGTTTCATCTCAATATTTTCATTTTAACAGCAGTGCATTTAGTTGTGAAGTGTTGGATTTATACCCGTGTCATATTTAGCTTTCTGCTCATATCATTGCATGCAATTGAAATGTATTCTGTATTAAAAAAAATAAGTAGGGAAATCCTTTTCATTCTGTAAAACAAGACTCTAACATGTACAGCTGGAAATGTGTATTACAGTATGGCAGATCTTACTGTGTAAAAGCCAGAACACAGAATTACTGTTTCCTACGTTCATTACTCTGGTTCATAACTCATCAGCTGGAAGTGTGAATCATTAATGTATAAAAGGAGATATATCTCATGCATCAGCCCTGTATCTTCCAACATGAAAAAAAAAAGTCAGAAAAAGTCTTTTTTGTCTGCTGGTATAGACTAAAGTACAGCTCACTTCTGATAGCTTATGATTCGTCACCTCTTTTAAAACTGTGTTGTAAAGTACGTCTTAAATGAAAAACTGCAGTAAAGGAAAAGATGAAACGCCTATTTTCTACATTGCTTCTTTGCTAGAGAAATTCTGGGGGTCCTTCCCATCCTTGGCAATGTTGGCATCTTATGAGCTCTGATCAGAACTRGACCTTTCTGGAAGTCTAACAGGTGGTCCAGAAAGAAATTTCTAGAGGAACACAAGTCTATTCCTACACTAAATATCCAGATAGGTGGGCTGAATCACTGTCTGGAAAAGTTTATCTTTCCAGTATTTTATGTTTGAGGAACTTTTAGACAGGTAAGGTGAATTACATCTGGATGCCTAAATTTTAAATAGCTAATATTAAGGTAGTTGAGCCTGGATTTTGTGTTATTCAACAAAATTCCATTAAGCAGATGACTGCTTAAGTGATTGCAGGTTATTTTTGAAAAAGAGATTCCTGGAATACTCCAGCAGCAAAATATATTTTTAAGTATTACATGTGGGCATAAAAATGTAGTTTTACTTTGTATTGTTACCAAGGAAGCAAATAGAATGTTGTCTGAAACAAAATCTTACTAACTTCCAGACTTTCTGCAAAAAACTAACTGTACACCTCAAAATGGAATTGCCATGTCTGAATGGTAAAGGCTTAGTGACACTTAGAAACTTGTATTCATATTTGGCAACAAAGGCCCACCTCTAAATGTTAAATTAATCAATGACATATTTTCTTATATATCCAATCCAAATTCTCTTATCAGGTATATTTAAGTATATTTGGATTAATTTAATCTATTTCACGGAACCATCTCTGAATYTGTGCCACACTTAAGTTTAACCTTCCTATGTGTACTAGGCAATCTTCTAAAGCAGATGATGTGATCTTGTAAATTCCTTTTGATAATTAGCGATGCAAACATAATATGCAAGAACATATTTATACTCCTGATTGTGACATTTTTATAACAAAACTGGGCAGAATCTATATTTTAAGAACAATCCATCCATTTGGACCAGATATTTTCTTCCTCAACCAAAATACAATTACAAAAAAAAAAAAAGGCAAGCATCTGTGTTATTCTGCTGTCTTTGAACTCCATATAGAGTCTGGGCTCCTTCCAGCARTCCTTTGCAAAGCTTTGAACATTTGTGTGATTTGGATTTATAAATTGTGAGATTTTAAGCTTTTCCCAAATTGCTGACAATTCTAATTCACTTTCCAAAGAGCTGCAGAAAATAAATGTGATTTTGGAGGCACAAAGAAGGAAACTAATTAATCTGCATTCCACAGTCATCTTTATTTTTGAAAGAACTGCCATGCTTAATTGCTTTAATTTTACTTGATATATTATGCTGCAGGTTTTCTATAATCACATGTAGGATGTCATACGTTGCCGATTGTTTCCAACTGAAGTATGTGGGGACAGAAATCTCATAGGGCTGGTAATCAAATAGGAACTCTCCACCTCGAGGTCAATGCTTTGAATGATACCTACATGAATAATGACCAAATTTTGTTTACATCTGGTGGCAGTTTGGGGACTTGCTTGAATGTTTCAGTCCAGTTCCTATTACAAAGATTTAGCTTGTTTTTGTTTTTGTTTTTAATTAGGTCTCTTATAAATTAAACTTTGAAACCACTAAATGAACAGAGTAACTGAATTTCTCTTTCCTCCTAGTTTATACGCATTGGAGTAAATCTCTGCAAAGTCATGCTACTGTAAGTGTTGAAACTGTAGAGCAAAGGGACAGAGACATGTTTTTGCAGGCTGTCAGTCAGCTACCTTTCACCAGCAAACATACTGAAGATCAAAAGTACTCTTTAAAGGTTTTGACTAAGTAGAAACTAACACTATAACCTTTTTTTTTTTTTTCTTTTTTTTCTCCAGGAATAAGCATATCTGCGGAGGTACTTTGGTAAAGGAAGAGTGGGTTCTAACAGCAAGGCAGTGTTTCCCTTCTCGGTACAGTAGTCTGTAGCTTTGCAATATTGAAATACATCTATTTTTGGGAACTTATCAGCACATTTCTTCAACTTAAATGCAGCATTCTTCCCTCCTGTTTGGCTTTAGCACTGCTTTTCTGATGTAAAAGTCCTGTGGGACCTTGATATTTTCTGTTATTATTGTTGTTAATCTAAAAGAGCTCTGGCTATTTTACATAGAAGTAYGTTTTCCAAGTGTAATGGTTAGACAATTGCCTCTTTATGAAAATAATCTCATGCTTCTGCTTAACTGGACAGAATAAAATAGAAAACTTGGATAAATCTCAAAAAGTTCAAAGGTTTGTACTGTCCAAGGATCTAAACGTTTGGATACTACTAGGAAAAAAAAATTAGATTTTAGTAACAGTTAAAGATAAAATTATGTAGTGGCTTCAGACCAAAAACTTACACCCGAGCATGTGGGCATAAAAATGTAGTTTTTGGAATAGCAGTCGGCAGCATAAACCCACTTCTGGTGAAAAGTAATAGTTAAGATCTTCTAGCATAATCATATCAAGCAGAGTTTTTTAAGTTATTTTATTATACACTCAATAAAATCTTAACCAACTTTGCCTCTTTTAGGTACAAAGATTTGAAAGACTACAAAGCCTGGCTTGGAGTCCATAATATCAAAGGAAAGGGAGAGGAGAAGCATAGACAAGTTCTGAATATCTCCCAGCTGGTATATGGCCCCGCAGGGTCAGATTTGGTCTTACTGAAACTTAGCAGGTTAGTAGCTATTATTGCCAATTCCAGGATTTTCAACTGATAAATGAGATTCTTCCTAAATAAGATTTGCAAATTCAGTTCTCTACTGTCTCTGATACTGCAGATGATGTCTCCATGGGGCAAACTTCCAATTGTAAGAAATTTTAATTGATATATGCAGAAATGCAGGTTCATCTACCTTACTCAGAAAACAGATGTTACTTCTGAAAAATCGTGCCTACATTTTTTTCCTGATAACCAGTTTAGATTTGTTGGAAGTTTTTTTTTTGTCGAGTTTGTTGTTGTTTTTTTTTCAAAAAAAACCAACCCACATTGACTAGTATATGGTTTTAATTTATAGAATAAGCACCAGATTGTAACTGAGAGCCTTGTGTATATATGAGCTTTCAAACTTTCTCCGTATTAGCAAAACTGTATATTCAAATGAAATGCCATCATTACTTACTTTTAAGATGAAAACCCAAGCTAAATAACATAAAAATGGTGACAGCATTTCAAGAAATCTTTTGACAGTTAACAGCTGTAGCACAAAAAATAGGCAGAAGAATCCATCATATTCTTCAAAGACGGAAAAGAAAGGAAAAGAATTGGCACAGTTTTTAATTGTTGTGGTCTATAATAGATTTAATATCATTTTTGAGATACATTTTAGAAGGTTAAGTAAAATCCATTATATTTATTATTTGTTTTCTCTTTTCAGACCCGCCATATTGACAAATTTTGTAGAAATAATCCGATTGCCCATTTCTGGATGTACCATTCCAGAGAAGACCAGTTGCAGTGTTTATGGATGGGGATACACTGGATGTAAGAAACTATTTTTAAAAACTAAATGAATACGTTGACAGCTTACTTCCTCTTGTCATTATAGGTGAGGCTGCTGGTATTGCCTGATGCCACGGTTGTCCAACACTTTTTGTYATAAAATGCAGTTTCAATTTTTTTCTAAATTTGCAAATCTTTGAGCATTCTATCTAAGATCATTTAAATCATTTAATATGAAATATTTTCGACTAGTCCATCCTTTTTTTTTTTTTTTGGTTTCAGTGATTAGCAAAATGATTCAAACATTTAGAGAATGAACTAGGGAAAAATATTGTTCTACATGTTTAAAAAATCTGGCAGATTTTTTTTGCAGAGTTCTAACCYTTTTTTGAAAAATTCCGATTCATCTATTTGAGCAGTCTCTTTCTGTATCCCAAAGCAAGCTGCCCTGTGGAAAAACTAATAGAGAATCATGTAATCAAAGATATAATTAAAATAGACAAAGACAGTGAACTAAGGATGCACAGGCAGCCCTAAGTCTGGCATTTCCTAACTTTTGAGTACTTGACTTTGCAACCTTACTAATGTTTATTAAACACAGTTTTTGTGTGAAGCAAATACAAATATGTGGGAGAACAGACATTTATTTAGTCTGGTAAATACTATATCTGGCTAATTATGTGTTGATGATAAAGTTAATAGCTGCCAGTTGACAATGATTACTCCAATAATTACTGTGCTCAAATGTCATTTTGCCACAGACCCTGAGTAAGCAGCAGCAACATACTCACGCTGTCCTGGAAACAGAGCAGAAACTAGACTGTAATTCTGAGGCTCTCTTCCTTGTAACCATTACTCCGCATTTCTTTGTGGGTGGCAAGTAATCTGTACCAGCCCTCTCCCAGATGACTGCCTTTGATGTTCCCAGCATGGCCATATTAGCCATCCTCTGGAGGGAATGACTGTCTGGGGGACAGGGAAGTCAGGCTGGAGCACGGTGCAGCATCACAGGAAAGCTTAGCTTAAGAGAAGTGATAAGGAATTTGCGATGTTGTGGAGTTATGTAATACAGTAAATACATAACATCTGTCATCCAAGGACTTTGTGCTATATTTTATGCACTACTTAATAGGATCCTCACAGCATCGTAGTCAGGGAAGGAAGAAGTGTTACATCCATTTTTTTGTATTCAAGAAGGCAGGATAACAGTTCAGTGAAGGGCAAGCTTGGCATTTTCTTCTGATGGCTGCACAGGGAACAGGCAGGTCCAGGCCCTTTATTTATCTTTGCAGCTTGTACAGACTTGTCTTTTGACATGTAGAACAAGAGCAAGCTCCACAGGGCTCCTGCTTCCTGACCTTCACACTGATGAATGGAGATTGCACAAAGCTGTGGCTCTGCCCTTGCAGGCACAAAGTCATTCAGTGTAGCTGAGCCAGCACAGAATGAGAAAAACTCTGCTCTGCTACAGTATTTTTCAAGTCACACATCCTTCCCTAGGCCATGGCAGGCACTGTTACACATTAACTCGTGTTTAAGGCAGGGAGCAAAATCCTCGCTCCACTGATGGGAGTGACAACATTCTGAGGCTCACTTTTTCTGATTTCTGTGACGTGACAGGGCAAGCTGGTGGTGGACTGTAGAGTAAACCCAGTTACCCAACACTTTCTTCTAATACAAAAAACTTCTCCAGATATTCTCAGAGAACTGAACAGACATGCGTGCCAAACTTCTTGCAAATCTCGTTTGTAGCAAACATAAGAAGTCCAAAAGACAAATGCATGACAACAGTGAGGCTGGAGAGAAAGTACGATCACTGAAGTTACATGAGTAAGTTTATGCAGACTGCATCTTCAATTTTTTCTTTCCCTAAAATTGAATAAAGTTCTCATTCTCTTTCAATCCTAGTAATTAACTATGATGGCCTTCTTCGGGTAGCAAACCTGTTTATTTTGGGAAATGAGAAATGCAACCAATATCTCAAAGGGAAGATCACTGTGAATGAGTCAGAAATCTGTGCTGTAGCTGAAACCATCGGTGCTGGGCCTTGTGAGGTAAATATTACATTTCCTAATACATTCTTAGGAGACATCAACATGGTTATTCCTTTCCCAGAAAAAATTTTCTAGAGTTTTTTATAATTATTCTCTCTGCRTTAAACTTGTACATAAAAAAATATTTTAATCTTTTGCATTGGAAAACAATTTGTGTTTCTAGTGATCTATTTTCTGCCAGAGTGCAGGAAGATGTTCCTTTGCTTCAATTTCACCGTACCAACACACCAGTAGAGGATTTACAGGAACGTTAAATATACTCATGTGACTAAACACTTTTGTAGACTGAGATAAATTTGTGTTCTGTATAAATAAGGGCTAAAGTGGGCTGTGTGCTAAAAACAGCTGTATATTTTGATTGAGTAGAAAGCAAAGGCTGGGGCAAATTTAACTATTTACTTAGATGAGGACTTGCAGTCAAAATATAAAGTTACTGCTGAACAGATTTGATAAAGTTATGAAAGAAGGAGAAAGATTCAAAAAAGTACTGAGGTTCAGTATTAGTCAGAAGGCTGGAGCATTTGGTCTCCCTAATCAAGCCTGAGCAACGTATCAGTGAGGGCAGGAGAACGACTTCAGTGAAAGTATAGTTTGATACAGTTGTTTTGCTTGGGACTGGTTTTGATGATGGAGAAAAGACATCTGAAGAGAAATGCTGTAAATCATTTATTACAGGAAGATATCACTTTTTGTGTGGAAAATCTGCCTGATGAGATGMTGTCCAGAAGGAGGGCAGTCATGAGTATTATTATGCATTTAATATCTGGAATAGAATAGATTATTTCCTATTACTGATGTTAACCAAGAAGTGAAGTTTTCACTACCCAGGGGTACTACCAAACCATGGGGAAACGAGGTCTTCATCAGGCTGAGGCCTATTCCATTTTTTATGAATACTCTAAAGGATCATTTTGTTACTGCAAAGTATTTTCGTCAAAACCAAATATTTAATCATAAATGAGCTCTTAGACAAGTCAGGGCTTATAAATGAAACATCTGCATGGAAGTCTGCTGGGAATCCTGCACTTTGTTTTCCCCTGCAAGAAGAAATGGACTGAATTAATATTAGCAATCAGTCTTAATCACTGCATGGTTTCCTGCTCCCTGAGTTCCCCTTTGAAGCCACTTTCCTCAGCAGAGAACAGGCAGAGAAACAAAATCAGATTGGCAGGTGAAACTCCACTCCTGAAAGTGTTTTATGAGCTGCTCTGATGGTACTGACATAGTTCATTGTTCATGTGGGAACTAATCTGCTGTCAGTCACAAAAAAAACCCAAACCAAATAAAGGTCAAGCATTGTTTTTCCTCTGGTGATCCGGAGAGAATACAATGTTAATTGTCAGCTTTTATTTTTTTAAACAATGTCTCACTCTCCGATATGAACATTTACTGTCTAGTTTTGCAGCTACTTTGCTAGGTTCAGTATACATTTTGCCTGGGTGAAAACTGCAGTATCTATGTTCAAGTCCCAAATCTATGTGAATGTATCTAAATTACCATTTCAATGTAATTTAAACTGGATATATTTTAGTGCTAAACAAGACCCCCATCTGAATTGGTCATACTCCAAATTTTCACTGAATGCATGTACTGGTGCAATAATGTCTCATTCACTCAAAATAATGAAAAAGAGTGTTTTGACAAGTTATGTCTCAAAATTATGTCCACAAAATATTATCTTTTATTATACTTGGGATTCTTCCCCCCCCCCCCCCCCCTTATTACACATAGATTCTCATTCTGGAGCCTTGCAATATGATTGACTGACAGAAGGATATTAACCTGGCTCTGTCAGTAGTCTTTGAGGCAAAGGCTGTTATCACAACAAAGATGTTTATCATTCAACTCACTTTCTGCTCATCTGGTTTATATGCACATAAACAAATATTATGCTTGCAGGTAGCTGAAAGAGGAGGGTAAGATCTGGTAGTCTGAAGTCRCTAAAATCACATGTAAAGATGGATCTTAGGGTTTAATTCGCACAGGAAGCAATCAAAGGTCAAAGGCCAACCTTGACGTTGGTTCGCATAAGTTCTGGTTGTGAAAAACACATTGGAAACTGTTTTTTGTCCTATGACAAGAATAACTCTATTGCCTGTTCATTGAGCTAGGTCATCCTTAAAAAGAAACCAGTCAGTAGGAGACAGGTGGGAGCTGTGTCCTGAAGCATTTTGAGAAGTGACATTCTTTATGTTTATTTTTTCCTAGCGAGATTATGGCGGTCCCTTGGTTTGTGAACAAAACAGGCTGAAGATAGTAGTTGGTGTCATTGTTCCTGGCCGCGGATGTGCCATTCGAAATCGTCCTGGGATTTTCGTTCGGGTCTCATATTACTCTCGGTGGATACACAAGATTATGATGACCTACAGAAAACCCTGAAAAACTCAACAACTTCTATTCAAAGAAAGATTTTGGACAACATGGAATTAATGTGTAATGTAAAGATCAACAATTTTTTAACTACTTGATAGTCAAGTTTGTTGAGCTTCTTTTAATATTTATGGGTGTTTTTAGTGTTTTTGTCTATCAGTGTTGTTTTATAAATGTTGGAGTGACTTACAGTATATGCAAGTATGGTGACATATCTCCTGAAGATACTTGAATGGGTAAACAATTTTGCAAAGATATTATTGCTGGATCATAAATGGTTTTGTAGAAATAGATCATATGACCTCTTTTATGCTGCTCTTCAGATTATCTTAGAAGGAGAAACAAATTATAGTTTTATTTAACACATCTTATTCTTTCTATGAGCCATATATTTCTCTTCATATATGACAAAAGACCTACTGAGAGATATATGCATATGTCAAGGACAGCATGTACGATCATATTTCTCTGCCCTGCTTATAAGAGGTCAAAGATTTCAATACTTCATTAAAAAAAATCTCTTTAAAAATTAAGCTTTTCATTATTGATGGACTTTGACAAGCCTGCCATAAGCAGAGTTCTCTTAGATGTCAATATCACTTCSTTTTACACAGTGCTTATAGACTCTAGTTCTGCATTTGGTCCCTTCAGTGTCTACGTGGTCCCCGTGTGTAACAGACATCTCAAAAATCTTTTGGATGAGGGAAAAGACATAGAAGTGGATTGGTTAGCAAACTATTGATCATTTGTTTAAAGTTAGTCCCAGAAAAACTGTGAATTTACAATGCTAAAGAGAGTATTTCATCCAGTTTGAAAAATTAATCCTGATTAGTTACTGGCACACTTTGGCCATTAAAAGAAATTTCAATCAAATGCCCAAATCTTTCTCAACAAACAAGTGTTAAAAATTCAGTTGATTCTAGTTATTTCATGAAAGTAACTCTGTATTTACAGCAGGAAAAAGAATAGCTGAGTCTGGCACCTGGTTGAGACTTAATACTGGGAAAAGTAAGTTATACATTAATAGTCTTTTCAGAGACTTAAGATGTTTAATAAAAACTTACCTAGATTTGGACAAAGTTATTTCCTTTGTATAAATACTTTGAGGGTAATAAAATTACTGCAGAGATCGATATGATCTTGTATGTAATGTGGAAAGCATCACCAATAGTTTAGTAGTTTGTTTCCTGCCCGTACGTAGAACCATCTTTTTCCTTTATGTTGACAGGGAAAGGGAACAAATAATCAGCATCTATGAAAAGCGCTTGTTCTCCTTTAGGCATTTAGTTGTATGGCTGGAAGTATTATACAAATATGTTGTTATAGGTGGCACCAATTACCCTGTAATTTCTGGAAAATTGGTACAACATATATCCAATTGTTAGTTTTACTACTGTACAYGTAATTGCATCAGTAACTGCACTGTTACTTCACTTGTGACTATGTAATTGTATATGTTTCCAATAGCAAATTGTATGGTATGTGTATCATATCTAACTGCATAGCCACTAAGCTGACATCATGGTGTAGACATATAAAAGGACATTTCATTCAGAAGACGCAGGGTTGAATTCTGCCCTGGCAGAAAGTAACCACTTCTGGGGAGCTGTCTTGGGAGGCAGCCCTCATGTTGACTCACCAAATTATTTTCTTCAGTAGTGCACTTTGACTTCAGTGGGACTCAAATATGCTTACATCTCCTGGTGAACTGGGATGAGTTTCAGCCCATGCTTAAGTGGCTTGGCTTGCTGAGATTTGTGTCAAGCATCCAGCAGATTCTACTGGCACATARGAAGAAGTCTTTCAGCAAGCAGAGCTTCTGAAATTCCTCCTGATGTAAATAGTCTCTTTGGACAAGATGCAACTTCTCTGTACAGCAGATCTGAGGTTATGGATTCTACGCAGACAATCGGTCTCAACCTATTCTGGCTGCCTCTGAAGGCTTTATGCTCCTCCTGGGCTCTCTTACTTACCAGGCCTAAAGAGGGCAGGATTTAGCCTGTTGTACTTACAGTTAATTATTGCCATGTATGTGAAGAGTGTATTCTTACTAACTACATACTGACCATATCTTATTGAAAGGATTAACTTTTTAAGAGAGACTTTTAAAAAACTCCGAGTGAGTTTTGTTTTCAGTCACAAGTAGAATGTGGATAAAATATATAATTCCATGTTCACTCTTTGTATTCTAAGAATTGTTATGTGCTCACTGTATTATATTTGCAGGCATTTTGTTATGTCTATCTAAAAAAATCAAATCCTAAAATATTTTAGTTATAAGCTTCTGCTGTGCAGAAGACTGTGATTTTTATATATATATATACACATATATATATATATGATAAAAATACTGTTTTTTGTTAGACAACGTGTAAGGATTTTTACCTGTTTGTTCTGGGCAGCACCTCAGTAAAATAAATTGTGCAGAGCTGATGCTCCAGAACTTAACATGTTTGTATGCACTTGCTTATCAGGTGCTCTTGCTCTCCCTATCCTGGTATGGAGGGCACCTGAGACCCTGAAGAGCAAGGGAAGAGAAGATTAATGATATGTGGTAATGAATTTGTACTTCATTTATTCCTGTGAATATTTCTTGTTGGTACCAATGGTACCGTACCAGGCAACTGTTATAACTACAGGATTCTCTTAAGAAAGGACACCCTATAGATATTTTTTCACTGTTCTAACATTCTTCTCTCTGTAAGAACAAGGGAACCTGATCTAGTGCCCATCTAAATTGCTGGAAAGCCTCTTACTAACTTCAGTGAGATCTGGACTTTACTTCATAGATGTGATTTTATTCATATTAGAATTAAAGGGTGCAGAACTTAAATTCTTATCTAAGGACATTCTTAAACTCCATTGAATGTCATCTTCATTTGCTTTGCTGTAGCTAATCCTTGGTCTCTGAAAAGTGTAATAACTGGATATAAAATTTTGGAATTAAAACCTAAGAGCTGATTTTGTGCTACTGAAGTTAGTTTGACTTAATTACTGATTTTCTTTGGGCATTGGAACTGGCTGACACTTCCTTTCATTAATGAAAACATTGTAACCTTAAAAAAGCTTTTTTTCCCTATCTCTTTTTCTCTTATAAACCTCATGACCCTCAGAGAAACTGTAGCTCTCATTGGGAATGTACTGGTCTAGATTTTTGCTGCTACTGCTGAAATCTTCTTTTCTAGTTTAAGATTATAATTCTCTGAGGCATTCTGCAAACCCTTGGTGCAGGTAATGCCAATGTACTTGACAGAGCTACTCACTTGAGTTAGAGCTTTTCAGACGAGGGTCCAAATATATCTCTGAGGGTCAAAATCTACTCAGGCAAAATGTCCCTTGAAATCAGTGAATGTGATTGTCCAAAGAGCAGGGGCTGAAAGTTGCTCAGTGCTTTTCCCTATGGCCGTGCACTGAACTACACGTGTCCTTGTACACTGAAAAGCACACAGATTCTCAACTCCATCGCAACTGCAACAGGAGGTGAGGCTTTATGGCCATCCTTCTGGAAGGCTGGTTGTAACCTAGTTGACCCCCACGGAACCTGTATGAAACCTATTAAATTGGTTGTTTAGCCTTGTTTCCTTACCAATTATTTTCTTCCTCCTTCACGTGCACTGGTATATTATTGTTTTATGAATGTTGGGGCTGCTGGCAGGAACTAACATGGCTTTTCACCCTAAAATTTTACAGTGTTCCTTTTTAAACATACTCTTGGGCATTTATGTATGGTGTTTCCCTGCATGGGATCTAACTTCAGGGAGCAGCCTGTGGAATTCAGTGTATGATAAGAGTATTTTTTCATATTTAAGTGGGAAAAATAATGCTCCCATTAAATACAACTAGCTGAATGCCTAATAAAAAGGGAACACTGTGGTTATAACTTGTATTACAAATCTTCTGTAATTAACAGCATCTTCATTAGCTAATAAAGTTGGTATTTTTGTAACCTTGTTTACTCTTATTATTCTTAATAAAATATTTTATAAAAAAACAACAGCTTAATTAGCATTATATTTCTTATTTAAAGAAGAATGTTTGGAACCCATTGCTAATCCCAATTCTAATTTCAGTGAGGAATTTTAGTGTGCAGAGTAAGGAGGACTGGTAATTTAAAGATCTTCATGTGCAGAATTGCACATAAAATGAAAGATACAACCAAATCCATGCTGTGATCCTGCTGAGTCTCCCCAAGAACTTCCTGATGGAATTCTGCACTGAGCATATTACGGAGACAGTATATTTGCAGTGGAAAGGGTGTGCTTAACCTAAACATGAATATTTGCCAAGGCGTTTTTTACAATTTCAGTATGAGAGACTTGGAATTTTAAATATTTCTTTTAATATACTTTACACTTCAGAAAAGGGCTCCCCTCACTGTGTCACTTAGTACTACAGGTGGTACATAAGATGATGCAAAGGAGACCAATAACTTGCACAAACCTAGGTGCTGCTGCTGCACTTAATATCAAAACCAGCCAACAGCAATAGCTAGCAAAAGAGGAAACAAGCAATACCCTCACTAGCCCTGCCAGATTAGTGCCTCTGTCCAGCCGAGTACTGTCAAGCTCCTATAACATCATGGCATTCTGGTTCAGTAAGTTCAAATGAAGGACAGTAAGTTCATTAYTTCTTTTTCATTATCCAAAATTTCAAAATTTTAAGCATTTCTGGTTCCACTGAATTTTTGATGATTTAAACATATATTTGCTAACAACTCCAGCTATATCAACAGTGAATCATTCTTCAAATGAACTCATGTGCTGAGAGTTTGAAGTCTGATTCTGAATTTTCCATGGTAAACATCACTTGCTTTTTGTTTGTAGTCCAAAAAGGAGATTTCCTAATTGATTTGTAAAATCAGTGGATTTTATCAGAACTCCTGAAATCAATGGGAGACTTGCCAATAACTTCAACCATGCAGGAATGCTTCCAAAGTTATAAAAATCTAGAAATAGCTCATATGTCAAAACCATCTCTTGTTATGGTTTTACATTCAAAGTATTAAGGATGTTCAGGTGACCTGTCTACCTCCTGGGAGCCATGAGAATTAACTGCTTGTACAGCAAGTTGCACAACAAAGATCTATAAAAGTATATTGCCTTCATATTACATTCTGTTATGGCTTTATCTTTGGTAGTTGCAAGAACACTATAATCTGCAGATGATAAATGATGAAAACCCA
This sequence comes from Oceanodroma leucorhoa, assembly GCA_030449065.1. Taxonomy (NCBI): domain Eukaryota; kingdom Metazoa; phylum Chordata; class Aves; order Procellariiformes; genus Oceanodroma; species Oceanodroma leucorhoa. The sequence continues at coordinate 8,235,967 of JASVER010000009.1, read as the reverse complement.
CATCGATGCTCAGTACTTGCTTTCTACTCTTTGTTATTTAACAAGCTTCATGTAAACAAAGCAAGCCGTTTAGTAGAGTTCAGTTGTGTATCTACTCTGCCTTCAAAAGCACCGATTTCTGGACAGCTATGTTCCAATAAAAACCACGTGCAATAAATAGGAGAGAAAACAGCTGGGAGGAAAAAGGCAAACCATAAAAAAGTTAATATCAAAGTAAGCCCTAAAATGAACAGATAATTTTTTTTTCGTGTTGTCTCAGTTTTTATAACGTAGGATATATGGTGTGAAAAGCTGCAATAGAATAGTTTAATGGCCTTAGTTTTCCAAAAGCTGTTTCACTTTGGTTCAGAACACTTGGGAAGGTGCAATGACTTCTCCATATGGTCACAGAGGATGCAGTGTAAGTTGTGCTTCTGTGTCTGAGGACCTGATCCTGCCTGTATTGAAATCACTGTCAAAACTCCATCTGGGGCTGATGGGTAGGTCTTAAATCCTCCTTCTGAACCCCTTGGACCTCATAATGGGGCTKTTTCAGATCCTGACTTGGTCAAGCACTCAGGGCATGTTCCAGACTGGTACTGAGTGGCAGAGGAGAGAAGCATATGTTTTACTTCAAACCTGGGCATCAAAGTTCCACTGCAGACTATCAACTTTGGTCAATCAGAGTCTAGCTGAATATGAGGATTGGATGATTTGCTTGCTATTAAAATATTTTTCATTATAATAATAATAATAATTAAAAAAAACCATGATGGATGCARTTGCTATTAATGTAGTTTTTATACACATAATAATACATTCCTTAGGGAAGTCCTTAGGGAAAACTCTCCACTAGAGCAAAAAACTATACCACTTCAGAGCCTAAGATATATTGGCATTTGCTTGATCTATCTCAAGTTGTGTCTATTTAAGCTAGCGTGCTCAGTTGGGTTATTTGATATATTTTACTGGGAGAAAAAATATATACAGGAGAGTGCAATTCATAGCAATTTATTAAAAATAAGGCAGGAAATATGGCATTAGAGGCACACATTGGATTGGATGTGGCTAGTGTAAAACATAAACAAGGATATAGTCCTTCTCTCCACTTGAGAGAAGTTTTACCTTGAGTAATATGTGAGTTTATAGTATTTAATTCAGTTCAGATTATACTAACTGAAACTGTTCCAGATGGTTTTCTTTCCTTGAGGATTAATGTCAGCATGATACACAGACTGAGCAAATATGCATTTACATCAACATTGCTGTTGCAAACCATGTCAACAATAGCCTCATGTCTTGGGCGTAAATATGCCATCTGCTGTTCAGCCTTGTGTTTAACAGTACTGTAACTTCACATAGCAGTTACAAAACTGCCATCACATAGTTTCTTCTCTCCTTTTTTTTTTTTTTTTTTTTTTTTAATTAAATGTTTTTTTTTTTTTTTTTAATTAAATGAAAGCTCAGAAAATTTGCTGTTCAGAGCAGTGTAAGTTGTGGAAGCTTTGCATTAAGCATTCACTTGAAAGCCTCTGTTTTTCATTGCTGTGCGTCCTCATGAGGCAGCTGAGTCCCAATTATTGCCTGATCCTACATTTCTTTGAAGTCTATATTACTGTTGGCAAAGTCCCCACATAGCCTTAATTTTTCCTGCAGAACGTATTCAGAATATGTCTCTAAGAATACCTGTAGGAGGTGAAAACTCATTGCAGTCCTGAAATATTCAGATACCAGCCTTCAACTATCCACACTGATGTTCCTAGCTTGCCATCAGGTACATTAACAGAGGGAAAGGAATATGCTAGCGGGCTAGATGGCTTCTACACATCCCACATCAGTGAGACTTGGCTATCCCTGGGCAGGTTCTCCACAGCCCTCTRTACCAAACCATCCATACATAGCCAGAGGCTCGATGTGGCTGAGCACTAAAGCACACAAATTACACATAGACAAACAAACATATGCACATCACACCCACACAAATGCACACAGATGCCTTCACAATGGTACCTAGCTGACTAATTCAGAACTTCTGGTCTACACAGATACTTCAGGAAAAGGGTTATAACCTGGGATTTTCCCTGTCCTCCAGAGCTGTGCTAACTGAAGTGCCTTAGTATGGGAACAGGACAACCTGAGAAGAAAGGTCTTCCTACCACTTATCTCACTTTGCCTAATAACCAAGAATAACAAGGGGAAGCTTAGTGGTGACAGCCAGAGTATGAACTTTTCACATCCTGAATTTGCACATTTGTGATGGCAAACTTCTGTAGTGTGGGCCTGAATTGCGAGAAAAAGTCTTATGTGCCTCAGCTCCTTTGCTCACGCTCTGGACTTGCTGGATCCAAACCAATCCAATCAGTTCTGCAGTGACAGCATGTTTACATACGTCTTTGTGTGCGTGTGTGTTCATGTGTGCCTATACAGATGTATCTATTCTGCCTGAAGCAGTGCAGAAGCTCTGGCATTGGTGTTTATTGTCCTGGAAGCAGAGAGGTAGACCGGATTAGTGTTCAGCCATCTGTGTGCTGGTTTGGACCCATCAGTATAACTATAATCTGCATATGAAGACCCCAAAAGTTAGGAATTTAAAAGCTCAGCCTTGGCTTGTAAGATGCTCAAACCCTCTAGGGAATCAATACTAATCATTTGCATCTACACTGCTAACTGAAATGGTGCACGGGCCTTTGGAGTCCCTTCTGTTTGCTTTTTTGCCGTTTATTCCACTTTATTTGTGTTAAGTATCACAAGAGGCTGGCCTTAATGTTAAAGCTGTCTTAAAAACAAATACTTTTCCTGTAGAAACCTGCTTCCTTACTGGAGGTGTTTCTGGGCTGTTATCTTAGCTAATTTGGTTAGGAGTCTCTTGTAAAGTTCTGGATGGGTTTTCCAGGCTACTTCTCACTTTATCTTAGCAGAGAGGATGGGCTGTATTTGTAAGCATGGTGTTCTTTAATCCCCTCTGACGCCACTTAGTGTTAACAACTTTTTAGTTCATGTAACTCCCTAACACTAATCCGTGAGCATTAATTCCTTTAACTTTCTACTGAAGTCTTTTATTTAGCCCTACCTTCCTGCCTGGTTTATACACATGCTTGGGAAAAAAAAAAAAAGGCTTTTCAGGTTTTTCTAGCTGGCCTTTGTGTTAAAGCTACTAACTTTTCTTATCGGTACTTTTTCTCATCTTGACATGCAGATCTTACCAGCTCAGTCTGCAGGAACATGTCAGTTTTACTGGTAGGCTTGACAGAGACCAGGCTGGTTTCCAACTGAAATCCATTTATTTTCCCTTGAGCGTGCTTGCTTACCTCCCTAGGCTCCCGCTCTGTGAGGCTTCCTCTGAAGAGGTATTTCCCTGCCTATTTGGGTATGGATTGTGCATTCCCTTTCAAAATTGGCAGCAGAGTTTCCTGTCTTTCCCACTCCACACTAGGGAGGATGGACTTCCCATTTCCCCGACAAATTCTTCAGAAGCATAAAATGCTCCTTACCTTTAAAGCAGTTTCTGACTAAATGCAGGGAGGAATCTGTGAAGTTGATGTGAGCTCGGGCAGCCAAAACTTACAGGAAGACACCTCACTTGGRCATAAACCAAAAGTTTTGGATGTGCTTCCCTTTTAAATATTTAAATATAGTCTTGGCATTCCTGTATTCCTCTGAATGGTTATTTCAGACACTTAAGAAGAGTTTGTGAATTCCTTTCTTGGATCGGACGTGGCAAGGCGGTGGTGTTTGCACAGGCTGCAGCACAGTGTGATCCAAGGGACTCCTCAACACTGCTGACAGACAGGGACTCCAATTCTTCTTCTCTACTGTGTTTTCTTGCTTATTTTCTTGTTTGTCTTGTCTGTTTGTTTGGTACTTTATTATTCTATTTTAATGCTGACAGGAAGAAAATAAACAGGGAAGAGTAGGGCTGGTGCAAGTGATGTCTTTGAACTGTCCACTGGGTAAGATTTATGGTCTGCTAAGGACAGCTTTTTGGAATGTTCTGCACTCCTCTCTTGGCAGTTTTCTTGGCCTTCTTAGCTGTCTGAAGACACTTCACTTTCTCTATTTGGAAAGTGCTTTCCTCATTATCTTCTCTGTAAGGGTGGAAGTGATGAAGTCACTTGGTCTCTCTTTCCCCTCCCCCCCCCGCCCCACACTGCTGTCTACGTCCCTCAGCGCAGATTCAGCAACAGTACTGAGCACTTCACTGCAGGACATTTTTCTTCTGCAAAACACAGAGCAAAGGGCTACTTGGGCAAACATATGTTGAAGAACAAAATATAGCAAACGCACTGAGTAGAGTGGCATTTCTACAACTTTTGCCTTACTCTCTCCAGAGACCATGCCTATAAAGACAGAGCTTTGTGTTGTATGAGGAAGCAGAAAAAGAAAACACTCTGGAAAAGAGAAAAACTGTTAGAAAAGACTGTGGCTCATACAGTAGAGTTTTGATTGCTTATCARGATGGGCTACTGCCTGCACATGAGTAGTGAATTGATGCCTGGCTTGAAATAGAGAAGTTCTGTAGAGACAAATGAAAAGGCTAGGGGCTATCCTCAGGGAATTTTAGGTGTGAGAAAGCAGGGCAATAATTTTAGGACCCAACCATAGGAGTGGCCATTGAGGAGCTTAGGAACCACACAGCTTCTGACCACAGCTCATGACCCCTGTCGTTGTCAGGTCTTTTTCTATGTAGAAGATTGACCTATGAGAAGAAATTAAACTTCGAGGGAAAAATTTCAAGCTCTACTGAAATCACTCAGCAGCATGCCACTGACTTCCCTGAGATCAGCCCTTTGCACATGGAGCTGGTTTAATTTGGTTTGKTTTTTTTTGCCTGCTATGGGCAGATTGAAAATGTGGCCTGAACCAGTTTATGTCTGTGTCTGAATTTAGTCAGTCTTTTGACTCCAACTTAGGAGTTGAAGATCAAAGGAAGAGAAGTTTTTTTAAAAAACACTCTCTTTCAGGCCACATCCTTCCTATCATTTTTCCAATTTCACACATTCATTTAAAGGGGAAATGTACTGCATACAGAAAACACACCAACCCTTCCAAGTGAGAACATATAGTGATTTTATTCAGAAACACTCCTTTTAAGGCCCAGAGTCCATAAAAACCACACCAAGAGAATACTGTACTCTGTGGTCATTTGTTAGTAAAGCTGACAGGAAATCAAAACTGAAAGGATTCTTCTGTAACTGCCAACTTGCTGTAATGGAAGCCAGGGGAAATATATTTATCTGTTTACTTGACTAAGAAGAAAGAAACCAAAACATATTTTTCTCCAATAGCAGAGGGAGATTAGACTGTTACTAGTCATTTGTGTGCTAGACTTCCCTCCAGGCCCTTCCTAATGTTTTGTCTTACATTCAAAACAAATAAAATATCAGCTCTTAGGAAAAGAAAAYACTTCATAGACCATAGAAACTAAAAAGATCTTTAAGTACCTAACATTTCACCTTTACAGCCTTAAAGATATTGTCCAGTGCTTCACATGATTGAGAACTATCTTTTTGTAGATGATATTTGCACAATAGAGATTGCATGCCTGTAATCTGGCACAAAACTGCAGCTGCAAAGATGGACAGCCCATTTAGAGGTATGACTCACTAGGCTTGGTTTTCCCTCCAAAATTAATTTTTATTCCACTGAAATAAATAACATGAACTAGAATGGATCTGAGTACAGGAGATTCTGTCACCTTACTTAGGACTTATGGTAATAGGTGCTAGGTTAGTTGAATCATATAGGATGGAGGCTACTACCAAAGTGATAGTAAACATTATCTTTATAGTTAAGACCTCTGTAAGAAAAGGTTACATGATGATGTAAAGAATAAAAATAATCTGAAATATGCCAAGGTAAGTCTCAGCAGTTGATTTTGTCTTTGCTGCATTGCTCTGATGATACAGAGCTGCCATAAATTTCTTCAGTTGCTGTATTTACAGCAATTTTGCATTGCCATGTAGCAGTCAAAACCAGCTGGCAAATCTTGTCAGTTATCTAATTTGATTAATTCTTCTGCCTGGGCAGATGCAGTGCAGTCTGTCAAACCATGAAAATTAAAAAAAATAAGTTGTATTTCCTAGAGACTGCTAGCTGGATGAAGCTTTGGTAGCTGGAAGAGGGCAAGAACCAAAAGTGGATATTTTTCCTAACAGGATATCTTTGATGTGAATCTTAACATAACTGCTTTTAGGGAATTTTCATGAGAGAAAGCAGTTGGTTTAGAGCGTGCAAGATAACTGAACCAGATAACTAACGCATTAGGAAGGATAACGCAAGGAACCATCATACTTGTAGCAAAAGATGAATCTGTACMTGCTATCATCATGTTGTGGCTTTTCAAATTTTGTCATAATGTTCAAAGTGTTGAGAAAGAATCTCATGCATAGACTTTGTGACATTACTCCTAAGTACTGAATGTACTTATAGAAATTCAGCCAGAATAGGTAGACTGCCACTTCTGACATATTTAGCACCATAATATGAACATGAATAGATTATGCTGTAACAAACGACTTAGGTCCTCATTTGGGACCATAGTTAAACATATGTTCGACTTCAAGCATAAACTTAAGTCCCATTGACAAGTGCCTTCCTTTGAAGACACGAACAATACAGTGAAATTATAAAGCGTTGTGACTTTGACTGAATGTGGGTAAGGATTCTAGTGGGGCATGAGATTGTTTATACAGTACCTAACCCAGGAACACCATAAACATAAAAATGACTTCCAAAACTGACATTAAAAATGTTAATGGCTCCCTTTCATTCCTCTTCTTTTTTAAAAATAACAGCTTAAAATGACACTCAAAGGCTCAACAACTGCAACTGTATGGGAGAGGACACATTGAAAATTACCTCTGCTTTAACCACAATTTGTACAACTCCCGTGAAAATAGATGTCGTGTTGTGGTTTAGTCTTTAGAGTTTTATCAGATGTCTCATTATATATCTTTGTGTAGTTGAAAGGTTATGCAGAGCACATTTTAATATGGTTGCATTTTAATGGTTTTCAGTCCAATTACTTCTCAGTCTGTGGGGAGCACCTATAACTGGCCTGTGCTCTGGAGCTGAATTTAAAGTATATCTCTGCAGCATCTATATTACTTGTCTAGACATATCTTTTAGGATACAGAATTAAAAATGACAGATTGTATACTAGGCCTGACATTTATTTTGTTGAATATAGAGATATATTTATAACATGATGATAACTGTATCTGATACGTGCTTCATCTAAGATCAGAATGGAGCCCTAAACATTCACATGTGGCAGGGTCAAAACCCCTTTATGATTACATTGTAGACTAAAAGTATATGTGTATACGTGCAAAAACCCCAGATCTTGGCTTTCCAAACTTTTTTCTATAAATTAAACTCTGGTCTATCCTCAGAAGGAATTCTRAAAAAAAGATTTGAAAAGTACACTTGAAAAGTGTACTACAAATACCTAAGTCACGTGAATTATTTGATCAAGCCAATAGAATTATATTCAAGAAATTACGCTGTCGTTTAGCGAAGCTCTATTCCACAGCTCTACAAACAAGGCAATTGCTTTGAGATAGCATGGAAGATTTGTGGATTAAAAACAAATGTTGATGACAAGTGAGGATTCACGTRGAAGAACTTGAGGACATGCTCCTCCCTAGAGGAAGAATAAGTTCTTAAATAGTCCTTTGCAATCAACATGTGTATCAATTCTTTATTACCATTAAACTTTTTTTTTTTTTTCAATGACAATACAGATCATGAAACTAGAATTTATTGGAGTTGTATTCAGTTCTTTTGTCTGCCTCTGGCTTGTCAAGAGTCACTTCATCTTTGACTGTCTGTCGAGACCCTGAGTGCACTCAGGGGCCGTAACATCCCTGCCTGTCTCCAGGCTCCCCCTGCTCTACCCACCGCCTGGGACCCCATTCCAGCCCCCGGGGCCACCAGTTGCTGCCCCAGTGAGGCCGTAGGATGCCGTCTCCTCCTGCCCTGGCCCATCCCAGCCTCAGCCTGTCCCCATGCCCACGGAGGTGTCCGATGCCCCGGCTGGGCCTGCCCTGCCCACCCCTGGCCTCCCCTGCCCCGTCCTGGCTGTGAGGGACAGGCCCTGCCTGACGGGCCCTGCCCGGGGGAGCCCCTGACACCCCTGCCCCCCCGCCCAGGGAACCACCGGCCCTCCCAGCACCATGGTAACATTGATTCTTTATTTTTAAATAATTATAACTTTTTTTTTTTTCGCCTTAATGGAAGAAGTACAAAATCAAGAAGAAACCTTCTAATACTCCTTCCTACTGTGGCCAAGCATATGCCTGCGAGGACCGTCAGCCTGAATTGTTTTGTTTGCTATGAAACCTCCTCCACATCTTTCCCCCGTTCAGTAATTTAACTCTTCAAATTCCCTTTTTTTCTACTAAAATCATTAATTTCTAACAGACAGACTTGTTTCAAAATGGAAATCAAAGAYTGTTCATTAGAAAATGTGGAAAAAAATTTGCTTATCGCTTCCTAAGTAGAAGGTTTCATTTTAGAAATGCTCCCCTATTAACAAATATCTTTAATCTTAATTCAGCCATACTTTCATCTAATTCTAATAAAAACATTCCTTCTTTGGGTTTGAGTGTTGAGTTCAATGACACRACTTTATTATAACTCTATGATGTTTAATGCTTCAAAATGCTCTACAAAATGCTATTACTTTCTCCTGAATCCTCGCGAGACCATAGAAAGGTAATTAGTAGATATTGCCTTCATTTTACAAAAGAAGAAATAGGTGAATCCGTCCTTCTAAGATTTGTAAGTTTTTAGTTATTTYTAGCTACTTACAGCAACAATTTTGAATAGAACTTGAAAAACCTGAGAAAACTGGCAAAGTTTTTGAAGAAGGCAGATGAGAACCTAGAGAACCCTAAAAYGTCTTATATGTGTAAAAACACAATAAACTTTGCCTTTGTGTTTGTTTGTCTGTATTTCCTGAAGAAGATTTTACAAATTTGGGAATTATTGACTAGTTGTGAATTTTTGCATTTAACTGTAGTGAACTGTATATCACAGTTGCTGATATAAATATATGAAAAAAAAATACAATCAACCCTACCTTTCCTCCAGCTCAGTGATCCTCAGGCATGAAGATAATAATTTTAAGCATCTTTAAGAGAAAAGGAAATGTACTATCACTACTTYTTTTTTTATTATTCTTTCCCTTTGAAAGTGACTACAGCTCCACCTATTCAATATCAATGTTGAAAACTGTGATAGATATTTCAGGATCCTGCAGGTTTTTCATTTCACATGAAGCTATTTTTACACAATGATTTTCAGAATGATTTCCATATTGTTGAATTAACTAAACACAATAGTTTCTGTATCCACCCCAAGAGGAAATGCACACATTTYGTACAGCAGCTATGTACAAAAGTTTGGTACATGAAGTAATATATCCAAGCTGAATTGAAAGCATAAGGGAAATTCTAAAGAGGTGGAATCCAACTAACACTGAATGTTGGCAAAGGCATTACACAGTTTAACACAAGCTGTTCCTCTCTAATATCATAGTGACAGTTTCATATAAATGACATTTTGTGAGTAATAAAATGACAAATACATCATTAAAATTAGAGACAGATTGCTAAACGGATTAGAATGCAAGTATCTTGGTTTTGTCTTTCTTCTTCCACATGCATATTTCATCTTGCTGAAAAATTATATGCCAATGTTGTTCATATTGCCAGAACTTAAAATGAGTTTTAAAATTCATTCAGTTCTACGATGCAACAGCTCTTTGAGGAGAGGAAATTCAGCACTGACTTTTTTTAGTATCCTTGAACAAACCACCCCAAACTCTGTTCTGTAAGATCTTAGATGTATGAAGTGCCAGGCACGTGTAGGGTCTTGTACATGTATAAAGTAATTGCAGAACAAGAAAGAATCTCTCTTTTCAGATGATCTTTCAAAAACAAAATCTTCTTTAAGGTTCAGGTTAGAGCATCAAAGACTGTTAAAAAGCTTGGTCTCAGAGTATGTAAATAACTAATACATTTGTGGATTTAGAAAAAGAACCAGTCAAACTACATTCACACAGACAAACAATACACAAGATACAAGCAAGAAAACAAAATAAAATAGACTCTTGTCATAAAAGAGGCTAAGAGGCTGGTAAAACATATTTTTAAAAAAAATAATCACATAGCTATCTAGAAGGACTTCTAAAGAAGTTATACATATAGAGAGATACACAGAAAGTTTTATAAAAGGCTGTCAGAATCCTATAGTATAAAAATACAATTTTCTTTTGGGTTTTGGGCTCATTAAGATTATTTAGTTTAAGAAATAATACTCAATATAGAATAATTTAGGAGTAGTTTCCTTATTATCCTATTTAAATCCTCCAGGAGTCTACTGATTTTAGGGTATATTTTCATACATGATTGGATTGCAGACTTGAGCGACTTGTCAAGTGTGGCTATAGTATGCCTATAGCCAGTGTAATTACAATAAACAAGATGTTGTTCTGTTAACAGAGGAAATAAGGAAGCTTGATTTGCTATGGGTGTGTCTCCCCTAAATATCTTCCAAAGTGGTAACACCAAATCTGCCTCAGTGAACACCAGGGAGCCGTAACGTGAGTCATCCAGGGCCCTGCGTGTGCTGAAACTTGTTTTGTAGACTCCTACCCTTCCTTTAAAGTGAATTTGATCACAGGATTCAAAAGTTGTTAGAGAAGGATGGACCAGCGGATACCTGAACAGTGGGGTTTGACTACGAGCCAGCAATGCACCATCACAGCAAAGCAGGCCAAGAGCCTCCTGTGCTGCTGTGATCCTRTTTCCTTAGGAAACCCATGTAAACACACATATATAAAATCTTCAAAATATCCATGCAGCTGGTTCTTGTTCATTCACTCTCATGGAACAAGTAATTTTGCTTACTGGAGGCTACTCACATATCCTGCAAAACCTACCATTTGTAGAATATACAGAGCCAGCATGTGAATGGAAAAAACTTTTCAGAAATCTCTAGATTTGTTAGAAGTGCTGTATGTCTATCTGTCAGTGATTTGTTAACCAAAATCCTCTTTCATGATAACACTAAAATATCTTTTATTAGGGAAACTAATGGGCATCTTATCAGGTAACCTTCTTTACAGTGTTCCAGTGGAAACAAGCAGGGACTCATTTTAGAATTATTGAGCACAAGAGAAAAGAACCAAACTTTTTTCTTTTTTGGACTCGTTCTCTGATAAACCTTAGTTTAGTCTGTGGAATTTRTATATTCTGATGATAATGGCAGCCTGTAGGAGTAAACTTAGCTCATTTTGAATCTGTTCCTGTCTTTAACAAATTTGCAAGCTATTAAAAAGGAAGTGAAGACTCCATCAAATTGATCATAAGGAAATATGTACATCTTATACAAACCAGGACTATTTAGTTGCTAGGTAGATTCTACTTTTTGTTAATGGACTGTAGAAATAAATAATTGACAGACTTAGCCAAGGCACAGTGTTTGTAATCATCTTCAGGTTTGCATAGGTCTTGGATCTAGCTGTACAAAGCTGTCTTTATGAAGGACTAAGGGCCCTTGGCTTCAGCTAAAGCAAAGAACTATGCAGGATGAGGACCTCACTCTGCGAAATAGTCTTCTGATTAAGCATGTGCTATTTTCTCCTCTTATGAAATGTGTGTGTGCACGTTAACATCTGTAAATGTCAGACAAGTGATCTGCTGTATTGAGCAGTCTCAGTCTAAATCTGTCTAATGCATGCCTTGTCTTAGTAAAGATACAGATGTTTTCTGTGGTCCTATAAAAATGTGCATTTTAATGATGAATGGGAGAGTTTATAGTTCCAATTACTCTTGTCTCCTTTGAAGCAGGAAAACTGGCAACCCCTTATCTAGACTTTAGCAGGTTGAGATAAACCTTGATAGCAAAAAGTATCTGGATTTTCAGAGCTTTTAGCTACAGTAAACTACTTAAACTAAAAGCAGCTGTTAGTCAAAAAAACCCCAATACCCATTCATTTGTAAGATGTTCTGTAGTGGCTGGGATACAATTTAATGAGTTTTTTCTTCAGATGAGACTATTGTAAAAAATCTAAGTTACACACACGGACACTCACATGCACAAACATGCACACACTGGTATAAAACACATAGTGTTTGAAGAAATCTTGTTTGGCTAACACACAGTAGTCATTTGGAAGAAATGATCCATGGACATCACTGTGTTCAGAAAACTATAGCTTAGTTCCAACAATATATACAGTGAGATTACACTCATCATTACAAAATTGTTATTGTTGTCTCTACAGATCTATTATTCCCATGTGATGTCTGGAACAGCAAAATTATCCTCACTGAGAAGTACTATTCTGTCTGCTTCTTTTTTGTTCTTAAATATATTGAAATTACGTGGACGGTGCAGATTTCTATCATGCCTTCTGAATCATTACCAATGTATTTCATTGTATTACATAAGACAATGATTCTGACTCCCTCTGGGTTTTGTAYTATGTTTCTGCCAAGTTTCTATAAAGTTTTCTGGTGTAAAGTTAATCCTGTGTTTCAGTTAATATGGCAAACAGGGAAAGATACTAATTTAATTTGTAATATATCTTCAGTGTGCTCACTTTGTTTATAAAACACTGTTCCACAGTTTTAAAATTCTGCGTGGACCTATTTGGTCAAAAATGAAGCCTCCTGTGTTTGTGAAATATCTCCCCCAGGTCTCTAAAAATGTCTGTATCATGCACACTGTCTCTATAGTTTCCCAAACCAGTCTCCTGGAAATATGAATAAGCAAATCTAGAAGACCAAAGCTTTAGCTGACAAACAGTGGCAACAGTCCACCTGATTTCTGAGGGGTAAAAATTTACACGAGTTAAAATCCTCCCTTCTGACTGCAAGAGTCTCAGTTCTGCTTGATTTTCCTGTGGTTTCTGTGCAAAAGCAAGTTCTGTACTCAAATCTCAATCAGCTTTTCTTGGATTACAGCACATTTTCCCTTGAAAATCAGTTTGGACACTCATGAAACTCAGCCCCTCTTCAGGCTGTGCTTCCTACAGCCTACCCTGATATTTGACTTCGCAATGACAAGGTAATGTCAGTACTCTTTTCTGGGATTTCTGTACTAGTTCACTATTGGCTGCAAGACAGGGGTGAGGATCCAGAGGGAAAGATTAGGCTGGCAAAGGAGAGCTTTGTGAAGGTTTGGGTTATTGTAAGGTAATCTCCCCGTGATTTATGCACACACATCTGCCAAAGGGTCACTATAACTAGTAGTGAAGAAATACAATTTTCCTTCTGATTTATTTCTGTGAAGGCATCAATGCCCAGATGAAGTTTGAATCTCTGCATTAAACTCTGAAATTGAATCCTAAAGAAATAATTTCTTCTAACAGAGAGAGAGGAATTTGCAGCCCATGGAAAGCTGAGGCTTAGCCTTACCCTTTCCCTCATATTTTTGCATAAAATCATACTTGCCTAGTTGGTTTCAAGACAGTTCTTCCTATTTTCATATGCATATTCTTATTCTTGCCATGGTTTATGCTGGGACCTGGCAGATTGATCCACAGTTGTGACCTTCCCTTCCAGACAAGGACCTTGAGCTTCTCATTGTAGGAACCAAAGACTTGGGTTCCTTCTTTCAGGATTTCCTGTTTAATACTATAATGCGGCGGTGTCTAGTCTATTCAGTTTAGGCACTGGTTCATTTCCTGTTTGAAGTGCCTGGCCCCAGAAAGGGGAAGAAAGAATATTTAAGCTTCTCTAATGTAGCTTCTTSCATCCCTTGGCCAGTTTTGAAAAGAAATAAGCACTTCTGAGATCTGCAGATGGAGTTCCAGGCTACTGAAATCAAATGTCTGCTCTGTGGCCTGTATATGCAACTTAGGTACCACCAGAGAATAATCCAATCTAAGGTACATGTCTATCCTTTTCCACTGAGAATACAGTGAAATAACAGAAATGTTTGTCTCCTCCATTCACTTGGGATGCACCCTACTAATTTTCTCTGTGCAGAAGTGGAAATCTCCAAATCTGCAACATGAATAAGACTTCATATCTGCAGGACTCTAGGCTCTGCTCAGGATATAATCCAATAGCCTAACAGAGTGTTTCCCCCCGTGAGGCCATGGCCTGCTGACCTGAATCACTGTGCAGGCACTGACCTGGACCAGTCAATGAGCATATGAAAGTTACCTAACCTACACGCACGTATCCGTCCACTCAGTTGTGGTTTAACCCCAGCTGGAAACTAAGCACCACCCAGCCACTCGCTCACTTCCCCTTGGACAGATGAGGGAGAGAATCAGAAGGGTAAAAGTGAGAAAACTCGTGGGTTGAGATAAAGACAGTTTAATAGGGAAAGCAAAAGCCGCACACACAAGGAAAGCAAAACAAGGAATTCATTCGCCAATTCCCATCAGCAGGCAGGTGTTGAGCCATCTCCAKGAAAGCAGGGCTCCATCACGCGTAACGGTTACTTGGGAAGACAAGCGCCATCACTCCAAACGTCCCCCCTTTCCTTCTTCTTCCCCCAGTTTATATACCGAGCATGATGTCATATGGTATGGAATACCCCATTGGCCAGTTGGGTTAGTTGTCCTGGCTATGCTTCCTCACAGCTTCTTGTGCACCTGGCAGAGCCTGAGAAGCTGAAAAGTCTTTGACGAGTGTAAACACTACTTAGCAACAACTAAAACGTCACTGTGTTATTAACATTCTTCTCATACTAAATCCAGCTTTAGCTGGTATTTAAAAGACTGCCATCTCATCAGAAGAAGTACTTGTGATCAATCTGAGGTGAACTTTAAGGCTGTGAAGGGAGGCAGTTCACAAATACAAGATTAAGCTATTCTGGAAAACAGAGCTGCTGTTTTGGATATGGTACGCTCCAGAGATCTAAGTCCCAACTTACGGGATTTATGGCATTAGGATTTCATCTGCTTTCGTTTGTCCTGTATTTCCAGCACTAGATCACTAGATAGCATTATGGTGTTTAAGTGGGAGAGGGAACAGAACTGCTTCTTCTATCCTTCCTCATCAGAAACTTGCTCTTGTTTGGTACGACAATTCTTGTTAGGTGCAAATGATGAGTACAGGTGCATCAAATCATACTATTGAGCAAATCGAGCTTTCTGTATTTTATACTTTCCATAACTCAACCAAATTATTTATTCCACCCTGTGCCACAATTCTGCATTTGCCAATGAGGTAAGACATCTTTATATACCAAGACTGCTGAGAGAGTGAAATCCAATTTTAAAAATATGGGTAAAAAGTGTAAGTGGTAGAAAAAAGAGAAAAGACAGACAAAGTATTTACTTTTAACATAAATATGGATTAAAATACTGTATTATAAAACTTTATTTTCAATGTTTGTATTACTATAATGCCAGTTATTCTGATCCTGCCAGAGCCAATCAGATTTGATGAGAATATTAACTTGGTTTGGAGCCAGGAAATAGGTGTAAACATCAGACTTCATTAAATTTTCCTGAACTGTATTGGAATTGAGGTTTATTTCATGCCATGTGTAATTAGACAGTTATTGTAATTATTCCAATTTGTTTCACATCAAGACTTTTGCATTGCATCCTTTTAAGACAAGAACTGAAATCTCCTATGCCCCAAGGCAGATCAAAACAAAATTTGTCATGTCCTATCCATCTAGAGGACAATCAACATTTGTATCTGTCCTCCGATAACAGCCAATTCCTGATGCCTCAAAGGATGACAGAATTTCAGCAGAACAGAGAATGCTTATAGATGACATCTGTACCTGAGAAAGGAAGAATCTGCATTTTTTAAAGGGTCATTTAAAACAACAATTCATTCATTTCTAAACTACTCTGTAGACTGAGTTCATCTTGAAGTGACTTTCAAATATGTCTGTATGAAAAATAATTCTGCAGAACTGACTAACTGGATTGAATGATTTGGGCATAAATTATTTCATTAAAGTTGAAGCTTTTTCTACCTGCTATCCTTGCATGCACATCCTGCTTTCTAGGAGGATTTGTGACAGGTTTAAGCTGACTGGGTTTGTGTGTTTAGTTCAGTTGTACACAGAAGGGTATAGCATCTATAGACAGCATCAGAACTCTGAGGCCAGTGGATCAAATGGAGTAATAAAAATATTGTTTTCCTAATAAAATCAGATAAGCTGAGGGAAGGCATATGTTGAGAAAGGAGATGTCATTTTTTCATTTATGCTGCTTTCTACTGCAAATTCTTATGTTTGCTGTTCATCTGGCTCTCTTTAGGGAATTCTAGACCAAAATCTACTTCTTTCCAGGTTTTGGCTGTTGTGGTCTGTCTGCACCAACCCTGAAGGCAATTTGTATCTAAGTCTCATAAGATCCTTTTCTCCTTTGGTCATTCAAAACACTTAACCCTGCARTTATTGAAGAAACCTTTTATATTTTGGGGTCACCAGATGTTATATTTCCTGTTGCCTTTGTCTGAAATATCTTGAAGGATTYTTTTCCAACAGCCCATATTGTTCTGACATTTGAAATCACATTTAATTTGGGTAGGTGGTTTCTTAAAATAAAAATACCACAGTTCTGCACTACGTGGATCATTGTTTTATTGTCATAGTCCATCTACTTTATACTCTGTGGAAATCCATAGAGTAGTAAAGGGCAAGTAGTGCCTCTGTAACTTACTGCAAGGGAATATATTTTTCCTGGAAATGCTAAAATGGGATATACATGATCACCTCCTTTCAATTAATAATAAGAGCATACCATATATTCTTCTTTGAGCCTGTACTATTTACTACTTGTTACTTCATTTAGTACCGAAACGAATTGTACAATAAATATGTGTCTTGCTGATACACATCTTTCTTTTTCGAGAGAAGACCCTCAGTGATGTGTCGGTTTTCACATAATCAATATGTCATGATTATCCATAAAATATTGTAGAATCGTTTCAGACTAGGAGGAACACAGGATTTTTGAGAATATAGGGATTAGAGGAAAGAACCAAGTATAAAGTTAGTAATACCTGACCAGATATATATGGTTACTTTTTATGGCCATTCACTGTGATAATGTGATACTAATTGCTTGTCATTAGATAAACTGATCAGCGGTCTTGAGGTTTTAAACGTTACATAAAAGGAAATATCTTTTCTGAGAGTAATCTATGCTGAGATCTCATTTTAGCTCTTAAAGTCTTAAGCAAAGAGCTTTTAAGGTCATAAGCAAAGTCAGGGTTGGCTTCATGGTCTATTGCTAATAAAACTGTTCTGTTGAAGTATCCTATCAAAATAGTCTAACAAAATATTTGCTTTGGTTGGGAGATATGTCTTCTCAAGGAATATCCTTATGAAATCATGGTAGTACTAGCATGATCGGAAGTGGCAGAAGATGAGACCCTGAAGCTATTTCTGCACTGCTCTGATTCTGAGAACACAGCTCCACTGAAATTTAGACACCATGAACTAACTTCAGTGGTTCAGGAAAAAGTTGTCTAGTACAGAAGTAACAGAATGGATGCAACTGCAGCTAAACATTGTTTCATGCTTTGTATTGTCATAAAAAAATGTGTAAAAGCAGGGCTAGAACAAAAGTGAATGTACGACAAGTAGGAAGAGGAATACATATATCACCTAGTGTTACAAGGATTTTGGATTGTGGTACAAACTATACGATTAGCTAGAGCATCCTCTCTCTTACCAGTAGAGTAGGACACTTCTTAACATACTGATAGGCACTGTGGGGCCATGTGTGCCCTCCAGAATATTGTTTCCCCTGTTGTACTGAGTCTGGTCCACCAAAACAACAAAGAAAAAGCTCATTCCTGCCTTATCTCTGAGTCTTGCCATTTCCTTAACTTTCTCTTCTTGCAGTTTGAATGAGGTACAACCTGCCTTCAGGGCACCTCTTGCTCAAGGAAACTTTATGGCCAATACATCTTACAGCCTCTACTGCCAGTTTATATACCCAAGCAACACCTTATCAAAGAAAGCATGAGGCAGAGACAAGAATGTTGACTAATAGATAAGAAAATAAAAGAGCAGGGCACAATTAATCACAAATTTCATAAGCATGAGATCTGCAGGAGTGTGGAGCAGCAGGTTGAGTGGAAGCTCCACCTTCAAGGGAGAATACATCACTTCAAATGGTATTGTATTGTGGGAATGAGGGGAGCATATGAACAAATAGGTCTCGTTCTGGTAATTCATAATGTTTTTAATCCATCACAAAACTTGAGGACAATAATGGCAGTAGTCTTTGATTACAGCCTTGTTGATTATATCAAACAATAAGCCAAAAGCATTGTCCTTTTCATTATATGCTTGCCTAACCCTTTGCGTTTGATTAAGTGTGGTTAGAAAGACAGCTGTACTGGGTTGGGTGGCTAAACATGTCTTCAGAAATTAGAAATAAAGTCACACAAACAAGAACTGGTAAAGTCATCRCAGAGTTTCTCTCTTGTATAAATTCTTACTGCTTTGTCCCAGTGTTCCTCCCTGAGTATCAGAGCATGATATGAACTTTATTCAGTGAAGATCCACAGTGACTCCATAAGAAARATGAATGACCCGCTGAGCCATTTGTCATTAACTCTGGATACCAAAGACACAAGGGCTGATTTGGAAGAAAAATCATGATTCCAAGGTCTTTATTTTAAACCTGTTTTTTTTCATGCAATGCCTTATAATGTGGACTTAAAAAAATTAAGGGCAAAGCAACCTTTGTATATTTTCATCTCTTCTCCTTTTTTGACACTGTAAGGCTTCTCATAGAGCTGCTACAAAGTGAGGTAACATTGCATTCAATGGCAATCGAGGTAAAGAGAACATCTGCCCCAAAACATGTACTTTCTATCCACAAATCTGTCCATTTTTTTCAAACCGTACTAATGTAACATTGTAAATTCCATTACAGTAGTTTGTTTTTGTCGTGCAAATTCTGACTAGACTTACATTACATTTTAGACATGTTTTCACCCTTATTTCCACAGCCTTCAGGGCAAAATACCCTCACCTGCTTCTTGGCTTACTCTTATTTCATTTTGTGAAAATTAGACCACTTTGAGTAAAAATTGGAAGAAGAGAGAATATCTGTGTTCTCTCTCTCTCCTTTTGCCCTCTCTCCAAAGAGCTTACTACTTACCATATTTACTACTTCTTAGTCCTAGTATTGTGAAGGAAGTGAGTTCATCATGTGACAATGGAATAAAAGGATGAGTGATCCATTATCTGAGCGATCAAATAGAAAAAAAACCTGTGTAGAAGGGCAGCACTTCGTCCTCCCTTACCTCCATGAGGATTTGCATATACTCTGAAATTGCTGGTCAACAGATGTCAGAGATTGGAAAACTCCTGTTTTGTGAGTCCAAAAGGAGTAATGTATGAGATAGCCACTAAGCTAATTTACAATATTTTCCTCAAAATGAGAACATGCCTTAGAGCAGAATTTTAAGTACTTCACAAGGAAAATTCAGAAACTGAAAGATTTTTAGGCGCTTAAGTGGGGATCTTGGAAAGTGACTAGTTTAGACTAGACCCCTATATTTAAGCTGGTTAAAGCTAAGTGAGATGAACGCAAACCACAAACAATTTTAAGTGGGAGTTGAACTTACACACTAGTCTATTTTGTGAGTCAGGCCAAAGTGCCTGTTATGACTAAGGAAGTTATTTGAGACTTTCTAGGGGCTAGATCACTGGAGACTTACTCAAATGGCTGAGTCCTCACATTCTCATCTAGCTGATGTCAAGGCACTTCTGAGAAAGGTCAAAAGCTTGACTGACTCTTTTCAGCTTATCAGTTCCACACCACTTTCATATTATCTTAGTAGTACAAGAGGAGGATCCCTCATTAGTTAAATGGGCTGTCTTGGATTAAAGGTTAGTTGTGGAAGGGAGGTCCATCATCAGCTAATTTGTTTGTCTGCCTGGCAGGCTATTATTTCGCTGTGGAAAAACCTTAAGCCCACAGCATAATGGCATTACTGTCTGGTATTCGTAATTCTAGCCACACAGTCCTCTTTCTTCAAAATTCATCTGCTCATTATTTGCTGAAGCCAACTTTATTTTTTCTGCAAGATGCAACAATAAGTAAACAACATATGTTGTTGATTCAAAGAATTAACAAAAGAGGGGTTTTTTTCATGCTCAAAAACCCTGTCTGTTAGTGTGTGTAATATACTTTCTGCTTTTGCTAATTTCTCCTGCTTCTAAGTGTTTGCATTCAAAAGCTGAAAAGGACTTAGATGTTAATTATACATGTGCTTTGAGTCATGAAATTAATCTTCTAAATATATCTCATATACACTCACACAAATTCCTTTTTTTCTTAATCTATCAGTCATTGTACAAACAGCACAAGTACCAACATTTGTCTTAATCTTTAGAAAACTATTGTATATGGCTGGGTAAGTCAAAGTTCCTATTTTCTGCGCTGGAATATGATTTCATCCCTGGATTAGTGACACTATGTTTAGTATACATGACTTATATGTGCTCTAATAGCAGCCAGCAGCTTGAGCCTGCTCTTACTGACATTGTTTTTAGTGGTGCAGAATTGTTACTCAAATGTCATCATATTTACCTGAAAGGATTCCAGGCATATTATAAATGTGATAGTGGAAACAAACTTTTGCATTATGCCTAAACCCATATTGAAGATCTTACCATTAAAATCAATAAAGAACATTTAGGTAAAAGACATTGGTGGAAAAAAACATTTAATTTTTTTTTATGGCCTTTTTCAGTCAGCGAAAGTAAAGGTGTAACTTTATTGTAAGCTCAGTCCTTTCCATTAATCTTACCAACCCACCCAGCTTGCAGGAAAGCCTCTGACTCATATTTTTGCTGATATTCTCCAACTCTTACTTTGTCTAAATTGCTCTTTGGCTTAGAAGAACATTTATGTCAGTGCAGTTTTGGTGTGTGTGTTCCTCTAAATCTCAACTCACAAGAGTATTTATGTACAGGATTATGATTAAATATCAGCAAATATCATTTGTATGTTAAATAGTCATCCAGACAGAAGATGGAGCCATGTGAGACTTAGCTGGCCAATGAAAAAGTGTGAGTAATGTGTAATGAGTCACACAAATATTCAGACTGAGAAGCTGGCAAAAAATCAGAGTCTGAAAATCACATAATCAAAAGTCAAAAAGAACTAAAAATTGAAGAATCATAAAAAATCTCATTTAGTAAAATTAACGTATACCCTGGCTTTTCCCAAGCACTTTGCTAAAATCTCTCAGTTATCTGAATGTCAAACTTCTTTTCTCAATGCTCACTGTGCTCTTATACCTGTAAAATACTCTCATGACTTTAYAGAGAGTGTACAGTTGTCTTCTGCTAGCACTGGAAGTCCTTCTATGGCAAAATATATCCTTCCATATACAGTTTAGAACATTCTCTATGTAAGAGGCACTGCATAAATTCAAACTTGTGCAATACAACAAACAATTCATGATATTTAGTTCTCTGTGCCTATGTGAATAAAGTAGCAGGAGGAAGAGGTGTTATATGTTTAGTATTTATTCTTCAAAATACTGATGGGGACCCATAACTATAATCAGTACCCCTAAACTATGACAATGGATTGTGCAAATGATTAGAAAAGAAAAAAAATATACTGTCCCTTTATTTAGGTCCTATATTCTTTATTAGACACTAATACACATTCTACATAGGACCTGTGAAATAAAAACAAAGATATATATCAGTAATTATAGAAAGGTTTCATGGAGTTGCAGTAAAATTTCCAGAAGAAAACAAAGAAATTGTGATAATAAATACCACAGCAAATTTATTTTGCAGTTATTCTATGATTTTTAACTGATATTCACTGGTAGGAATATTTTAAAATGTAAATTTACAGTTTATAATAGTTTCAGGATAAATATAAACATGTAATCCTCAAAAGCATATTTTTAGTCAATTAATAACAAATGCTTGATTCTAATGGTGCTAGCCCACAGAAAATCAGAGACTGGGAATATTATCTTATATGTCCAATTTAATCAGCTATTCCACATTTTCATAATATGTTTACATATGATGCACACACTAAATATTAGTCATTTAAATTACACAGTCATCAGGTAGAAAGTCAGTTATTTTTTGTTATATATATTCTCTGTGGACACTGTGCATTTAAACTATGCATACCTACTTGCATAGAATTCTGTCAGTTGTTTGTACTATAATGTAGTCTGCATTTCATTGTCTCCRTCTACTCAATTATTTCTAATCTTTTTTGACATCTTGTCCATGAAGACCTGTCTGAAATCAGGCATCTGCTTCTGATTAGAATCAGTTGTGATTTACACATATCAACTTCTAATCTTGCTTTAGTCACTGGACCTTCGTGTGGTCACTAGTCCCTACTGGCTGAATGATTTCTAATTTGATTATCCTGCATTAGTCACCATCTACCAGATGTAGACATGAAAAATTTCCCAGTGGGTTTATAAAGTCATTTATGACAGGAAGCAATTTTTCAGTGCATTCATCACTTCTGTCTCCATCATGCCATTTCTTTCAACAAAGAGTTTTTGAAATATAATACCAAAAAAGGTGAAATCATACAGCTCCATCTATAATTGTACTSATGATGCCTCCAAGTTTTTGATATAGCCTAAGCTCAGCTGGGTCATTAATTGAAAAGTCTTTTATTTTCTAAATCATTGATACTAACTTCTGTATACTTCTGTTTTCACTTGTAACTATCAGTGATCATTATATTTGTGAATACAATAAATTTCAGTGGTTATTCACGAAGTCATGAATTATTATAGTTGTATGTGATTAGTTGCAGTCATACTGTGCTAACCACATTATATTAACATTATATTAGTTACTAGTCACATTCCATCTCTTTTTTATTATTGAGCTAAAACTAAAAGACGAATGGATAACAGAAAGCAGATTTTATTACTAGTGAATTGGTGTCCTCACGGAGACAGATAGCTTCCTATAAGGGAACACCTTTATTAGAGCAGCTGATACAGTTTGAATAAACAGGGCTTGCAGCACAGAAGCCTTCCTTCAAGTCTGAAATGGTGCAATCCTCAAAGCCAGAAAGAGATTGCTTCAAGGTTTACTAAGCATGTTATCAATTAGATCTTTGTGGAGAAAAGATAGCAACTGTGAAACAAAGATAAGAGAGGATGTATYTGCAGAAGTACTAAGTTACCTGTATTATGTGGGGAGGAAAAAAGAGAGGCAGGTGACTTACTGTCTGTGGGACATGGAAGCGAAAAAAATATTATGTGTCATGATATTCATGTGAAATATTCACTTTCCAAATAGTTATGAGAGTTAAACCAAACATAATATAAAACTTGGAAAATAAAGGAAATCATGGGATGCAATGAAAGCTGAAGTATGTGGAAGAAAAAAATGTCTTGATGTTCATTCTTCAGCAGATTTTAGTCAGCATATAGTTTAAAGACTTTTGGAGCATTATGGCCCTTAGACTACAAGCAATTTTTTAATTTTTATTTTTTAATATGGGCCAGAATCATAGATTATAAGAATATATAATCATATGGTTTCTGTTTTAGAGTCAGCTTAAATGCTTTGTTGAGAGAGTGATAATGTTCAAGGGGAAAGTCACTCTGGGCAGAGGAGCCATCATATGATCTACCTACTCGTGGTTCAACAAGATCTACAACTTATTTTGGAGCTGATCTTTACATGGGAATAAATAAAGTATCATCTTAACTTGTGTTTTGTTATTGCTCATGACTTTAGTATCTTGACTTCCAATTTTATATTTAAATCTACTCTGGCTTGACGGAATTCTATAATTATGTCTTGTGTTTAAAGCAAACTCAGCTGAATATTTTCTTTTTTCATCCTCACAAATGAAAAATCCATCTAAAAATGCTGTGGATACCACCACTACCTCCAGTGGCAAACAAGTGTGAGAATCTTAATAGTTTCCCAGCAAGACGAAACCGGGGTTGATATAGCATCAAATGAGTTACCCAGAGTGAAACCTCTCCTGCAGGAATTAATCTGTGCCTACCTAGCAAGAGGCAGAGGGACTATTAACATCCCACAGCTTTGAGGTATCCCATATTGGAATATATGCTGAAGACCATGAGAAAGAATGTAGATAATTTAGTATGAATAATCAAGAAGAAACTATTTTTAATCAATAACTGAGCCAAAACCTTGGAAATTCAGCCTATCCCTGAAAGCATTAGCTATACAAATACTTTTACCATATATGACTTCTCTACCTTACCTTACCTATATAGCTGATTCTCCTACTTTGTACCAAATGGGTGCATAAATGGGTTACATAAAACTTCCTAAAGCAAGGAACAAAATGAATTCCCAAAGCACATGTGGTTTGTGCAGATTCTGCTTAAAAAGTTAAATTTTATATTCATCAAATCTTGATCCAAAAAGGATCAGTAAGTGCATGTGTATGCTTTTAAAATGTAATAAATATAATGTTTTAAAAATTTAGTAAACATTTATCGTTTAAGTTTAAACACAAGATATCTAGATAGAAGTGCTAGCAATAAATGTACGTGGCAAAAATATAAAATAGTAAAACTGTTACCAAATGGATCTTTTAAAGAAATGTAAAGTCAACTTCATAACAGAAATGGACACTTTTACTATCATCCAACTATTCACAGGTATAGCCTTGCAGTTAGGACAGTATTGAAGCACCACTGTATATCCATTAAATACACAATAGTCATTTTGCCTTGTCTGACTTTTGTTTAAACTCAGTTTCACCAGAAATTATTTTAGCTATTTAGTTTTACAGTGAAATACAACTATGTAAGGGAYGGGGKTTTTTTTGKTTTTTGTCTTTTTTCTAAATAAGATCACAAATAGAATTGCTGTTACTTCTGTTACTATATAATGCTTGTTTTAACTGGAATGAGAGATTTACATATGGATTAGGATCCCTCCAACAATCCATTCCTATTTCTTTGCAATGAAGTGTGTGGATAATGATTGTCCCATTCACAGGAGAACTCCCTAAAAGCTGTTCAACTACTTCAGCTGAGAAAAGAACAATTGATGACCTACTAAGGCCTATATAGTTACTCATGACTGGGTCTTGGATCGAATAAAATTAATATTTTAGAAAAGTTTTAATCTTGACTTTTCATCCAAGAAGGCCAAGATGTACCTTACAGCCAGGACTTTTCAAATATCAGGCCTGAAACCCTGTCAGCCATTCAAGACTTCTTTTTCTCACGTCAGGAAAGTTAGTTCACCTGTTTTTTCTGGAATACTTTATTCCCCAGTGTGTATCTAAGGAATTACACCAAAGCAGGCTGACCTGAAAGCAATCATTGTGTAGATTTTGTTGAATGTCTGAGTCAAGACAAAATTAGGTTTCATGAAATTGAGAATGGAGTATGATTAAGGGGGAGTGAAAGAAAGATAGGGGAGGTAGAAGCAGTAATAGCATTCCTGCTCTGAGTTTTCTTCCTGGTAGACATGAAACTTTGCCCAAAGAAAATTTGTTAATGTATACACTTTTGAAAARTCTTTTCCTTTTGTTGAAACAATGCAGTACTAAGGAAAAAAATATCCATCAAAAAATTCCTAAGCACTTCAACATTGCTTGTTGTGGGGATGGACTCAGTCTGAGGGGACTAAACTGAATGCTAAGCACGTAGCATACCTCCCTAGTCTGCCTAATTAAAGGATGGAGAAAGCTAATCACTTGTAACAAGGGAGTGTTCTATCATTTTTTCTTCACTATTTCCAGTATTTCCTTTACTCCCCAAACCTATTTTTTATTATTTTTGATTGGATAAATAGAGGTGTCTGAGAAATCTGTTTAGCTATGGCAAAGAAAATTAATTATATTTTGCTGGACCTTGTGGCAAGCTTCAGTTCTTCATGTTTTTTTGTGTCTAGCGACAGGGAATACCCCGAGCAGTATGAGGTCCAGCATTCAATGGGTATGTTTTGCCTTGAATTCCACAGCTTATTTTGATATAAGGTAATTAAACATTGCCTAAGGCAAGGAGATGTGTGCATCTTTTTCTTTCAGGGGTACATTGATAAAAGCACGAGATGGTCTGCTCTTGGAAGGTTTTTCTGTTTATTCTCATAGTCAGCGCTAGCTCATATTTCTATTTGTTTCTCTATGGGCCACTTTGAGTAAGGCAGATATGTATTTACTCCGTGATCTACAGCTAAGGCWTATTTCCTTAGTTGAGAGCTGGCTGAATCTGAGCTGAAATCTGACATGTGGTTTATTTTAATGGGAAATTTCTTTTGTTTCATCATGGTATTTGTCAACTCAAAGTAACTGCAAGTTGTACTCATATGTATTGTCTCCCTTGTGTGGGATTTCCCATGTGATGGGAAAAAATAGCAGTGTGTCATGAAATTTGAGTACTGAAAGGGAACACCTTTTCTCAATCTTCAACTGTTTGAAACACAAAGTAAAGCATCCCAGCAAAGACAGGAAGGCTATTACCAAACCATACCTTTTTTTTTACTTTGACATAGTAGAGGCAGAATATCTCTCACAGAAGCTCACTCANAAAAAAAAAAAAAAAAAAAAAAAAAAAAAAAAAAAAAAAAAAAAAAAAAAAAAAAAAAAAAAAAAAAAAGGTATGCCAACATTTTCAAATATAGGTTGTTTTAATCTCTTTTGAAGCACCTAAAGAATCTTGCCAGCTTTGGGCTTTTTATCTAGAAAACCTTAGTTTATTGTACAGAACCTATGAAAATCAGGATGCTTTTCTGTAAATAAATATTTTTTCACCAAAGTTTGAAATTATAGCCATMCATGAAGTAATTCGAGGTATTACCTGATTTATGGGTGACAGACTTTGGGAACTGGCTTCAGGGTCCTAAAAGAGACTCTTGTAGGCCCTGGAACCTAGACATGTGCAAATTGGTCAATTGGCTTGAATACTCAAAGTCTGTAAGAGTGACTGAATGACTTARTGAGATGAGGCTGGACTTGCCTATGAAGTGAGTATGAAAGAACATTCTACAAAAGCTGATGCCTTTCTTACATTCTTTGACAGCAATACCATGACAAGTATAAGTCTCTTAGTGAAGAAAAGTAACATTTTCTAAAAAACTGACCAGTCATTCACCAGTTCCCTGATGAATTGGAGTTAGAAGAGTCCTCCTGAAAATACTACCAATAAGCTAGAAGATATAATGTAGACGAAATCTCTATTTTGCTGGTCCCTTTTATCTATCTATGGAGAAAAGCATATGCCTTCCTGAGCTCTTGTACAAGAGGAGGGCAGTGATGTGCCTGGACCAAACAGGAAAAGATGGGGCTGATGGCTTACGTAACAGATTGAAACCAACAGAGAAAACATGGTCTATCCTCTAGAAGGGCCATGGTCTTATATTACTTGGTACGATTGTGGCTTAATTAAAACACATTATTGCATTTTGTCTCTTTTTCCAGTATGGTCAAGTAAAGTGTGTTTGCTATTCTTTGAATGCATTTAGTTTCCGTATTTAAAGCAATACAGCTGATCCAGATACTGTACTTATCTCTCCTGTTCTTTAAATGAACACAGTATCTTCAGGTTAATGTCTTCTATTTTATTCTTACGTGTTTAGTAGTATTATTTGCTGTTTTTTATTTCTGAGCTGGTTGTATTGAATCATTTTTGTAGAATGATCTGTATACAGATACTATGTAATATCTGGAATAGAATACAGTGCATATGATGAAAAAAGTGTTGAACACTACAGTTTCTGCTTAGATTGTTGGGTCTTCTCTACAAAATATGAAAAAAACTTCATTGTACTTTTAGTTAAATTCCTTATAAACTATGACTATTTTTCCCTTCAATAGCATTCTTCTGCAGTCCAATGACAAAGAAAGGGGTTAAAGGATTAATAACTTTCAGTGTTTTATTCATATTAGTCAAACACAGGACGCTGGAAAAGATGGGTTAAAAATAAAATTAAAGACTGAAATTTTCACCTCTGGAAAGGGTTACACATTTAAAAAATACTACATCTTGATGTTGTTGGCCAGTTCAAGCTTTAACAATCATCAGAAATGACTTCAACTTCTTTATAGCTTAGTGTTCATAGTTTCCCTCTCTGTTTCTAGATAGTTTCTCATCTTTCTTCTCACTCATTTCTTTTTTTCTTTTTCTTTTTTGTTTCCTTTTTTATTTTAATAAAGCCAAAGAAGACTAAAACTACCATGCAGATCTCTCCTATCCAACTGTTACCACAGAACTAAGATGCCTAATTTAAAAACCTAGGTGGTCAAGGGAAAGAGGAACGTACTTCCAGAGGGAGAAATGTGGTCCTTGTTGGACTGATGTGACCTAAAATGAATGTTGGTTTCTCTTCATGGGYGTAATCCAAGGGTCGAAGATGAATGAGGGTGTGCATGTGCAACACATAGGCCCAAATAAATTAAGTCAGATGAAGATAGTCACTAAAGATTGAACACAGCAGTAATGTACCTCAGGAATTGTGCTCAGGGTAATGGGAACTCACTGGAAACTGTGACAAAAGCTAAGAATATAAAAACATCTGGTTTTAGTCAGATTTAAAACTCATCTGTGCCAATATCATATTGTCGATAATGGTCAGCAAATGCTTTGGTAACTGCACAGCCATGCAGTTTCAAGCATCTCTGGTTGGGGCTTTCTCGAACTTAAGATCGCACCACATCATCAGGTTTATTAGTTTTTGATGGATCTTCCAATCCTTAATTTATTTAATGTGTTTTTGAACCCATTTACACTTCTGGCAATGGAAGTAATCTGTGGCAGTGAGTTCCACAATATAATGAGGTGCTGTGTGAAAAAGTATTCCTTTTACTTCCGTCAAACTTACTGCCTGATAATTCTACTTGGTGCTTTCTCATCCTCATGTTATAAAATACGGTGAATGATTATTCCCCAGTCACCTTTTCCAGCCCATTCATGATTTTACAACCTATCAAATCACTCTCAGTTCCTTCTTTTTCTGAGAAGAGTTCTAGTCTATTTAAAATCTTCTCATATGGAAAGCATTCCTTACCTCTCCTCATCCTTGTCACAGCTCTCTATACCTTTACAAGTTTTATTATATTTATTTGGAGAGGGGGTGGTGAGGAGTACTTTACATAGGATGGAAGGCCTGTGTTTGCCACGGATTTCTACAGTGGTACAAGGTTTCTTATTCTGTCTTTATTAGCATCCTATTTTCCTCTGATTGCTGATGGTCATTGAACTGGTGATTCTAGAGAAATAAAAATAATCCAAAGATCCCTTTCCTCGTTGAGAGAAGTTTATTTAAAGTCCATCATGACATATGAGTAACTAGGCTTTCTTTTAACTGTTTTGTATTTATCAACACTTAATTTTCATTTGACCTTTTAATATCTAATCACCCAGTATTATATGATATCTTCAACTCTCTAAAGTCAGTTTCTGGCACAACTGCCTTGAAAAGAGGTATATCAACAAAGGTTTTGTGTTCCTCTTCACCTCAGGCCATATATGTTTAGCTACATACATTGAAGTGCAGATCTTCATGGGTTACCACTAGTAATATTTCACATTATTTGTTCTCATTATTTGGTTTCCAGATTTTAACTGATCCTTAACCTGTCAGGGGACTTTGCCCATTAAGATAAGAACTTTGATGAGGAACTTTTTGAAAGCTTTTTGAAAATCCAGGTATAGTATATCAGGTAGCATACCTGTAATCCTTGTTTCATTCAAATGGTCTGTAGTGAAGCACAATTTCTCCCAGCAAAACTCATGTTGAGTATTCCCTGTTACATCATATTTATTCATGTGGTTCTCTATRCAGTTCAGTTGCTTGATCCAGGACAAAAGAGGCTTACTAGTGTGTAGTTCCCTGGATTTCTCCTGACAGATTCTTTGAAAACACACAATTTCATTCTGCACCTTCAGTCTTCCAGCATCCGAGCTGATTTGAGCAATTCAGATAATCTCAAATATAATCTGATTTTGAATTTTCAAGGGAAAACTATTTTGCTTTCTTCAAGTTATCAATAATAAAAAACTCATCAGAACTCTAAAACTCTTCTAAACACACTTCAATTTGAGTTATTTCCTTGGATTTGTCTGCCATAAGGAAAGGCTCACTGTCAGAGCTTACCTACGTTCCTCTACAGTGAACACCAATGCAAATAATTCACTTAGTATTTCTGCTATGACTGCATCTTGTTGGAGAAATTCTTTTATACCTTTTATATCATCTATCAACCCTGAGGACAAACTGGCATGCTTCCTGCTTTTGATATGTTTAAAAAAGTTTTATTCATCGTTTTTATCCCTCATGCAATTATTCAACAAAGTGATTTTTGGCTTATCTTATTCTAGACTTGCCAGAGTTTATGCTTAATTCCACTTCTCTTGCTTGAAAGCATTTTCCACCCTTCTGTTTCTAATACCCTATGTTGTTCTTCTGTGAAGACTTTCTGGGGATCTTTTAAGGTCTCTTTGGGTAGGTGGTACATGCTTACTCTGAGTCTTTGTTATAGTGTTTTAAAACAATTTCCTTGCCACCTGTAAGCAGTTTGCAGAGTGTGCGGGAGGCAGACATCTGTTAATAGCATATTCGAGGAAAACAGAGATTTTGTATTACAGATGCTCACATTTTTCACTGTATTTGAGATTAGGATTCACAGCTTGGAAAACTCCTTGAACTATCCCTTTCAAAACAAATCAAGACAAACATTAATGGTTGGACTCAATGATCTTAAGGGTCTTTTCCTACCTAAATGATTCTATGATTCTATGATTAAAAGACTCATTACAAAGCAACAGTTGAAGCATTGTTTCAGGTCATATGAAATGTTACTTCAGTGTTTTTCCCACTACTGAAAGGGTCAACAGCTTGTCTTCTATTTTTCAGGGAAATCTTCAATAATTTATTGAATGTGAAGAGAGGAATATGATTTCCCACTCTGAACATCAGCAAAGTATTGCAAATTTTAGTTCCTTCTCCAGGGCTATTTATGCTTGTTATACAAGGAGGAATCATGTAAAACACAAAAACAATAGTGGGAATAGAGACTCTCCTTAGGTGAACAGTGTGCTCACAGACTGGGAGAAGTAAGTTTCTTTGCTCCAACTCCAGACAGAGGCTATTTTAAAAGCTCCACCAGGAGGGGCAGGAAACATCTTAAGAGTTTGGTAGTTGGGGTCCTTTTCTTGAAAGAGGAAAATGTCTAGTAGAGTTCACTTTTAAGAATCTTTGAATCTAAGTTTCTTGTCTCTGAGTGTATGATCTCGCACCGAGATAGACATCAAGAAAAGAACATAACTCCTTCTTCTCTGACAACCGTCCTTCTGAATGAATGCCCATGGCATTTGTGTTTGCAGGAGAAGTTAGCACTTCTAAGTAGAATTACCTGTTTTCTAAGCCCAAGAAATGGCACTCTCAGGCTACAAGTTTTTACAACAGTTGTGTGAAATGTTTGACATAATGTCTTTTATATCAGCTGGCATTAAAGGTGTAAATCAAAACCATGTAATGAATACTTGACATGTAGGATGGGGGACAGTTCTTCAGTTTGTAGGGATATTTCCAGTGCAATGGAGAACACAACCTGGTTCTGAGTAGCTCATCTTACTTTCATTAAATAAAATGAAATGTATTTTTACTGTGAGGAAGACTGCTACAACCCCCTTTTCCTGTCCTGTGACTTCAGACTAACATTTCTAAGCATATTACTCATTTTCCCTAAATGTCTTCTTCAGGATGAACCTAAATGAATCCTGCTTTATGCAAAAGCTGCTTTTGACTCAGTGGCATTGTTTGAACTAGAAAAGTGAAAAATATTTARACACATGGTAGGCAGGAAGTTTATTTCTTCTTTGTCAAGAAATTACATAAGTTTTTCTATATAGTAATAATCCTTCGTATTTTATCAGGGGAAAAACATTAAACATAAGAAACATAGCTGGGGGGGAGTTGCTTTTTAATTAAAACAGGATGATTTGACCTACTTAACTGTCATAAGCCAAAAAAATAAGCATTTTCCAATTTCTATTTTGTATGGCACATCATGATTTCACTACGGATTGGCTTCAAAAGTTTGAAGCAGTAAAGTCCTAAAATTAGTATGGATAGATGGAATGGAAAAATATTAACTTTAATGATCTCTTGTTCCCTACGTGGGCCTATGCATTCAGGAAGAACAATGAGTTCTACAAATTTCAGCTGTTAAGTTTATGCTTTGCTCTTCTTTTTAAGATCCTTTCCACTCTACTATTTTGCAACCAGGATTTTAGATCTTCCTGTTAAAAGTGTTAAACAGAGAACTAACATTAAAAGTTTAATTCTCAAAAATGTTTAGAGTTGCTGAAGTCCAATGCTCAATGAGTCAAAATTTTTTTTTCTTTGGTTCACTTGAATTTCAGGTGAGGGTTAGGGGCTGATTCAACTTAGCACTGCACTGCCTAAAATTCAGGTACTATAAACCTGGGGGTGACATCCACAATGCGGAGTTAGGTTTCCGCTCTGTATCCTGTGTACTCAGTTGGAGACAGGCTCTGAAACTGGCTCAACAGCACTAAGGCAGTTAATAGGAAATGCCAAAGACAGCAGTTTGTTTGAGGTCCTTGAACTGAAGTCTTTTGGTGTACTTCTCAAGGCTGCAGTTAAAAATGCCTATGAAATTACAGTTTAGTGCTTGAAACCCTCTCCTGGGCTTAGGTGCCAATTTTTTTGTTTTTTTTAAACATAGTTTTTAGGGGAGTGATTTTCTCCATTTCACACAATACTCTGTGGGTCAGACCATTCCCACCAGTCTTTCTATGCCCAATCTGTTCTCAGTAAAAGACAGTACTGTAATGAAGGTCTAGAGGGGATCCACGTGCTGGTAACTTCTCCTTCATACACTGGAGCTGGATTCAAAAAGAAAGATGTTGGAATCAGAGAAAGCAGGAGGAAGCTTTACTCTGTAATTAGTGGTTAGGGAGAGGAATGACTAGAATCTTGCTGGTGCAAATTGTTTTAGAGGGAGCTGCCAGATCTCTTCCCAGGATTTCTTAGAAAGATGCTAACTACCTGTCTCTGGAGAGAGACCTAGGATGTGGACCTCAAGCAGAAGGACATAAAAGTCCTGTGACTAGGGGATCTTGGCTCAGTGCACAAGCTTTCAGAATTACTGTTCAGCGGCATCTGACTCCATCCGTTGACTATTTTTATTAAGTCTGGGTCAGCCTGCTCAGCGTGCAATGCAGTCTGATTGGATCGTTTCTGAAGCTCCTGATCTTATTCTCCTGTCTCACTTAGGATTGTTACTGGAGCAGAGCCCCTGATCCAGAGCACCTCTGAACAAGTCTTTCTTTAGTGGAAGGGTGAAAAAGAAGAGTGAAGCAAGAACATATTTTGCACATGTTGCAGGGGACTCCGCCATCCAACACTTCTACATCTGGAGACGTCTCTCTAGATCTCTTTGGAAAAAATGAAGAACTGATGCAGAGGACTCAGTTGCCTTCACTGTCTAGTGTCATTTCCAGTGCTATGGGGATCCTGCTCGGTCCATAGCTTCTGTTCAAGGGGAATGTTGGTCCATAGGTCTTGTGGCATTGTATTTTCTATGGTGTTATAAGGCACTAGCAATGGATCCCAATGCATAGATCTCTTTGTTGATTGTTGATTACCTTCCAACAATCCCACACAACATATTTGGAAGCAGAACTTGTTCCATGTTTGAAAGATATAGATGTTACTTTATTAAAAAATTGCCTTTGTGTCCAGAACCCTGAGTTTTTATTCCTTATTGGAAAAGAAAGATAAATTTTAACCCCTTTGGTTTGTGCTGCCTCATGGTCAAAGTAGATTTAGAAAATCACCAACAGCACAACTCTATGAATGACAATTCGGGCTATGAACCAGCAAAACGCATTTGCTGCTGTTATGATGCATAGAAGCTGTTCACAAACTAATCTGGATTCATACTTTGAGAGCCAACCACTGATCTTTTTCCATTTGAGTTCCTGTCACCTGCACATTCAGKCAGGACAGCCAACTTCCCATCGTTCTGCATTGCTGTCTGCAYCAGAGGAGGAGATTGCTGAAGGAAGAGTTTATAAGGTAAATGTCTGTCTTATGCCAAACTGTTAATGCATTAAGCTGTTGAATTATGCTTTGAAGGCTGTGCCTTTATGTTTCAATATATGTTTTAAGTTATTGTGCTCTTTTGTTTACTTGTACCTTTAATGTTCTGTTCTTTGAGCCTGTTACATAATCGTAGATTTAATTTACCAGTTGTGCTGCCTGGCCTTAAAGCTTTACCACACAAGAAAACGAACACTGTGAAGAGTCAGATTACTGATATAAAACAATTTTCCCTGAAATCCCCTGTACATAGAGCGTGATTAATTTCACAGCTGTGAATCAGACCTGGCCTTGCTTAGTATACACAGTCTATAAACACTGCATGTACTTATTTATACATAATGAAACAAAGAAAGTAGCACAGAGTTTACTTGGCTAAGAACAAGTATTGCATCAGCCTAATATCTGAAAGTCCCCAGAGACCGGATGAGTCTCCCAGCTTTGCAAGATGATAATTTAATGCTCTAATAGGTTTTTTATATTGATGTTATAATACTAGGCAGATGTTTAATTCACATGTAGGCCATAGTACTGAAAGCATGCGTCTTTCTTTGTAATATTAACTATCACCAGGATGCAATAGATACATTGGCTTTTAATCAGGCAGCCTTGGTTTCAAGCAGTGTTCTATTTCACAAAATAATGTATAGAATAAGAACACAAGTTTTTTAAAGTTATCCAATCCATTCTCTTTATTTTACTGAGAGAGATGATAAGAACGGGAGTGCACTTGTGGCACACATTTTTATAAAGATTCAGAAATGGAAAAAAAAGGACGCAGGAAATTTATATTTCAGAAGAAAGTTTTCACAAAGRGTTCTGAATAAAAATAAATCTTGGCAGTCTAAAATGACAGAAAATATCTATGAACCGAAGTATGTAAACTGTGAAATTTTGACACCTGTCCCCACCTGAGTTACTTAAAACTATATTTAAATTGCTAACAGGTCCTAATATAGATAATAATGGTATTAATTCATGAGTGAATTAGAATCAGAATTCAAAAATTGCTTTGATGCCAAGTTGAGGTTCTGGGAAAAATTTATAGACACAGATTTAATTCTAGA
Source organism: Oceanodroma leucorhoa (assembly GCA_030449065.1). Taxonomy (NCBI): domain Eukaryota; kingdom Metazoa; phylum Chordata; class Aves; order Procellariiformes; genus Oceanodroma; species Oceanodroma leucorhoa. Next base: position 8,200,883 of record JASVER010000009.1, on the reverse strand, counting down.
AACTACAGCTCTATTGCTTTTTAACTTTGGTGATCGCCACATGCTGGATATTTTGATTTTCAGTCCCCAAATGCTGCAGGTGCCACTTATTCCACTGCGGTGCTTTCACAGAGCTGCCTCAATGCCTGTGCAGAGAAACTTGATCACCTCTCCTAAGTTTAAATCCTGGGGTTTGGAAAATAAGACCCAACTCATAGCCTGAGGCATCTAAATCTAAGCGCCTACATCTGAGATAAACATCTCAACTCCCATCATAGTCACTGGCATTTATTAACCTAATACAAGCTTCTAGTGCCMTTTGGGATGGCTGCCCTAGGGTATCCCAAATGCACACATGGATGAGACAGGTAAGACACAGGACCCATGGAAACACTGTGCCCTTCTGGACCATCAGCTGGAGTCCAGGTAGGACACCTGAGGGCATCTTAAACGGCACTAAACACCCCAATATAAGGGCAACTGAACTGAGTCCTTATACAGTGTAGTCAGTGACACCTAGGGGTTATTCAATTCATCCTAAAGTGAGTATCTTCAAAGTAAACACCTATTTGGGGCAAGATTCAGTTGACTATACACGAACGTCTGATGTTGTAACTTGATCAGTTGCATGGAGCTGGCGGATATGATGAAGCACTTTTGGGACATCCATATCCTTCTGGCAGCTGGCGGCAAGGTGGGCTACCCCAGAGTATATCCAATGGCACTGCTTCCCTATGCCTATGCATGGTTCTCATCCAAAATAGCTCTCCAGATTCCATTGACTAGATCTTTATTTACCTCACTTACATGTGAACATTTAAATCTAGGTGCGTTTTTGTGACATGGATTTCAGCCTGTCTGCTCCAATGACTGTCATGTATCACATGTCTTAATAACATCTCTCGTGTACATTAAAACAACATCCTTTTCATCTACTGKTTTTTTTTTTTACAGAACAGATATTTTAAAGTATTGAATGAAACATAACTCATATAATATTTCTCTGCCATCAATGAATCAAAAGGGCATTAGTAAACTGACAGAAGTAGAAGTGGCTAGTCCATATTAATGCAGTGGGCCAGTGACAGAGCCAGGAAGAGCACCTAAGATTCCAGAATCCCCAGCAACTCCTGATGGATGCACCAAGTCACCTTGTAAGGGCTTCAGTCACTTTGTGTGTTTTCAATTTCTGTGTTACCTAAGGTAATTCCGGAGATTGCATTCATTGTGTTCAGCATGAAATTTCATCTTTTCTATTTGCAAAAATTATCTAATTTCTTCCTTTTTTCCCATTCCAAGTTAATTTATATACTACCTTTACAGATTAATATCTGATTAACATAGAAATTTGTGGGTTTAATTAATCCCATAACTATTACTTGTTTGGATTATCATGGGAATAAAAAAGATGAAACTGAAAATTACTGTTTGTCTCCTTGGGATACTTAAGCTATCAGTTCAGAAGATCTTCAGTTGTTCATGATAAGTCTGAATTTCTGTTCAGAGAAAAAAAAAAGTGATTCACTGACTGAGTCAGAGCTCGCTTTCCTTTCTCACTCTTCCTCTCTCCCTCCCCCGTACTCTCCTCCTCTCATCCACCCCTGTTCCTCTTAAATTATTTCTTTTCCTTTGAAAGTTGAAAATAAATTATCGATAGCAGCAAGCTACTTGGCTGCCGTGCCTCAGTCCTCTTTTCTTGGAACTGAATCAATCCTGTTTTCAGCTGTTCTGAGGAAGTCTGAGACATGCATGTGTTGGTGAGTGCTGTCTGGACCAGTCACTCTGCGTCTGTGAGTTATAGTCCTGGAAAAGCACAGCCAGCTGAGGCTGGGTTGTTTCTATCTGGTGAAGAAAGGGCAACTCCAGTTCTGGCATACCCTAGCCATGGAGTACCTGACTTTGCAACCTAATGTGATTTTAATACAAGTGAGTTTTTTGATGACAATGTTGTATGTAAAAACACATGGGAATCTGCTGACCTCATTTAAGGATGTGCCTGATGATAGCTTTTCAACAAGGCCTGAAGGGAAAATTCCCGCCTCTAGGCAAGTATTTAAAGCCTTATTCACATTGGATTGAACCTTGCTTTTTGAATGGCTTCAGTGATTTTATAGTTATCGTYTAGCATGAACAAAGGAGAGAGAATTTGATCCTAAGCAAATGTGTGTGTATGTAAGACAGAGAGAGAGAGGATGGAATCATTTTTCTGAAACCGGAGCCTTAAATGATTATGTTTTTAGCATTCCTATCTACAGTGGAAATCCTTTCCCCACAGTCAATTCAAAGCCTATTCAAGTCAATGGGTTTTGGATCTCTGTCATCTGCAGCTATGGCAGATAAACAAAACAAACTGCTATCAACTGTAATATGACCTAAGTATTTGCAGCCCCTTAGCAAAAAAAAAGTCTGKCTTTGGGTCATTTCAAGGAGCTTACTGAAGTGTTTGTTTCAACTGTGTTCCGTTTCTAAGCAATTTCATATAAAGGAAGCAGGAAAGCATCTAAGTTCACATTCAGCTGTTCTGAGCGTCTCGTGCAGGAGCAGGTTTAAACACAGTTTTAAAACATTTCTTTTTCCTGCTCTTCTGATATTAATAGACTAATTTAGCTGCACTTTGAGGGCAGAAAATCACTAGATGTCCAAACAAAAAATGTAAATTATGCTTAAAAACATCCAAAGGAAATATTACATGTTGAGCTGGCATGAGATGTTGTTGTTTCCTTGAAACACTGGTTAGGTCCTGGCTCGTTGTGTTTCATTTTGTCCAAATGCTTTAGATCTGTGGCAACAAGGCCCTGAATGTATCATTAATCTTGTTTATGAAAATGTAGATATTCCAAGAATGAAATAAGAAAACTTAAGACTTGGAGACAACAGCTCACCAGCTTCAGTTTGTTCTCTTTCCTCTGCAAATTCCTGGTGTACCTCTTCACTTTCAACTGAGAGGGGCTAGGCAGTCATTAGCTTTTGGAAGTTAACTTCTTGGTAGCTGAATGAGAGGAAAAAATAGAGGATACAAACATCACTACTTTGTCCCTGGTTGTCATAAAACGCCTAATGAGTTTGCAAGGATACACAAACTAAGTGAGTTTTTATTAATTTTCTGATTGTAATATCAGAGAGAACAGCTCTTCATAAATTATATTGGAAATCTCCTTTCTCATTAGTTGTGCTATCATTGGATCCTTTTGGTGAAAACTGCAATCAGGACTGATGTTTTATGTACCAAAAGAAACAACACAAAAAGTGGAACGTTAAAAAATGGATTAACAATAAGGGAACTTATATGAGTCACTAAAAATAATAAGACCAAAACCTTTGGCAAATCTAGCTGTGATGGTTTAAGATAGTTTTTACCTTACCACTTTGCTGGACAGTTTGAAAAGGGGTGACAGAAGAAATGTATGTTTGCACCTCTGAAGATAGAAGTGGTGGAGTTGCACCAATTAATCTGTATTAAGGCATAAATACGTTTGCTTCTATTACCCCAGTCCCATTGCATAACTTCTGGCAGAAAAACAAAGCAGAAAGATGAGGGGTTTATGCCTTAAACTGATGCAGCTGTTTGGTCTGGTGCATGGGAATTGGTGCCTAAATAAGGTGTTCAGCTAGGAGACTCAGTTAATGTTAGAGGGAAGAACTTCTAACAGTGAAGATCAGTTCAGTTGTTACGTTACAAAGACGCCACTATCTTCCTCTGCCTTAAGAAGGGTTCTCGCTTGCTCCAGTCTCTTTGTTCATCTTGGTTTCTAAGGTTACAGCTGATCTCATATTTATCACTAACTCAGTGAATCTCAGTAAAATCAAGCCTGTTGCCACAGAACTAAGCCGAACTTATGATCCTATTGCTATTGGCAGGAAAAAATCTTACCAAACTGTTGGCAACTTGGAAGAATTCAGCACTGATTCGAGCGAGTTCTGGATTTTCTTTCTACTCAATCATTTAAGTACATTTCTGATTAGCATCTTCACTGGACAGAGTCAGATTTGGAATACGTGTTCATTCCATGGATTTAGCATCCAAAATATTTTCTTTTCACAAAAGACATTCCACAAGAATGATCAAGTAGAGCATGCTCCTATTCCACTACAATGTACTTCAATAAAACAAACTTTTTGTAAGTTTATGCAGAATTTACAGTAGAAGTAGACAGAAGTCMCTTTAGTGAGCCATAGTTCTACAAGCCCTCATGCACGTCATGAATTTTTACTTTCTTAAAACAGGAAGTTCCAAGATAGGTTCAAAATTACAGTTTATAATTAAAAACTGATGCAGAACATTCAAAGCTAGACTATGCCATTGATGCCATTGATGCTCAATCCAAAAYGAAGACGTGAATCTTTCACTGAGAGAAAAGGGAAAGCTTACCTCCAATTTGTGCCCCAAAAATTTTCCTTTGCTTAGTATAGTGGACTTCTGCCTTATTCTGTTCAATTACACTCCACAGAAACTGCATTTATAGATATGAACTTTCAAAGTATCTGGCATGCATGTGAAATCCTTTAAAATATTATCTTAAAGGAAAATCATGTTTCAAATCTCAAGGAAAGCATGCAGATTATCTAAGTGTGCTTACCTATGCTTTTTTACAGGTGCTAGTGTCATTACAAATAACAGCATATTCCGTTTTGAAATTGATGTTAAAAGGTATGAATTGACAACCTGAAACAATGTTTTCTCCATGGGGAAAGAAAGCATTTCACAATAAATATTTTCTATTTTCCTGAAAAACCCACATGTAGCTGATCCTAAATTTATTGAAGGAACATGTGAATGGTGATGCTTTTTCCCCAAACCCTTTTCTCTGTAACTGGTGAAATATGAATGACAAGAGCTTTCTGAGAGAAAAAAAGCCCTGCCTGACTTATGTCAGAGGCATACAGCATGGGCTTTCAAGAAATGATCCAGGGACTCTCCTAGGACAGGACCCTGAGAATGTTCCTAGGCAAGCATCCCACCTGGCATGTCAGTCACAGGACAATATCATACTAACATTTAGGAGCAAGTACAGCTGGGTTTGCCCTGGAGCACACATGCTGGCCAGGAGAGTGCTACTGAAGATAAATCAGGTATAGAAGTGAAAATTTGGTCATTAGTTTTGACTCAGGGGCAATTCTGCAATGTCTCTAACTCTAATGAAGTACTAAAACACAAAGTCTTAAAATATCCCCATAATTTTCTGCTAACATATCTCAAACATAATCCAGGGAGACCTATTCCCTATACAGGAGAAACTTCAGACTTTATGAGCAGTTAGATTTTGACTAGCCTTTGAGAATGCTCAGAAAAGGTTGTCAATTATCTAGTGCTCATTGTAATGAAGTGTATCTTCATCCACTGACAGCAGAATTGGAACTAATCACTTAAAAACTGAGAATAATTAATTTTCTGGTTTACTGATTTAATTTAAAGTAGCTTCAGATTGTTCACATTAGTGTATCAGCTGAGTCCATCGTTATAATATTCCATGTGTACATGGAAAACCACAATAATAACTCCCCACTGTTATTATTATCATAAACAGTTCAGGACAGAATCGGATCAATGGACATCAGTTAAAGTTAAATTGAATGGAAATGAGGCCTTCTGTCCATTCTCATTAAAGGTTTACATAAGAATAAGTCTGGATTGGCTTAAAATAAAAACTTTTATTTTTAGAAAAATATATTGAGATTGATTAGTATTAATCAAAACTCAGTAACTACTAAGATAATAATTAAAGCTGTCATGTGGAAAACATACAGAAAAACCTTAGAATAAGGCCTTGGCTGGTTTTCCAAATCAGTACAGATTAACTTTCATAGGATTTCCAATGCAAAATRTGAAAATAAGCACTAGAATTTTGATAAAATACTTTTCTCTTGGACTGAACTTCTTATAAATTTTTCAAAACATAGCTTTAGAGCAACATGAAACAAGAGACAGGTACAACTATGTCTGCACTGTTCATATTTTACTGTAGTACCTATGAGCAATATTTGAAAAACAAAACAAAACAGAACAGGTTTTATTTTTGATTTACAACCAAAATAGATATTAATGAGAATTATCCAGTTTTTCACTCAATTTTAAGAGTTTTCACTACAGATGAGGATATTGAAAATGGTGACAGATAAATGGTGTAGGGAGTAATTTGTCTCTTCATCTTGTATTATGGCTTAAAAAGAATTGCTGTAGTCAATTATTAGTTACCCACTCTTTTTGAAGCATTATGGAAACAGAGAGCAAGTAGGAGTTTCCAGTAAGGATGGAAAAACAGAAGCACAAATCTGTGATATACTCAGAATCACAGAGAATCACAGAATGGTTGGGTTCAGAAGAGACCTCTGAAGGTCATCTTGTCCAATCTCACTGCTCAAGCAGGGCCACCTAAAGCTGGTTGCCCAAGGCCAAGTCCAGGCAGCTTGTGAATATCTCCAAGTAGGGAGACTACACAACCTCCTTGGGCAACCTGTGCCAATGCTCAGTGACCCTCCCAGTACAAAAGTGTTTGCTGATGTTCAGACAACACCTTCTGTGTTTCAACTTGTGCCCATTGTGTCCACTCACATTACTCAAAAAAGCATGCACACACAGACGTGTTCATTAACAGTCAACAGAGTGACTAGAGCTTTAATACTTAGAATAAAGTTATTCTTTCAGGGAACTAATTCTTCCTTTCTCAATGTCCTGAATTCTGAAATGTAGTTGTTTATAATGATGACTAAGACATGCAAAGCATGCAGAATAAGGTATTATTTAATATTCAAAACCACCTCATTTTACCTGGTAAAACAGCTGTTCACATGAACCTAGTTACAAAAGTCCAGTTTTGTAGTAACAGACAATAGTGCTTTCTCTAGAGTAAATAAAACTTTGGGAGAGGCTGTTCCTTTGGATTCTATTAACGTGACTGAAAATAAAACTGCTGGAATGAATCTAACAAGATTAAAAGGAAAAGATAGAGTGCAAATAGTGTTATCACCTGTTCATTTTCTGTTCCACAGTGTTTTACTTGAATACTAATAAGTCCAATATTTTCTATTTCGATGTACAAATGATCAGATTTTTGTTTCTACAGAAGAATTTTTAGATTCAAAAGGTTAAAGTTCATTTAGCATTTAAGAGACAAAAGAGGTCAGCATTAGTAGTGCAAACGTTTTTCATTATAAAAATTTAGTCACAGGCTGGTTCAGAAGTTGAAAATACCATAAGAAGAGCACAAGACACTAATCTCCTTCATAACAGTGACAATTCCCAGAGCTGTTTAATACCAGTAAATGCTCTCATATATTTGAAAAAGAGCAGTATTTCATATGGATAGAATCCAAAATACCACGCTTCTTGAAATTTTAAAAGCATTTTGTTGGGTTTGTTCTTCTAACTCAGTTGGTAATCTTGTCTTCTGTGTCCAAAATAGATTTCAGGTTGATTTTGGCAGGTGTTTATTGTTGTTGGAAATTGGCAGAACTAGGACAATAAGAGGAGGAGCTGAGGCTGAGGAACCACGCTAGAAAGTTGCTGAAATGTCATCTCTTTTGAACAGATTTGAAATTTGTCTCCTTTCTTCAGCATGATTCTTTGAAACCCAGATGTCTTTTCCTGTTTCTAAAACAGTGTTATAAGCTGCTGTTTATTCTGTATGTTTTCAATCCAGCTACTCACGCTTCTTACGTCAGCTCTCACATATTCATTTTATACTGGAAAACTTCTGCCAGCTAAGATCTTATTTTACTTCAGTGTCTTTCTATCTTCAAAATAAATGAGATTATCTTCCAGCTTCTGTGGTATTTCAGTTTTTAGATCTATACCATTTAAGCCTTGATTCAATATTTTCTTGATTTTGGTTCAAGGATAAAATTATTATTTTTCAGCACATTCTTAACTTTAAATGTGGGATTTCTTTAGTTCTGAGGATTCTTTGTTCCTTTGATAAAATACATTTCAGCTAAGGACTTCAGTACCAAAATAATTTTGGTACCGAAGCAAGAATTAATACTACTGTTTTCATCTGCTCACCTGTTTTTACACTTTACTGCTACCGAGGCTAACACAGATTTCACCAAAAAGAACACTGGCAATAATAATGTGGACATGTTTGGGTTTTTTATGCTCACAAATATTTTAAAAAAGGCATTAATGGAACATAGCCTCTGGCTATTCCCACCACAAAACACTCCCTAACTAAAACCTTTGATGAATATACAGCTTTGAGCCTGGAAATGATATAAAATATCTATGCTGACCCTAGACTACCTGGAAATTTCTCCACTATGAAAGAACCTTAGTTGTCATGCTGGGTTGTGCAACACAAGAACCTGCTATATTCATTATCAGTGCTTGAAATGTCTCTTTCTATATAAACATTACTAATAGATTTTATTTTCAGTTTCAGCAGTTCTGGTGGATTTTAACTAGACTACTGCTAAAAAATGTTCTTTGATTTCTGCATTTAATATGTTCTTTTTACAAGCCACATTCTGAAACTGATTTTTCCATAAGGCATACTAAGCCAATATTATGATTTTATTTTAAAATAAATAAATAAAAATAAATCATAAGCCATCGTTCTCAGATATCTGGGGAAGTTAAAATTGCTGCCATCATAGTAGCAATTAATGGTGTATTTCAATGAGATCTTGCTCATTTTCCTTTCTTAAAAAATGAGCAAAACACAAAACAAACAAACAGACAAACAAAACCACACCCCAAAATACCCAGACAAGTAGGATCATGCTTTTTCAGCCTGTTTCACAGAATCATAGAGTCATAGAATCATTAAGGTTCGAAAAGACCTCTAAGATCATCAAGTCCAATCATCAACCCAACACCACCATGCCCACTAAACCATGTCCTGAAGTGCCACATCTACACGTTTTTTGAATGCCTCCAGGGATGGTGACTCCACCACTTCMCTGGGCAGCCTGTCCCAGTGCTTGACAACCCTTTCGGTGAAGAAATTTCTCCTAATATCCAGTCTAAACCTCCTCTGGTGCAACTTCAGGCCATTTCCTCTTGTTCATAGCTAGTTACTTGGGAGAAGAGACCAACACCCACCTTGCTACAGGCTCCTTTCAGGTAGTTGTAGAGAGCAATAAGGTCTCCTTCAGCCTCCTTTTCTCCAGGCTAAACAACCCCAGCTCCCTCAGCCGCTCCTCATAAGACCTGTTCTCTAGACCCTTCACCAGCTTCGTCTGCCTTCTCTGGACATGCTCCAGCACCTCAATGTTCTTCTTGTAGTGAGGGGCCCAAAACTGAACACAGTATTCGAGGTGCGGCCTCACCAGTGCCGAGTACAGGGGCACRATCACCTCCCTSCKCCTRCTGGCYACACTATTCCTGATACAGGCCAGGATGCTGTTGGCCTTCTTGGCCACCTGGGCACACTGCCGGCTCATGTTCAGCC